>JAHLJT010008756.1:33370638-33766116 GCA_031308135.1 Acheta domesticus | reverse complement strand
AATAGTGGAAATATTTTGTTTTCTATTCATCAGCAAAACTTTGAATATAATAGGATCGTAAACTGCAGATTTTGCTCACAAATCTACAATTCATTTAGAGAGCACTTGTTAAAACGAAGCGAGCACAAAGGATACGCCCGCCTGTAATTATGAGTGGTCATATGAGAGAACGGGATTCATAATAATAACTCTGGGCCAGGAAGGAAAAAACGGGCCGAGTTTAGCGTCAAGTACTGCGAAATTATGCGCAGAACTCTGAAACATTCCGTTGCGGAGCATCATCCCCCAATTTTCGCTCCCACTCACGGCCTCGGGCGCGGTGGGGAATGTAACGACTTCTCGGGCGCCTCGGAAAGAGGTTGGGCCGGGCTTGCAGGCAGGCCTCTGAGGTAGATCTCTAAAGCGGTACGCCGAAACATCATGATAAGAACATGGTAAGATCATGATAGTAACAATAATAATATATGAAGCTTTTAAATTTAGCTGTTATTTTGTAATTTTAAGTCTGATATTTTATATTGGATTGTATTAATTATAGAATATTGTAAAGGTTACATAAATCAATTACCATACTTTGATGTATCTGTTCAAGACCAATAATTTGTGGGAAAATGGAATTAAAATAAGAAGAAGAAGAATAAATCACGGCTTTCTTGTTTTATAGTAATGGCTCGAATACAAAACCAAGCATGACTACATAGTACTTACGAGCTCGTAAATATGACACTAATAGAATAACAATATTATTCACTATGGTTCATACATATTTATGTAATGGCGAACCATCAACAATTCTCCGAAAACAAATTAGAACATTTTGAATAAACATTTTGAGTAAATATCCACAACCATTCACTGGCCATAAAAAATTAATATTTCTATTATTCAAATTATTTTTCGCATTATCTGTAATCGTCCTCTAATCATATTTCAAAATCTTATTAACAAATAACATTAATGGCTGAAAGTCAGTGTTTTATTAAGAACGAAAACAGGTTATCCTGTGAACCTGCAATGTGATCAGTTAAAATTATAATAAAAATAAAGTGGGTCAAACTCAGTTTACGTAACAATTTATTGGTAAACGACTACAATTATTCATAGTGTAGTACCAAGTACTGAAGTCTTTCCAAGTTTATGTCGAGATGCTTCAAAAATTAAATTTTTCTAAAAACTCTAAAATGTGAGAAATCTTCGGATCATAAATTGGATTAAAATGTAATCACAGTTGTTGACATGATTGTATTAATATGTAAATTTCGTAACAGATAACAGTGACAGATATTTGAGAAAATAAATTTTGGAACAACAGCTACTAATAATAGAGCCAACTCGGAGAACTTAAAACGGAGAAATTGAAATCTCGGAGGAAATAAAAAATGGTGGACACATCATTATAAAAATGAAATGAAAATTAAAGTATCTGGAGTCACATTGTTGGGCATTTCTAATAAACGCAAATGTCACATTTTCACAGCAATTGTCTTACATTAGATATTTCATAAGGGAGTCATGTATTGTTACTTCCTTTCGTGTGATTGCTTTCACCTCGAGAAACCGTATGCAGCTCCCTCATCCATGGCGCCCAGTTGCGTGGAGAACTGGAACGACAAGGTTATACTGCGATTTTTCTAAGAGCGACCCTCAAGGCCACTCAAATCCCATCTTCGCGATGGAATATGTCACGGCATTTCGCGTCTTTCTCAGTCGTTCCGCTAGATTTCGCACGATCGCGACCGTATGAAGCAGTGCTTGCGATCATGCGACTTCTACCGGCAAGACCGAGAAAAGACGCGAAATGCCGTGACATATTCCATCGCGAAGATGGGATTTGAGTGGCCTTGAGGGTCGCTTTTAGAAAAATCGCAGTATAAGCGCCAGACCTTGAGGATACCGAAACCAACAACTCTTGAAGAAAGTGAGCTACGGGTTTCATACGTGATATTTTGCCCCGTTCTGGTTGTGAACACAAGCGGTCGATTTAACCCGAACGGCCAACATTATCACGTATCCCGAACGAGTGTGGATCCGTGAACAGTTTGCCCTCTCTCTTCATGCCCGCTGACCGCAAAGCCTCATGTTTTTTGACGCTTCCCTCTCCGCAGCGCGTTTTGTGTGGGAGGATTTATTCTTTCGTTGGATGACCTGTAATTGAATTACAAGTCCCGCGAGCCTGTCGTTG
Source organism: Acheta domesticus (assembly GCA_031308135.1). NCBI lineage: Eukaryota > Metazoa > Arthropoda > Insecta > Orthoptera > Gryllidae > Acheta > Acheta domesticus. Next base: position 33,763,934 of record JAHLJT010008756.1, on the reverse strand, counting down.
GGGGAACTTTTTTCCTATAAAATTAATTAAAACGATTTAAACGTTATTAGTTGCGTCGTGGGAATAGACCGTAAGCTCGTATTCGATGTAATTGGTTATTATGAAATAAATTATGCATAATTCGTGCACCAGTAAAGATATGCTGAAACGCTATGAAATCCGCAGCAGTAATAATTAAGCGATTATTACGCGCCATGGGGTGATCGCATGTGGAAATGATGATTTGTTTGATGATTAGCGTTATTGCGTTAGATTATTATCATGCTCATTTTTCCCTCTAGAGCGTTCAAACCTTTTTTTTTTTAATGACTACTCTGAGCAATGCTTTTCCACAATTCAAGCGAAAATGCAGTTATGACGTAGTTGTACTAGAAATAATACTAGACTTGTATTATTTGCTAAACAATATGGAGAATTTCATCAGAGGAACCTCAGATACTTAGTGAAGCGTATGTTTTTCGCTCATAGATGTTGAAGGTGGCGAGAAACTTGCAAGATATTTAACGTTCTCTTCCCCGTGCATAGAACAAATGTGGCAGAGAAAGGCAGCGTTGTAGTCAGTTATACCAACTCACTTTAATCACATCGCCAACAGAAACTATATTTTAAAATAATTTATGATTGTAAAATTGATGAAATTTTAATATTAGTACGTATCTTCACATTTTGCGTGCATTTTTATTCCTAGTCTGTTGCGGCTTTAGCTCAATAACACTTATTAACTTATATTAAAAATAATGTCGATAATTTATTTTGTACTCAAGTAGCGGCAGTTGTTAGTTTCAAGAAAATATAAATGTAGTAATAAAAATAAAATCGTTGCATACACAACACACGTATGTGTTTCCGCACACACCTTGATACAATACAGTTTTTTTTTAAACTACCGTTCTCATCCCTTTTACACAGGTGTCGTCGAAAGTCAGTCTTATGAAAACACTTGCCTCCAGCCGCCGACGTTGGCACAGATGCGTTCCAGTTGCCCTGTATCCGATCGGCTACCTGCGCCTCGCATTCCGGCTCGAGTCGCCGACCAGAGCGGTTCTACTATCGCGGAGCTCCGCTGTGCGTAGTCTACTCGTTACCGTTGTGACACTCAGCACTCGTAGTGTAGTTCGAGCAGTCGAGTGTTAAGTGTATGTCTTTTGACGTAAACTCATCAACAGGGCAGGCAATTAGCCAAGCCCTGCATACTCTCAACAATAGTGATGTGCAGCATTACTTAGTGTCGCAGAATAACACAACCGAAGCTGAAATGGAGGTCGTCGCACCTCTAACTAACAACCAGCAACGCATCTGTGGCAGCCAGGAGGCCGCCTCAACAGACTTCACCACGCAGTCTCAACCTTCATCATCAGGCATGTACACCAATAAAAGGTCAGCCAGTGATTGTGAAACCCCCAATGAAGCAAAGAAGTTAAATGTAGACCCTAGTAACAACAATGTGAACCCTAATGCAGACAGTGACCTAGAGTACAATGTTCCCGTAGGTAACAAATTCGGAGAACTTGCTAATTTGAACCCTAACCCTGAACTTCATCGGTTTGAATATTTGAATCACACCACGGACGATCACTCTTCGCATCCAGCCAAAATTCCACCAATTATTGTGTCGGATATAACCAATGTACGCGAATTCATCATAGAACTGAAAACTAATGTCACTAACAATTTCATTACAGATGTAAAAAATTTCAAAGTGAAAATCAGTGCTAACAATCCAACAGACTTTCGTAAAATAATCAGATATCTGATCCATACTCAACGTAAATTCCATTCATTCAAAGATCCGTCAAACAAAAAATTTCAGTCGTGTTTAAAAACCTTCACCAGTCAATAACTGAACCCGAAATATTGCAAGATCTACAGCAGCGCTACGCTTCAATAATTAGAGTCACAAGACTTCTAAAGGATGGCCATCCTATTCCAGTAGTCGCCGCGGAATTTAACGGTTCAGAACCCATAGAAACTATTTTATCCATTCAACAAATTTGCAATCATCGAGTAAGTACCGAAAGACGTAAAAAACATAATGGCCCCCTTCAATGCCAAAGGTGCCTGGACTAATGGCCATACCAAAAACAATTGTAACCACTCCATCACCTGTGCGTTCTGCGCCGGGAACCATTACTCAGTGCTCTGCCCCAAGAAGGACGAAACACCCTTTTGTGCGAATTGCAGCGGGAATCACAAGGCCGACATAAGAAATACGAGCTGCACCTACTACAAAGAGTTCTTAGATAGGAAAAGTAACCTTAGAAATAAAAATAAAAGTAATGTAACAAACTCCAATGATCCTCCTCCTTCCAAAAATAATTCAAGAGACCCGTTCCCGGGACTCCCACAAACCCAGCGAATTCAGAACTTTACCCATATCACATCCATGAACAATCCACCTCCTCGCACTTCGCAAAACACCCGTATTCTAATCATCAAACGGCCCATTCTATGATACCCAACCAAACAATCCGATAATCACCACAATAATCAACTCCATCACCAGTTGTATCATTAACTTCATTAACTCGCTAATCCCATCTATAATTAGTACTATTCAGAATTCTGTTACCGATTATTTAAGCAACAACAATGGCAGATAAATTCCAAAGCAATGTAACCATCCTCAATTGGAATGCAAATTCAATCACCAACAAAAAAACTGAATTCATTCATTTCCTCCATCATTACGAAGTGGATATAGCGTGTATTACCGAAACGCACTTGAGCAACTGTAATAAACTATTTATTCCTAACTATAAAATTTATAGATCTGATAGAACTAATTCGAAAGGAGGAGGTGTACTCATCGCGATAAACTCTATTCACACGCATCACCAAGAAATACTCCCGGATACACCAGGTTTAGAAACCATAGCAGTCTCAATAACAATTAACAATAACTCTTTGAAGGTCATAGCAGCATACAAACCTCCCACATTCAAATTAATTAACACAAACCTCCAAAATTTATTTAATCCCAATGATAAAGTCTTGCTATTAGGAGATCTCAATTCCAAACACGTTAACTGGGGATGTCAATGCAACAATCAAGACGGTAAAATATTAGCTCAACTAGTAAATATACTAATATCAAAATACTTTCCCCCAGTGAACCCACTTACTACCCCCATGACCGTTTGCGTAAACCAGATATTCTCGACATTGGCTTAACCAACTCCAACTTCGACTTCCATATGTCGTTAATATACGAACTCGATTCTGACCATATCCCTGTATTACTCACATCGCAGCAAATGGCTCCTCAACATGCCCCAACGCCGAAACCGAACTCATTAAAAATTAACTGGAATAAGTTCACCGAAACATTAAATAGCGCAATACCCAAAATTAAAATACTAAATACCCCCCATGAAATAGATCAATCCGTTAATTTTCTAACGGACCTCATCCATGTTACCATGCAAAACTCTGAATTAAGTACCACTCAGAATAAAACTCACAAAACCCCTGAAAAAATTACCAGCAGGCATCTTAAATGCAATAACCGTAAAAAACAGAACAAAAAGACTCTGGGCGAACTTAAGAACACAAGAATTAAAGAAAGAACTAAATATAATCACCAACGTGGTAAAACGCCTTATCAAAAATTATAATAATGAGCAGTATGTTAACTTGATACAATCACTTAACACCAGCAACAATACATTATGGCAATTCACTAAAAAGATCCTAAAGAAAAAAAACTCAATCCCTCCTTTAAACACAACTTCAGGTAAAGCTTTATCGTCAATTCAGAAAGCAGAAGCGCTTGCAACACATTTCGAGAGCACTTTCTGCGAAAACTTGACTGCCCATCCGGTACATAATAAAATGATACAGACCACAAAATTAAACTTCTTCGGTCCGTATCAGAAAATTGATTATTCATCTCCTAAAGAAATTTCAAAAATTATCACGGATCTTCCTATTAAAAAAGCCCCAGGTCACGACAATATCAGTAACATAACTCTAAAAAAACTTCCACCATCAGCAATAGCGTATTTAAACAATATATTCAATTCATGTTTCAGAATAGGTTATTTCCCTCATAAATGGAAACACGCAACCATCATCCCCATTGTAAAGCCAAACAAAACCCCAACAATTCCTGAGAGCTACCGCCCAATTAGTTTACTAACAACCTTTCCAAAATATTCGAAAAAATCATATTAAAAAGACTAAAAAAACATCTTCATGCAATCAATGCCATACCCAGGGAACAGTTCGGTTTTACTGAAAGAATTTCCACCCAACATCAGTTATTAAGGATCTCAGAGCTGATTTATACCGCTTTCAAAAAAAACATCACACCATTGCCATATTTGTTGATATCACACAAGCTTTTGACCGAACATGGCACCAAGCTCTCTTATATAAACTAATTCAAATAGGCACTCCACAATACTTAAAATCAATAATAATTAATTTCCTAAACAATAGAACTTTTTCAGTCAATGTCAACGATCATATCTCCAACCCCAAGAACAATAAAAGCTGGACTTCCTCAAGGCTCTCCGTTATCACCCACTCTGTTCAACCTATATGTTGCTGACCTACCTACACTAAATAAAATCACGGTTGCGCAATTTGCCGACGACACTGCCATATTTTCCTCCGGTACAGCCCTCCCCGATTTAAGAATTCATATTCAACTTTACCTAAACATGTTAGACAGCTGGGCTGCTAAACTTAAAATTAAATTAAATCCTAGCAAAACCGCCGCAAAAATATTTACATTACGACCCTACTCTCCCCCACTTCCTCTCACGCTAAATAACAATCCAATAGAATGGTACTCCCCTAATAAACCTGTAAAATATTTAGGTTTATACCTAGATACGAAGTTAAATTGGGGAAAACATATAAATGCCAAAGTGACCCAAGCCAAAATAAAATTATCACAGCTACGACCACTAATTTATAGAAACAGCCCAATCCAGCACAAACCAGCCATAGCAATTTACAAGACCATTTTAAGACCGTTAATGCTGTACGCCTGCCCAATTTGGATCAACTCTGCCAAAACTAACATCCAAAAGCTCCAAGTCTTTCAAAATAAATTCTTAAGAACAGTTGCTCATGCCCCTTGGTACATAACCAATAACCAACTCCACAATGAATTTAACCTAGAACCTATGGACAAATACATTACAAATCTAGCGACCAATTTTTATTATAATCTACCTCAATCCCAGCCCTTTCACCTCTCAAACTGGCCCAAACCCCCAATTCCCAAACACGAATAAAAAACAAATATCCATACCATATATTTCTAAAAAAATTTGCAGATTTAGATCCAGACTGAGGACCCAAAATGGGATATCCTCCCCTTGTAATAGCATGTAAGTTTATTTTAAGTTTAGCAAGTAAGTCTGTAAATACATATGTATAGTTATATTTACTGAACTATGTACTTTCTTCAAGAAAATAAAATTTAAAAAAAAAAAAAAAAAAAAAAAACCTGCGCCTCGCCGCGCTATGGGCATCGACCTGTCGCGCCACCCGCGGACATCGACAGAGGCCGAGCGGGGCCGCGTCCGCCCGGCCAATATCCAGACCGTATTTTTATCTCCGGGAGCGAACATTAAAAATGCCGCGGAGCCCGGCACAGTGAGCTCGAAATTGCACCTGGTTGTATTGTGCGCTCGCGGGTGCCCAGTTTTGTGGCGTAGACGCACATTCATCTTTTGACAACCACGCTCCCCTTACCCGACCGGCTCTACGTACCACTGCGTATTCGTATATATCTGTTTCTTTCTTTTTTTTCTACCTGCGAGAAGGCGTGCGTGAGAAACGGTGAGATGTCGCGTCCTTGTCGGCGGCGATGGTGGTGGTGGCGGTGGCGATGGTGTTGGTGATGGAATGAACAGCTCGAAATAAACGTGGGCTTCAGTATCAAAGCTGCTTTGGAAGTGAAACACGCGTGTGAGTCCCTGACGTAGCAATTCCAGGAGAAATGCTACCGACACACTAAATTTGCTTCTGACACTCATTAGCAATTGCATTGCGTTTGAGAGAGACGTTTAGTCAACGTGTTATCAACTAATGTATTGGGGTAGAGGCAAAACTTGTTTGCGTGCATTTGATCAGTGACTTGTTCATTTGGATCTGGTCCGTTATTTTCATACAGTGAACAAAAATTGTCCTGTAGATCATATAAGTCATAATTTATTTTATTTCAAGACTTCTTTAAAGAAAAGTTATGGGGAATTCTCTGAGGCTTATTAAAAGCAATAAGATTGATGAAATTACATGCATATTCTTACGTATATGCGAAGTATAGAGCGTCTACACATTCGATTTTCAAGAGATGCCACTAATTATCTTGTACCAATAATTATTTCAAGTATCGAACTTTGCTATTGCTTTTGTCATCGTCTCTCATATTATTTCAGGTATTATGTGAAATGATTAATTACGTGATATTCTATGCGATTGAATTACACGGGTGTACTTCTTTGCTCGATAATGAAGTTAAAGAAGAATAGTTTGTATTGATACGGGTATATTGTATTGTTATCAATTACAAGATAGCGTATAGAACAAGTGACGGATGATAAGAGGGTTTTGAAGAAAAATATATATTACAGGCTTAATATGAAAATGGAAAAACAAGGAAGAGAGAGGGGTATAGCATGCGAGAGTTTCTCGTACGGGTACGCTAGTTCTTCTAAAATTAGATTACATACTTTTAAAATTCAAGTTTCATTTACGAATTTGAATGGTTATTTTGTAAATTTGTGTCCATGAGTTCAACCATAATTTTTAGCTTTCAGTCATTTTATTCATTGTTTTGGTGCATTATATAGAAAATATTATAAACAACAATAAATGTTATTTACGAACCTACCCTATCTTGTCCTTTACAAAGGAAACATCGCGTCTTGTTTGTCATTCACACTAATAGTAATCTCTGTATACAAAAATGGATGTTGGCGTTCTATGGTCTTAAAAACTAAAATTCTTGGGTCAAAGGTCTCAAAGAAACGCGTCTCACACCGTAATCTACAGATGAAACCTTCTTGAAAATTCTATTACATTTTTGCTGGTCCGGTGCTTCCCTATATTACCTCACCTGCTCATAGATGCGCAGAATTTGCAATTAAATGTGAACGAGAGGGACAGAGAGCGGCAGAGATAGACAGACAGGGACAGGGTGAGGGAGGGACAGTGGGAGGGTGAAGGGAGGGGAAAGAGGGAGATGAAAAGGGTAGGACAACGTTTGCCGGGTTTTCCTAGTGTCTCCATAAAGTACGTGGGGTACGTCGTCGGCATTAGGGCAAGTCGTTTTTAATGCAGAACACGGATAATCCGTCGCGTCACGGAATGGAGAGCAACGTTGCGCCGCGGCGGAAGCCTTCTCTTCGTGGTGGCGCGTCGCGTCGAATAACACGGCAATTTTGGGCGCGTCGCCGGAGTAATTTGGTTCTTGCCGCAAGCGCCGCCTAGAGACCCGCGTGCGCCGGCGCTGAGCCCTGTTTAGTTAATGCGCAAATGAGAGCGCGGGCGGATGGTCCTCGCGCGGCATTAGCTGACGGATATCCCGCGCTTTGCGCGGCGCGCGTGGGAGGTCGCTCTTGTGAATGCGGTGGAGACGATTGGGGGATTTTCGTTATCTCCTGAACACAACTGAAGTTCATTTTACATTAATGTTGACTGTTTTTTTACTTTCTGGTATACATACGTATATACGGATGTACAGGGTGAATCATGTAACTTTATGTAGAGAAAGTTATGTAAAATTGCTGAAAATCGATTTCCAGATTTCAATGGAATATCCGTTTTGGGATCCCTGATACCGAAAAAGTTGTTGTTGTTGTTGTTGTTGTTTTTGATACGTCCGTCTGTTGTTAATCGGTGAACTGGCGTCTGACGCCTAAACTATTCGTAGGGTTTTTTTCCCGAAATTAATATTCTCTGGCCGATCTGGCTCTACTCATTATTTATTTTCCGAGTTCCCATAGCGATTTTTCCCATAGGGTTTTTAAAGTTAATATCGACAGCATTGTGGCTTACAGTCGTTTCAGGTTCCGAAAAGATCTCACGTTTTCAATGATAGTCATTAAGTAATTTCGTTGTGTTTGTTCATAGTCCCATAGTTTGCAATTTGGAGGTCGCCTGATGCTACAGCGCAAACTTGAAATTAATTGATGAATTACTTTCACTAAGTGAAAGTCGTGTAAAAGTGTTCCTCACACACCTTTAAGGATTGACTTTTTTATATATGGTAAATGTATGGCATGAGACATAGAGGTTTACTTCCGTTTCGAAGACGAGTGAATTATGCATCTTCTGGTCTAAACAATCTTTATATTTCGGAATGAAAAGGTTGGGACTTATTTTGTGAATCGAAAAGTGTAGTGATTTTAATGTGAACAATGTCGTATGCTTGAGTATAAAAATATCAGAAGTCATAACGCCTTTTGGAGAATCCAGCCATAACATAATGAATTTGCATCCATTTTCGTGAAAAGGAAAATGGATTTTTACTTTTCTATTGTAGTTTAGAGGAATATAATGTTAGCCAACAACAAAAACGAACTATTCTGAATCAACGGTTTAAATTTGATTGCGCCAGCTTCGAAATAGCATTTATTTTCAATTTCCTAAGCAAAATTGATTGCGATGAAACAAAGTTTGATTTAGTATATTGTGTAATTACGCAAACACTTTTGTTCCCTGAGGGAATAATGAGCCCGCCATTGCGCGTGTAGCATCTGCTGTGCTCTCAGACCAAGCAGACCGCGGAGATAGGGAAGAGTGGGAGCGAGTATGAGGTAGGACGGGGCCACAGACGGCGAGAGGGATGACGGGGAGCGTTCTGGTTGGGAACAGCGGAGGGGGCATGTGGCGTTCTTGGAAGAGAGAGGAGAGAGCGAGGTCGAGAGTCACAGAGCTCGCGACAGACCGAGGACGGCGAGGCCAGAGTGGCGGGGTGGTGATGATGGTGGTGCGGGAACGGGGCGGCGCGTGACCAGGCAACAACAGAGACAGGGCAGTGCGAGAGCTAGGGCCACTTAGGGACGGAGTGGGGCAGGGTCACAAGCGTCCGGGAGGTGGCGAGGAGTGCAGAGCGGTGACACCGTGGAAGGAAGATGGCGGGGTCGAGGAAGCTGAACCAAGAGCAGGGAAAGAGTAAGGGCAGTGGTAGAATGAAGGAACTGAGGACGTGGACCGGGACCGGGGCTGAGACGTGAGTAGCGAGCATGGTGGCAAAGGATGGGCGTGGCGGGTCGCGGCAGGAATGGTGGGTTAGAGACCGAACGGGGCGGGAGGGTGGGGAACGGAGGGGATGGGCAGGCGGACAGGACAGGACGTATTGGCGGACAGGACAGATTGATTGTTCGTGATTCCGCGTCAACTACTTAGGTCATTAGCCCCGTAAGTGTGGTGCGTGTTTGTTTTTTCTATCATTCTCCTCCAGACTGTGAATTCGACATAGCTGGCAAGCTAGTGTCGAAAATTCTACCGCCATCGGGACTCGAACCTAGGATCTCCCGGTCAGAGGGACTGCAGTGATATCAGTTGATGCACTGAGCCATCTCTCCCGATGGCAGTACGAGAGCGGTATGAGAGAGTCGCGGGGGAAGGGGAGCGCAGATGATCAGGTTCGCGTTGCGACCTCAGCCGCGCGGATCCCGCGCGCGACCTTCCGCGGCCGCTTCTGATTGTGATCGGTTTCCGTTAATTGGGTCTCGCGTGCCGCCGCCCGCGGAAGAAACACGCTTGTTAACATGGAGGCTACCGGGCTCGCGACCATGCGCCTGTTATGAGCTTCGTTAGTCCGCGAACGCTCTGGATCGCTGGCCAGCCGACAGTTGTGGATGACGTGTTTGCACGCTTGTTTCGGGCTACGCAGCCTTGTTGACGTTATTTTCCTGTTTGTCGTAACGAGTTTATTCGCTGTGGCTTGTGCTTTGTATTTGGTCCGTTATGGAACTGAAACAGTTTAATAAAGTCAAGTTTGTGTCGTTCCTGAAAGTTATACAGCAATTAATTTCAAACGACGTCACGTCAGAAATTTTCTTGGAATCCCAGTGTTGTGTCGTGACAAAGTGTATACTGTGAGCTGTGTTGATTACTAACTCATCTCCCCATAGTAATTTCATGTATATTCGGAGGAAACGTACATGAAATTGAATTAATCGAGAGCAAAGTATTTTTCGTTTCGTTTTATTCGATTCCCGCTACACTCAGCAACTCTCGCACCTTCATTCATTTCCTGTCGCGAATTCATGGAGAAACACGGGTCCCCCTGGCGGTGTAACGATTTTCCCTCGCGTCCAACTCCAAAAACTGCGGGACAGTTGTCCGGGGCTCCGCGCAGCAGGTGTCGCCCCAGTGAGAATTAACGCCCGAGGAGCGGGGGGGGGGGGGCGCTGGCCGCTGGGGCTGTGACAGGTCGCGCAGCGCCGTGGACGCGCGCCTGTCGCCTGGAAAGTCCGTCTGCGCCAGGCGTCAAGCGGAATCGCGGCCGCGGCGGCGCGGGCGACGGCGCGTAGGCTGTCAGCTCGCGGCGACAAACGAGGACAAAAAGCCGGCGGATAACCGCGCGAGGGCCGGCATCCGTCTTCGTTGACGCGGACGTGGCGTCCCCGCCGCCGCCGCCGCCGCCGCCGCAACTGCCTGGGGGCCGGGTGTCGGCGACGAGTGCCCCAACTTCGTCTTCCCGGCTGCACTGTCGCTCTCGATGGTCCCGTCCGGCCATACGCTTCTGGACCGCGAGCGCTTCTGTCTGCACTTGCGCGCTCCTACTACGTCACGCTGAAGTCTCTGGACGTACGCTTCTGGACCGCGAACGTGTGTCTCCGCCTCCGCATACCGCGTACGTCACAATGAAGCCTCGATCTCATTCCGTCTCTTCCTCAATATTTTGATTCCACCATTACGTGGCTGGGTGCCCGTGGCTGGGTGCCCGTTTTGCGCGTGCTGTTTCGCTCATAGAAGGACGTTCGATGGGTCATTTCCCCATATTTCATGTTCACTATGTGGCAAATTCCTCCATGTGACGTCTACCCCTACAGCATATTCTTTGCTCCGGCCGCCGCCGCATCTGCCAGCGGGCCGGGTGCGGGCGGCGTGAGCCCCAAATTCGTCTCCCGGCTGCAGCCTCGCTCCCGATAGTCCCGTCGGGCCGTATGCTCCTGGACCACGAACGCGTCTGTCTCCATTTCTCCATTCCGCTTACGTCACGATGAAGCCCGGTTGTCATTCCGTCTCCTCCTCGCTACTTCGACTCCACCACTCGGTGGCTGTGTGTTTCGCGTGTGCTGCTTTGCCCACTTCCGAGTAGGCTGTTCAATTGGAAATTTCCCGAAATCTAGTTGATCATGTGACGTATTCCTTCACGTGACTTCTACGTCTGGGACATATTCGTCATCTTGATTACTTGCCGTTGTTGCGCCGTCCACCGCGTTCTCATTCGTCTTCGCATCCGCGCCGCTCCAACCACGCTCCCACCTGTCGCTGTACCTGTGCTGTTTTTCCCTTTCCCCGCGTCGCTTCTTGATCTCCGCCGCTTGACGCGTGGTTCACCCTTTGGCGCGTGTCGGATTGTTTCCTTCCGGGAAGACTATCGCAACTGGAAATTTCCCTTTTCGAGTTCACCGTACGGCAGGAAACTGCAAACAACGAATTCCGATTTGTGAGAACCTCGTAATCATGTTCCGAATGCCGAGAAAGAGCTAAACCTGTCACATCGTTTATTTTCAGGTAGGAGCACGCAGTGTATATTTGTGATCCCGCGTATAGCTGGTGTTGAGCTGTCAGGCTTCTCGGAATTCTGCGATATGTGTTCAGTGAGCTTTGTAACATTAATACGGATCCTGACAGTTGTTTCAGGAGTGATCTTCTCAAGGGTGCGTTTTCAAACTGTTGTAAAATGGTTGTTGAAATGGATTATATTCTAGAGGGTTTGCCTTCTCACATCTCGTTTTCCATAAAGGCCAGCATAAAAAACTGTTGAATTTTAGACGTATAAACATGAACAATATCGAATATCAAATTTCGTAACTTGTGAGGCTATCTCACTATGGAAATTACGTCGCTGTCAGGAACCTATTTCTGCAGCCATTACTATATATTGCTGAAAGACCTCCCTTTATCCTACCTGTCAAAAGCACTCTTCCTCTCATACAGCTTTGGCGCCGAAATCAGTGTATTGCTCCGACGCACTATGCATTTACCGCCCCTGTCACCAGAACGTTTGCGTGACAATACTCAGGTGGCCGAGCCACCAGGCTACCGTCCTTTGTTTGTCCTCCAGCGTGTTCTACTGCAGTCCCTGCCTCTCCGTCGACACCGTCGCTGTTGCCCGCACCTCATCAGCGTTAGGTACACGTCTAATATTTCCGAGCGTCCGTCAGTCGCCTGCGCACTAGCTTACTGCCAGTTGCAGCGTCAGCGCCGACAGGGATGCGCCATCTCGTTGCCACCGTTTCCTGGATTTCCTCCGTTGTCGTGGTTGCGCGCGTCCGCATCCGACCGGCGCTTTCGCTCTTGTCTCCGCCCCGCCCCCGCTGTCTGGCCGCTGCCGCTGGCGCGCGCCGAGGCAGGTGGCGGCAAGTGTCAGAAGTTGGCGCAGCGCCTGCCACGTGCAGCCCACTCCCCCTTCCCCCGCGCGCTCTCCAACACCCCTGCGTCTCTTCGAGAGGCCTTCCTGCACCCGGGCTGTGAACCCGCGAGCCGATAACTGGCCGACGGCAGTGGGACAGATGAACACCTTTCGCCACAATCCCCTTCAGACCTGACTTTTTTTTATTTTTTCATTGCCTACTCTTTTGTTTACTTTGGTTGCTGTTTACATATCCCAATGGATGCATTGACATTTTCTCCTCTATTACAGCAATAAATATCCTTTGAAGATACACATACTCGATTGTGTACATCAGATCTGAAGGTTTTTGTTGTCCGGGTGTATGTTGGTACCCTTAAACCTAAGAATTAATGTAATATTACCATTTAATTTATACTCATAAGTTTGTTATATTGTAGACTACTCTTATTAATATTTCTTTTCTGGATCTTTATTTACATTCTGTTGTGTAAGTAAAAATATCAAGAGCATCAATATGAGAGAAATGTTTAAATGTAGGAACGCGCAAAAAATATGCTATTAACGAGATAGCGAGCCGAAGAGCCTGAAACAAACTCATCATTTTTATTAGTGAATTTCATTCCCGCGTACTTATTTCTTGGAGTAAATAAATTATCTCCACCAATAACCCCAGTGTTATTGATGTTATCCCGTGACAGATAAAGAAATGAACGTGGACAGCTATTTATTTTCAAAACACAATGTGACACTGATACAAGTTCAGAGTCTGTTTACTTATCATGCTGTTACAGTATCTTTAATTAGGCCATGCAAAAACATCGTGCGCTGTATTAATTTCACATTTCGCATCATGAAGAAACATGTGAGAGAAAGAAAACCCCTTCAGTTGTCTTTTAAGCAATATAGTTCAAACGCAGTACTGATGTCTGTAGACAGTGTTGATGAGCTGAAGAACTTGGGACAACAACATGCTATGCCACATTTTGATGAAATTGAGTTATTAGGGTGTTTATTTTAAAGATTCTCCACAAGGTGGCAGTGTAATTCATAAATTAATGTTCTTTATTTTAATGTGTAGAATGCAGTGTGTAAACCTTTACTCTCCTTTTTCTCAAAACTTACATATTGTGGTGTAGCATGTTATTGCCCCGTGGTCTTCAACCGACGTAGGAGTTTCTCGTCCCATTCCGTGCAGGCGTCGGTCCAGTGTGTACGGACCCGCGTTCTGTCAACTGCGCGCTCTGTCTCAGCACTCCCGGGCGGTGCCCAACCGAAGGAGACGCGTCGTCAAACCCTACTCTTCCCCGCCTCTTCCAGCCCCGCCCCGCCCATGCCGCGGCGCGCCCTTGAGAAGTTGGACGCCGAGGAGTTATGTGCTCCTCCGCAGCCCGGCTCGGGAGATTCCGTCCGCAGTTGGTAATTTGCGCTGAAAGTCGCGTAACGAGTTCCCGCTCTGTGTGCGCGGGCGCCGAAGCTTTCTAATTATTAACTCGCAACTAATTGACGCCTCGTTGTGCCGCACTAACGAACGTCGATGGGACCTCGGCGCCCGGCGCGGCAGATTTCCACGACGAGGTGCTTATCCACGGTAATTGTTTTTGCGTCTTTGAAGGGGTGATTTGCTCCGTGCATTTTTATATTAGTTTTATGGTTTTTTTGGTCAGCTCGCCAACAAAGGATGTGGTTTTCTTCGAAATTACATTGTTCTCCACCCACAACGCCGTAAATCTCGAAAGCGTCGGATACAATATTTTTCCAATATTTTAAATGGAAAAAGCATTGATCTGTAAATGTTTATTCGTAATAATATAAATTTATCGTAAGAAATATTGAAAGAGCTCGTCTTTTTAGTTGATGAAGAAAACTTTTTATCTTTTGAGCCGTGCACATGCCAATAGATTTCTGAAAGAGACCGACTGTAAATAAATATTAAACAATGTCAACATTCCAATACAGTTCTCTCTTGATTGAAATATACGAGCTCCGTTCTCTCAAGACTTTAAAGAAATACATTTCTTTCGTTCCCCCCCCCCACAAATTCCTCAAATTCCATCGCCGTTACACAAGCGAGCACGTGGGGGAGGTTTGCTCTGGCCGTCCCCTGCGGCGCGCCCGCCGTCCCGGGTAGTGCGGGCTCGTGGCGGAAATCGGAGGTCTTCAGAAACTCGTTTCGCGGCCGCCAGGCATTGATCTTTAAGGCGGCGCCTCCGAGCGGCGCGGCGCGGCGTCTGAGGAGGCCTGGCGGGGGCAGAGTGTACACAGCTGGAGACAATGACGGCGCGGAAGATCCAATTTCATATTCATATTTATCTTGGCTCGACGGAGCGCGCGCCGCGCCGCGCCGTTCCCGAATCCGCCGCGCCTCCTTGGGCTGTCGTCTCAACCCCGCCCCCGCTCCCGGCCCCTCCCACTACCTCCGCCGGAGGCTTTGCCTAAGCTCCTCTCTTACTAGCTTGCGCTGTGTCGCTCTGTTTGTGCGTTATTTGATTTCGGGTCGTTTGATACTGTGCGAGCATGTCGTCTTCTGTCTGTGGTGGCTCTGGTTACTGTAATGTGCATGTTCACGGAAGATTATCATTTGTGAAACCATCAATATTTTTCCTGGTCGGAGAGATGCTGCCTCTCCTAAAAATGGCAGGTATAGTGTAGCCTCTTAAGGGAAAATCAGGGATTTTCATTGCTCTGGAAAAGTCAGAGAAAAGTTAGGGATTTTTTAGAATAATCGTTGGAAGCGAGGGAGAATTTTGAGACAATTAAATACAATATAAGCCTGAGAATCCCTGAATGGGCAACGGCCTCTCCTTATGGAGGATTGCTCAATTTTGTAACTATTCCTTAAACAAATTAGTCCAGAAAAAATAGTGACAATTTTTATTTGTTGCCATTTTTAATATTAATAAATATTAATAAAATTGTACTTTTCCACGGTGAAATCAAGCTGGCAAATTACTATCAGGCTTGCCTTAATATTTTTTTAAAAAATATTGTGAAATATTATACAAATCTTATCAATGCTTTTTTAATGCACTGGAAAACCGGGAAAAGACAAAGAAATGTTTCAGGAAATGAGTCACCTCTCTAAGATATAATTGTTTTCGCGTGCGTGGGATCAGCGTATTGCGTAGTTTATGATCGTGGAGATATCCTATAACTTCTAATGAAGGGTTAACTTCTTGTCACCAGAAAAATGAATCGGTCCCCTCACATTTTTTCTCTGTGGTCTCTATGCAAACTTACCTGGACCTTCTCCCCCCCGCTCGTTTACAGTCGTCACCGTAAGAAACGAGTACGAATGTGAAATTTGGACTGAGTTATCACCTTCTGTGATCATAACCAATTTCATCCGACCCGTTTCCTCTCCGTCCGCATAAAATCGTCAATCGAGCGGAATTTATGCTCGCGACGGTTCCACCAGTCTCGAAGTCGAAAGTATTTACCCTTAAAATTGATATGGTAATTTCTTGAATAATTCTCGAAATGGCAGAAAGTTGGCCGTATTATGAATCACTGAATGCTGCGCAGTTCCGTTGGATTAATGGATTTTCAATCTCTCTGCAACTTATAGATGGAAAATGAGTTGGAATGAATTTTGCCTTCGTTTGAGTTTACGACTACACTTACGATAATCGAAGCCGTTGAAGTATGTACGTATGTAAGTAGAAGTGGTATTTCAGAAAAAAGGAATATCCGATATTGCAATAATTTTTAGTTTTCTTGCGAATGTTTGTAGCTTCTAATTTTTACTTACTTTGTGTGCTTCCGATTATTGATTGGATTTGTCGCTACATGGGATTCTTTGGGCCGAGAACTCGAATTTTCTTTTCAAATTTTGAAGTCAATTATTTGTAGATCTGTCATATAGTTTTATTTTGGGGAGGATTATCTGTCTCTTCGTGAAATTGATCCTCCATAACAGCTCATAACAACCAAAATGTCCGACAAACGATAATATTATGCTGGGTCATGTGATCTGAACCGTTGATATCGAATGATTCCGTTCCATATATGGGGGCTTTATGAATGAAGTCTATTTTCTCCATCAAAGTGCTCCACCCGCTGTTCTGTGCTCTATATCGAGGTGGATAATCACTGCGGTAACGCAATATGCTTCGGAGTTGAACGTTTAATTATTGAGTCGCCCATTCGGAATCGTGTGACATTAGTCGTTACCTCTGTTATTTTGCTGTAGAATTGCTACCTGTATATTGCAAACATTTGGTGTTAATTGAGGTAATTGAATCATGTGTTTTTCATTTACACTTTTTTAGTTTCGATAAAGTGCTCGCTTAGTGAAAATGTTCAAAATTCTTGTTGTAGATTGATTGGTTTATTTTTCTGGGATGGGAAAAGCTAGTTCAATTCGCTTCGCAACAAAATGGAAAAAGCTAGTTCAATTCGCTTCGCTTGTATTTTGTCAGATCAAATTCAAATTTTAAAAAAAAAACATTCTTAATTAGAATGTATGCCAAGCTATTGTGATAGTACGAGTGATACACGTACGAGTGTATCTGATAAAATCACATCCAAGAGATGAGTTTGTTCCCGAACACTCCAGCGGACTATACACTGGCCTACGTGGTTCGTAACTTTTGTGATGAACTATACACGCAGGCATGTATTTTGTACCTCTGCTTGTCACACGACCCATCAAAGATTACAGTAGATTGTTTTTATTTCTCCCGATCTCCTGCTGCATCAACAATCATCAACTGCACCCAATGCGTTTCTACCTTTTAAGCTAATTGTGCTCCACAGAAGCCAATGTTCTCTCATGCACCTGGCCGTGCACCTTCGCAGAAGGGGGCGTGGCTCTTTGCCGTCCGCGAGTCCCGTCGCGACCGCCCCGCAGGCCCATTCCGGGAAACACTCCTGCCGTCTGGCACGTGGGGTTGCGCGGCGCCTGACCTTGCTTTGGCACAAGATTCCAGTAGGTTTGCAACATCAAAGCCTACGAGCTGCGCCCGAGGAACGTCGTTCCGCCGACGGAGATGGGGTGGGGGTGGGGTGGGAGCGAAAGGGAGCATGCGCTTTACGACGGGTCCGCGTGTGCCGCCTTCCGCGCCCCTGGCTCCGCGGCAGCCGCGACGGGACAGGGACACACAAACCTGCTCCTCGCGGGTGGGATCAGCTCGGTCATGGCGGTGGTGGCTAGCTCGTTGCTACTCGTGAGAACATAAGGTTTTTTGTTATTTGAATACTTGATAATTTGTACTTGTTTTTTTTGTGTACTTCACAAACCTGCTCCTCGCGGGTGGGCTAAACTTGGTCATGGCGGTCACGGCTAGCTCATTGCCAGTCGTGAGAACATTTCGCTGTATTTGTTATTTGAGTACTTGATAATTTTGTTTTCAACATGAGCGTATCGATATCTATAATACCTTGGTTTTGATGTCATTTAATCTTTATCAAAATTGAAATAAGTATCGTAATAATTGTGACTTATGCTCTTTGCAGTAAACAAAATACGTTCTATCGAACGCATCCAGTTGGTATGTGTGCCTTCCAATTGGTATGTGTTCCACTGCAATCAATACCCATTGGAACGCGTCCCATTGGTATGTGTAGCTTTTATCCTATACAAATTTTTGGAATAAAAATGTGCATTCACACACAACCTAAAGCTAGCATTTTGTTCTGTCGCGTCCTTGAGTACTAGAGTATTCCCAGTATTAATATTGCTCTTATCAAAACTCTGTCCTATTCACCCCTACACGTAAAGCTGGCGAAGCTGCTCGCATTGCGCTCCGCCGCAGTCGTCATGGCCTGTGCGGCACTTGCGCGGCAGCCGCCTCACGTGGCAACGGGGCTCCGCGACCGGCGCGGCCGCAGCTTGGCCCGCCCTGACGTGCAGCAGCTCCGTCGTAAAGTTACGCGACATCAATGATGCACGGAGGACGCCGCGCTTTGAAGCCGACACAGCTGCCGCCGATGCTAGCCCCCGCCGCCTTCGCCAGGCCGCGTCGCTTCCTCCGCCGCCAGTGCCCTGGCGCCGCCGCGCCTTCGTATATCTCCACCGTTCCACCCCACCACACCCCTGCCACCCCGTTGCCATCACTGCCCTGCCCCTGTCCCTGTTGACGTCGCTCCCGCCTCCGCTACTCCTGTCATATCCCGCTTTCCACTCCTGCCTCTTCTTCCGTCGCCCTGGCGCCGCCGCGCCTTCGTATATCTCCACCGGACGCCCCGTTCCACCCCACTACACCCTTGCCACCCCGTTGCCATCACTGCCCTGCCCCTATCCCTGTTGACGCCGCTCTCGCCTCCGCTACTACTGTCATATCCCACTTTCCACTCCTGCCTCTTCTTCCGTCGCCCTGGCACCGCCGCGCCGTCGTATATCCCCATCTGACGCCCAGTTCCACCCCGCCTCTCCCCCCCGCCGTAACTGCACGTCCCTTTACCGCTGTTGACGCCGCTCCCGCCTCCGCTACTGCAATCATATCCCGATTTCCACCTCCGCATCTACAGACGCTCCCCTTGATGTCCCATCCTCAGCCGCCCCGCCTCTTTCCTTGCTGTCATTACGCCGGCATTGCTGCCGCCTCCCAACTCTGCCGCTATCGGCATTCGCCGCCATCCATCCCCGTCTCGCCGCCGTCACCTCCACCGCCTCCAACTTAGCTGCCTCCACTTTCACTATATCGCCTTCCGCTGCCTCCACTTCCACCACATCGACATCCGCCGTTTCCACCTCCGCCGTCACGCGTCGACCTCACTACGTTGAAGTGGTTACTGCCGACTGCGGAGCGCTGCACGTGTTAAATATTTGTGGTGCCTTGTGGACAACACGGTCAGTTGCACGTCGTGAGTAGTGCAATATCACAGACCTAGAAATCCGAGAAATAACGGAACTTAAAATGTCATAAATTAAAGGAAATTTCAAATATTTTAAATCAGAATAAACGTGGTATTTTAGGATATTTTGAATGCATTCATTCAGTCTGAAGTGTATAGTTCTTTAAATAAAACTGAATAAATCAAATAGAATTTGCAACAATATTTCATAATTGTATTACATAATAGCAGATTTTCAGGTTTGTCATTTGACGATGTGTTCGGTGTTGCGAAGACAGAATTAATATTCTTTGGGTACTCATTTTCGTTTTTAGTCTTTGGTTTGCTTGTTGTTTTGTATTAGGAGGGCAAGTGAAAACCAAAGGCAATGGTAATTTGGGGCCGGGGATAAATGTGAGAGTTTTCGTACACTTACGAAACATTTTTTATAAAAAAAAAGGTAGAAATAATTATGTACTATCTTATGCAATGCATTGTTTGGCAAGCTTGTAATGACTTACGAAAGCATGTATTGCCCGTACATTTTATGAATTCCTTCTAGTTTAAACTCAAGTGTTAAGTATTTCTCGAGTTAAGAATTTTGTGACTGCTTAATAACCTATAGTGGGAGTGTTCATTCATTTAAAGTATCTTGCAAAAACTCACGCTTGAGTAAATAACTTCGGACATTTCTATTTACATGAAGTAAGCAGAAAGAGGCGTGACATTCTTTAGACTGGAGCACCAAACGTACAGAGCTAAAATAACCGGCAGTCCCCAGAGCGATTTTTCAGCGCGTGTGCTAGCAAACTAGCCTCCCAACCGGCGTCCTCACTGTTGGTATTTGCTTGAGCGGTGGGATCAGACGTCCTTTCCACTTACCCAGTGAATACGTGTGTGGGTGGGCTGGGTGAGTGTGCGCGCGATCGTGGGCCTGTGTTGCGCCTTGCCATGTAACGTTGCCTGCTTTGACGTCGGGTTCTCCCGAGATCTCGAAATTGACTTCCCAGCGAAGCAATCTGGAACCTCCTCTGAGAGCTGCGTTCAAAAGCGGTGCTAATGGAATAGTTTCACCTGCCGACTCCCTCGCGAGCCAACTTCTATTAACTTCGCCATGATAGGGTTATTTCCGTACCTCAGAATGTTGCGACAATAACTAGATCTCCATGATTTTGTTTCCTTTTTATACGAACCTCTTCGTGCTCTCTTTTGACCAACCGTAGGTTTCCCCACCGTACGTCCTAGTCAATTTCCAGGTCACCCAAATAGAGTGGGTCTTGAACAACACACTACCTTCGTTCATATTTGCAGACAGGCAGTAAATGAGCAGAAAGCTATGCCCTCTCGTACTGATATACTGTATAAACACTCATGGCAACCCAGATTTTGAACTCCACTTCCAACTGAAGTTATCTTCATTTCCACTTGTGACAGGATCGTAGTAGCCATTCCAATGCAGATGCAGATGTTTATTAGTTGTCCAGCAGTGACCTGTAGCTATTTATAGTAAAATAAATTAACCTGTCCAAACGTGAGAGGATAATTATAACTATTTTGAGAGAAGGCTTGCTTCACTAGTAATGAGACGTTGTGGGATCGGTACTCTAAGGGCAGAGTGACCTGTTTTTACGGCATTTCTTAAATAAAAATGTTGGTATGCATTTCACGTCATAGAAACATTTTATTGTTTTTCATTGTCGTTTGCTTACGATATATTTTCTGAATCTCAGACGTTATTTAAGTTCCGTTTGACAATTTTGCAAGGAATCGGCTCGAGCTTATTTCGAAGCTTGGTGGAAATTGTTCTCTTCCTTTGAGTGACGGAAACTCGGCGAAGATTAAACTTAGTTTGTATTCACGAATTTTGAAGTACCAGGTAACAAGTTCTCGCCCAAAACTTTCCTTGTTGAAATTTGAGTCGGAAGAAATAATGAAGTAGAAATTGCTTTGATTAAAATACATATTTTACATCAGCATTTACTTTACACTCTTCCATTCGACATTGTAAAAACTCTTCTGTTTCTTTGTAAAATAATTACATCTTTGCACGTTGTTCTGAAGTCTTCAATTACAATAGGTGTGCAAATTACGTCAGGTACTTTTTGAAAAGCTTTTTATATATACTCTCCTTTCCGTCTTCTATAAATAAAATAAGTGTCCACCTGTGGTACCGGATAATTGTTTTTTATAATCTCATATTTATGTAGACTATAAAAAAATATTCACCTGTAATTTTTGTTCGTCGGTTTGTCCGCGGTAAACTCTCAATAAGAAAGAACCGATTTCTTTGTGGTATTTACTGAAAGACAAAATGTGTTTTGTCAAGCATTACTCAGGCTTGTTTTTCTTTCATTTTTCAAATTATTAGTTGTCTTATATAGAGGCATAATAAGATTTATTTGTTTTTACATAAATCTACAGTTTTATTTCGATCGTAATGAAATTTTGTACTCGTGAGCTTGAAGAAGAGAAAAGTTATGGTTTATGAGATTACTTAAAGACTACTATCCTCATTTCCTACTCTTTAGGGCAATAGTCAAGTGTGTGTTTTTCCGTTTTTCGCAAATATCTCGAAAACAAGGAGTAAAAATACCTAAGCTAATCAAACGTTTCTGAAACCCATCAAATGTCCTTCCAATTGTAATTTAATTTATTCCAATAGCGCAATTACGAATAGAATAATTGAAGGTCAAATCGTTACTGAACGTTTGCCAGGAGTTCGTAAGACTGCATCTGTTTACAGCTGTCCATAACAACGACGGTGGTAGCAACAATTGTTGTAAGAAGTATGGCGGGAGAGGGGGGCAGGAACGGCCAGTTGGAGCAAAATTATTATTATTAATAAATAAGCAGCGGATTTTTTGCCTATATGTCGATTTTTATCATTTAATTAAAAATGCAATATTTTAGGTTCCTGTTCATTTTGAAGCATTACGTGTATTAAAATATAATACTACTAATGCCTCAAAATCAATAAGAACCTAAAATACTGCATTTTTAACTGAAGGATAAAAATCGGCAAATAGGCAAAAATCCGCTGCTTATTAATAAATAACCTGTAACGCAGGGTACTTCGGCTAATTTTCAATAAAAACAATTTTATTTTGAGAACTTTTTAAATATGTTCTCGACGTGTGAAATTCCACTTGGTTTATCTGTTATTTTGTGGAACCTTTGCACACCGGCTTCATCTCCCTGTCCATGCTCTATCTAATGGCGAATTTCAGTGCACATCAAAGTTCTGCTCATTTATCGTAATGCGGGTCCTCGGGTGCCAGGCTGTAAATTCGGGGAAGCCGCTATTTCCTTTTGGCTCGTGACGTTGTGGCCGAGCGAAACGTTCCAGCCTTATGCAGTGCTCGCTCGCGCGTATGCCGTCTGTCTGCGCGCCGCCGGCTAGGCGCCCACGCACCCAACAACCCATCCATCTACCGCTCTCTCCACTATCGTCTCTTAATTCACCTTCCTCTAATTTTTAAACCCTCTCCTTTCCTCTTTCGCTGTACCTCGGAATCACCCTTCCCCCCAATCCCTTCCGCAAGCTCCCATCAGCATCCCCCAGCAAGCATTCATTCTCCTTCTGTCGTTGCTCTGGAGAACCAGCAAGAACCCACGCGCTCTCTGGATAGCGAAATCAAACCCACGCAAGCTAGCTGCACATTTACCCGCTTACCTGTAATCCCCTTTCCCCCAAATCTTCTTCGGATCCCTTGCTAATCTTTCTCCTCTTACTCTCCTACTTCTCCACCCTGACCACTACAATTATCAGTTCCTCCTTGTCTCCCCATCGTTGCGTGAGTCACGAAAATTTACCGTATGAGTCGCGTCCCCCCTCGCACACCCATAGACACACTTGCAAGCTAATCTCATACTCAAATCCTTCTCACTCCCTTTTACTATTTCTCCAATTTTCCTCTACCATCACCCGACTCGCTAACCTCTTCGACGAAAATTTACCGTATGAGTCGCGTCCCCCCTCGCACACCCATAGACACACTTGCAAGGTAATCTCATACTCAAATCCTTCTCACTCCCTTTTACTATTTCTCCAATTTTCCTCTACCATCACCCGACTCGCTAACCTCTTCGACCACTCCACATCTGAGTCCCTCCCATCCCTCACTTCATCGCATCTCTCACGAACCCATCACCCCCTCTCCCCCCCCTGAATGGCGCACCATCCCCCTCCACATCGCAGTTTCATCAACCGCCGCCGCATTCACACTACATTACGCGCGCGCCGGGCGGGCGGGCGGGCGGCGTGTGTATATCTCCGTTAGCGGAGACGAACGCGGTCGACGCGGGCGCCGCCTCCCGTTGCTTATTTACGCGCGAGCGTCCGCCGGATAGCCGTCCTTTCCCGCGGCGCGGCGCGGACAGCGCTGCCGCGAGGTCGTCTCTCTCGGATGCCGGTGCGGTCGTGCGCGCGCGTGTGTGTGTCGCACGCTCCGCTGCGCACGCTCGGTCTGTGCCAGTGCGGTGCGCGGCGCGGCGCATCGCGTCGGAAAGTGGTCTAGGCACTGGCGCGCGCTCGCTGGGAAATGGTGCGGCTAAACGGTGCGTTTTCATTTAGGTGGGCTCGCCCAAATCATTTTAGCACGTTGTGATGGCCCTTTTTGTTGACTCTAACGTGTGGAGCCGGTAATGTTTCGCTCGTTGCTCGGAAAAACTGCGACAAATATAAGTGTTGGGATGTCCCTGTAAAGTGTGCTTTAACAAATTGAGAATAATAAATACGTTTAGTGTAAGAAATATAACGTAACACGATAATTACTTACACGTCAGCTTTTATTCATTTTGTATTCACTTTTTATTTATTCTCGTATTTCAGATAAACATGTGGATGATGCTAATTTAAAGTACGTTTTATGGTAATATTTGTAGAAAACGTTCTATTTCGCTTATGTGGTTTTTGAGAAATGGAGAATTCATATAGACACATAGGCACGTATCGATTATGTTATTGTCGCAACCACAATGATGTGTATTTATTTTAAAAATAAGTCAAATTTGTGAACGGTTTCGTGAGAACACGCACTATAATAAGGAATTTCCAATGTACTTAAGCCGTGTTCATCCACGAAGTAATGCCCTTGAAGATAAGCTTTCAGTAAATGTTTCGTTTATTACATTTCTGCCAATATTGGTCGTAGATTACTATAAATATCCATACCATACCAATAAATTAAGAACAAATTATCCATGCAAAATTAACTTTTTTTCGTTCGCCTAAAAATTTCTTCTCTTTCATTTCTGCCGTGTTTTTACAAAGAACAACCGTGTATGATTTTGCTACTGAAGACTATTTCAAGAACAAGCCTTTCCTCTTCGGTGTTGTTTTTGTGTTTCTTCCGCCTCTTTCGCTTTTTTCACTTTTTCCTTTGTTATCTATTTCTGTTCTTCTTCTCTTTACCCTTCGTTTCACCTAGTTCTTCTTTTCCTTCTCCCTTTCTACTACTGTCTTTTCCCCCTTGTATATTTACGAGATATGATTCGTGAAATAGTCTTTATAAATTTCTCGCTGCTTTCCAAATTCTCAGATAACTTCAAACTGCTTGTGTTATAACCATTGATTGGCCTAAGTGACAGGACAGGTGAGTAATTCGCAGGCATCACCTCTCTCGTTGCTGCTCCTCACGAGGACGAAGGCGAGGGCGGGGAATACGCGTCCTCCGCGTCACCAGCGCTGAAAAGCGTCTTGTCCTCCGCGCAGAGGAGTCAGTCGCGCGCCGGCCGGCTGTCCTCCCCGCCTCATTAGCCGAGGCCACGGGGCTTCTCAGGGTCTGGGCCGAGATTATCCCCGTCCCGCCGCCGCGAGAACAGCGTCGGCGATCGCCGGCGGAGGCTGTGACGCTGTCGAATTGTTCGTCCCTTCTCCGCTCCGCTGTCAGCCACGCCACGCGCCGCGCCGCGCCGCTTCTGGCATGCTAAGTGCCCTCGGTCATTCGGCCCTAGTGGCTTACTCCAGGCCTGCGCCTGCTCCCCTCGCCAGCCACTTTTCACTTCATCTGGAGGACCCTGTTCATCTCGCTGATCCGTCTCCAATCGCACTCACTCGCTCTTTTCCCGTCCTCTCTTTGCCTCGCCTCTGTGGTACTAGCTTCTTTATCTTCCCTTCTTTTCCAACGCTCCGAAATTTCTTCGCCCCACTTGAACAGGTCAAAGAAATCGGATCTGCGCGTCACATCGGTGCTTCACCTCTTTCTACACTTTCATTCTTCGCTATTGTACCCGCTTCCCCCTTTCGATCTTCCTCGCCTCTCCGCACTCTGTCCCGTCTCCGTCGCGCTCCCTCTGCCTGGCAGTCTTCCCCGGCGGCGCGGTGCGACCGCCGCCGCTGTCGCCTTCCCTCGCCGCCACCGCAGCGCGACGGTCGCCCGCGCCTCTTCAGCTCGTCTCCGCGTCCTCCCCTCCCCCGGGCCCCGCGTCCCGACAGCACCGCAGCTGTCGCGCGCCCCAGAGACACTCCTCCTCCTTCTCCTCCACCGCGCCCCCGCCGCCGCTGGTGCTGCCTCTCGTGGAGACGACG
The DNA here is from genome assembly GCA_031308135.1 of Acheta domesticus. Classification (NCBI taxonomy): domain Eukaryota; kingdom Metazoa; phylum Arthropoda; class Insecta; order Orthoptera; family Gryllidae; genus Acheta; species Acheta domesticus. Next base: position 33,738,075 of record JAHLJT010008756.1, on the reverse strand, counting down.
CCAATTACTCGGCGGCGCGGACAAAGACGCAGCGCCTCGCGGCTGATTGATTGTCTGCAGTAGTTAGCTAAATCTACTGCCGCTCTCCGGGGCGCCGCGGAGGCGCGGAGTGTAGAGCGGGGGGCGGGGCTCGGCGTGGGTGAGGCGCGGCGCGGCGCGGGCGGGCGGGCGTATTGTCCTCGGCCTGCGGGCGCGGGCGGCGGGGGCGGTGGGGCGTGGTTGCTTACAAGTGTGGGCCGCCGCGCGAGGCTTTGTCGCGGGAAGGGGGCGGGGCGCGCCGGTGGCGCCACCGCGAGATCAGCGCCCCCTGCCGACCGAGCGGCGACCGCGGGGGGTAATCCCTTCGGATCAGCACCCCCTCCCCCCCCTATGCCCCTTCCCGCTCTGTCGACCGCGTGCGCTCTGGCTGGCTGGGCGAAAACAGCGCTCTCGCATTGGGTTGAGTGGGCGATGACTAGCGATTTGCGTTGGAGAATACGCGCAATTGCCGCTGTTGGAGTTTGAAATGTGAAACTCCGGCGGTACAAACCATCCATTTGCATTAGCTGGATGCTGCCCTGGAGAGTGTGTCCGTAACAGATAACGAACAAGTTCTAAACTTGGCGTTAATAACATTTTGATGTTAATGTTACGAATTTCATGTCCTAATGAAAATGTGCTTATAGGCGCAATTTGCGCCGTTCACTTTCCTCAAGGAAAAATTACTTCGCTTTAAAGCACCGTGTATTTTTCTTGCAGTCGCTTTCGTGCGCTCTACAATTCGTCGAGATCCGGTTGCATAATTTCCACACAACCAGCAAGCACATCGTGCCTATCGCCGAGCGCATATCCACGGCCCGTGTTATCCCCCTCAGTTCCGTAATTAGGGCCTCTCAATTCCTCGCAATTGCCACGGCAGCGAACTCTCGCTCTTCTCGCTCTGGATATGAATAGCAACGGACACACTTCCCGCTGCAGCTACTACCACTACAACGTCCGAAAGGAGTGTGGGGGAAAAATGTTAACACTCGCGAGAGGTGCCCCCGTTTGAGCTCATGAATATTCAGATGCGCCGCAGGCGGAGCGCTTGTCGGGTCCGTGTCAGTCAGCTCGGAATGAAGCGCGCATCGCCGCGGCTAACACGTGTTCGGCGCGCAGGTCGCTGCCGCCGTAATGAAGCGCTCTCGCGACGCCGCGCCGCGCAGCGCCGCGCCAGAGTGCGCCAGAGTGCGCCATCGTTGCACAATACTGCCCGGCAACTGAGGCTCCGGATGACGAGAGCTACGCGTTCAGCGGCGTGATGCTGGTTGGAGAGGCTGCCTGACGAAACGATTCGTAGTATTCATATATTTGTTTTAGATAAAACAATGTCCTCTGCGTATGCTGGAGCATTTCTCAGAACATTGAATTTATAATATCGCAATATTCATAAATACGATTAAATTGAACAATTAGAAGTAAATTATAATAATTGTCTTCCTGATGCTTTTCATTAATAAGATAATAGGAGAGAGTTTCATTGATAGCATAATACAAGTAGTAGTTGACATGAGGTGATATTTGTGGTCAATATTCTTGAAAATTTTGAGGAATATAGTTTGATGAAACTGTGTAAATACTGAAAAAGTGTTCGTATTTTCAATTAAAGAAACGAATCCTAATAATTAAAGAGATTTTTTTCTCAAGTGGCATGCCTCCATTTCCGTTTTGTTTTCTAGTTTTACACATCGATGTATTCCCAAGTGGTTTCTCCTTCATGCTGCCAAATGTTTTGTTCAAAATTTGCGCTTTTCGTATGTTAAACAGTGTCCGATAATCGTCATTTCCTATATTTAATTTGAAAACTAAATATGAATATTTTATCTTTCTGAAAAATTTCCATTTCTTGAAGGTATGGCACTTTAGAAATAAGTACATCAAATTAATGCGCATGATCTGAGAGTTATTGGCGTGACTTTTCAGCTCTGAAGGCAACCTAGGGATGGTTGAACATTGGTGAAACATAGAAGCGACATCACCGGTTAGCCGAGTGCAAACGTTAATATTTTAATTTAGTTATGAGGCTGGCTCGCATCAGTGACATACTAGTTGTTTTTTCTATCATTTGTACCAAAAATATTCTTTGTCATAAAATCAATTTTTACTCATGCCCCTGAAATGGAATAATCACAATTGCTTATTTGCATTTATTGAATCATCCCAATTGCTTACTTTACAACAAATATCAGGTATTAACAGAAATTGAAAAAAATTGTAAGAATGGTAACAGAATTTCAGTAACTTCCTACATATTTTCTACGATATGGACGAATAAGAGGTTTTTGTAATTATTAGATAATGCAATGGATCTCTAGTTTTTAAGATTTTTCTCAAGAAATAGATAGGTAAGATCATTTCCTAGAGTTAATTTCTTTAAAAATGATGATATACTTTGATATTATTGTATCATGTCCCAGTGGATTAAAGAAGTTTCTTGTCTGAAGTATGACAGCACAATGCTATGAACATTTTCCCTTGAAAATGATTACTTTAAAATTAATTATACTATTCTGGCGTCTGGACGGCAATCCAGACCTCCAGGTGAATTATACCACGCCACAGCACAGGCTTTTAATAAAAGAAAACCTATATTTCGCTTAGGTTTGTTGAAGACGTTTTTACCTAGATGAAAGAACGAGGAAAACCTTAGTCTATGTGTACTCTTTGAGCTCCGAGAAGAAATAAAATAAAGAAATTCTACCGCGAAGTAATTGTGTTTGTGCAAGCAACGTTGAAGAACCAGCGAAGCGGTTCACTATGAACTCATCCTGGCGCGTAAATAGAAGTATCCATCGCGAGTTAATATATTAAAAATACATTCAAAACGAGGATTGTATTAAACAATAAATTTAGAGATATTGAGTATTTCAGCTCGTTGGCGCCCCTTTCATGTAACCAGACGGCCACCTATCGAGCAGCCGTGCATTCGCTCCCGACGCCCTGCGGGCCTTGGAAGCGTCGGAATGGACGTGAGCTATAATGGAACTCCGTTAATAACATTCTCGTCGAGCGGCGGCGAACTGTGGCCGCTCGTTGCTCAGAGGCCAGAACGACCTTTCCCTCCCTCCCTCCCTCCCTCCCTCCCTCCATCCCTCCCTCCGCCCCTCCCCGCCCCACCAACCTTCCGACGATCCCCGCTTCCTTCGCAAAGCCACCGAGACTCAATGGCCGGTGCGCCTTCATCTTTCGCCACCAGCTTTACCATTAACGGTGCTGCTATCTTCACCGTTAACGCCGCCGACGCCAAGCGCCTCGCACCACGGCTTTTCGTGATCGCCTCTTCACTGTCGCTGCTCTCACGCTTCGAACACCTTTGGCATCCATCATCACCTCCATTTCCACGTTGTCACCTATTCGCCATCAACCCTTCGGCGTTTCTCCTATTGTTCATCGTTCTACATGTGGTGGCACATAACGTGTTCATCGCGTTTCTATCGTGCCTTCTGTTGCCTCTCGCATCGCCGTGCGCCACCATTTCTCTCTCTCCCCCTTGTGCCTCCTCCCATTTCGGCCGCTCACGGTGTGCTGAAGCGTCCACAGCAAATGTTGCGGCTTCACGGACATTCAGGCACGTAGCGCTTCCATCTTCCACTCTCTTTCCCGCCATCACCGCCGCCATCCCACCGTAACCACGTCGCGTACAGCGACTGCCACTGTCCCGCCCCAGTCACCAAGCAAAATCCAACCACGTTCAACGCCCCGCCTCCAGTGTACTGCCCACCGACACGCGAATACCAAGCAACATCCCGCCATGCCACCCACTACCGGTGTACTGTCTACCGCCTCACCACCATAATACCACCATCCCTCCACGCTACCAGTATACCGCCCAGCCATCAGTATACCGCGCACCGTCCCGCCACCACCATCCAGCATCCCGCCACCACGCCAACAACATTCTGCATGCCGCTTCGCCACCAGTACACTGTTCACCGTCCTGCCACCACCATCCAGCATCCCACCACGCCAACAACATTCCGCATGCTGCTCTTCCACCCGTCCACTGCTCACCGTCCTGCCACCACTACGCCGCTTGCTGCACCCCGTCACGCGCCGTGTTGTAACCTCTGCCTCCACCACACCACACCTGCCTCCTCTCCACTACCACCTCCACCACACCTTGTGTACCCTCGGCCCACGCTATCGCCGGAGCTTCACCGTTTCCACCTCCCCTCCCATTGCTCCCGCTCGCTCAGCCCAAGTCCCTCTCCGCGGGCTGCGGCGAACGTCGTTCACCTGGCGTGGCTTAATGGGCGCATTCAGCCATTCAGCGTGGCGCGGAGGGTGCAAGCGCTCCGCGGCAGGCTCCGCCTGGCGGGCCCGAGAAGCCATTGACTGGCCGCGAGCGGAGAAACACTCGCCTCAATTGGCGCCCACCCGACGGCTGGCGGCGGGCGTGCGGAGGCGTTGCCGCCGCGCCCCCCCCCCCCGCTAATGGCTGGGTCGAACGCCCGCTCGTCGGACGTCGATTAAGTTATTCCATCGCCGCCCCGCCGTCGCCTCTTCCTTATTTTAGGCTCCGGCGACGTGTTCGACGTCTGTCCGTCGTCGTGGACGTTAACGCGTCCATTGTTCATTATGAATCGGAAAGCGAGTGACATTCCGGGGAAGGAGCTGATGAAATTAATGGTGCGTTTTAGGAATGGCAGACATGTACAGATGATCGAGCGGACAGATTCGAGAAAAGAGCTCTTTCCTTTGGGGGTCAGAGACCACGGAAAATCATTTTAAACGATATTTCATTACCGCATTTCTAAGCTGTCGTGGTAAATCTTCATTCATGCTCGGCATTAACGAAATAAATAGGCATATAAAAGAACTGTAATGGCTCTTTGTGAAGATGTGTTCTTCTGGCCCTATCATCACTGTCATAGTGACTTCTTAAATAACGCGGCCGAAAAAGTTACTTTCTAACATGCACTAGTAAACGTTGAAATCACTACTCTTCATTCATCGGCGTCTTTTGTGGATATGATTACCCTACAATATTTCCTTGGGAAGAGTAGACTCTTTGTGTGGTGATATTTTCCTTATAATTAAAACTTGTAAATTGTATTTTTAAAATTAACTAACGTTTAGTTTACTATAAACACCACATTATCGTATGTTGTACTCTGTGCTGTCTCATCAGTTGTGACAACGCTCCTGTTAGTTGCTATAGAATCAGTTAGTGCAGGCAGAGCAAACTGTTAGATTTGTGAACGCGCAAAGGCCCGAGGAGCGGCGTGGTTGGAGCGGCACTCGGTGAGGGCGCTTAAGGGACGGGCAGGCCTTGGGTAGTGGAGCAGACTGCGCCTTTGACGTCCGCACCTCTCGCCCGAGGGCGTGGAGGAGCCTGCGAGGGTAGCCCCTCGCGCCGGCAGCCTCTGCTCTCACACTCGGCTCAATTGCTCTCGGGCATCCGCCCACGCGGACGTGAGTGCAGGGCGACAGGGACCGAGGCCAACGACCCGCTAAGGCGGCATGGGGACGTCAATTGATGCCACTGCAATGCGTCCGACCGGGGGGTCCAGGGGTGTTCGCGAGATTTTCGACACAAACTACATAGCTAAGTCGAATTCAGAAGCTGCCTAGAGAAGTGTTCTAGCGGTCGGCTGTTCTGATCGGTACTTTCGACGGTTTCTCCTATCATCACCAGGTGAATGCCGGAGGAGTGCCCTAACAAACGGTCACGGGCCCCGAGCAATCTTTTCTTCTTCCTGTTGTCTCCTCTCACACTCACTACCCTACTCTTATCACAGATATCGCATGATCGCGACCGTATCAAGCAGTGCTTGCGATCATGCGACTTCTAGCTGCACGGCAGAGAAGGACACGAAATGCCGTGTGATATTCCATCGTGACCATAGGGGTTTGAGAGGCAGAGGTAGAAAAATAGCAGTATAGGCTAGAAGCCCCGTGGTCGCCTTAGGGGGACCTGGCACTGGCTCTCGTCGTGGAGAGCGGAAGGGGGGGGCCGTGGGCGCGAGATACGCGCTCCGTGAATTACGCGCGCGCGTAACTCCGCGGCGGCGGACAGCGGCGGGTGGCAGTGTCCCAGCTGCGCGAGTGCCGCCCCTGCCAGCGGATCTGGAATCCAGCGGAAGGTGCGCGAACGGCCGTTTGGGCGCGTGGCCGTCGCTCGTCCGTCAGCGCGCAGACAGAGCCACGGGGGTGAGGGCGGTGCAGCGTCACAATCGTTACTAAGGGTCAGCCAACTCTACTTAAGAAATTAAATTCTTTCTTAAAAGACAACGAACAATATAATTTTAATACTTCCCAATATTTCGAAGGTTCTAATACACGGGTACTTATGGAAATATTCCGGAAAATTATCTACAACTAATCTATCCCAGCTATCGGGGATCTGAAAAGCTATAGAGGTCTACTCACTTCAACCTCTCAAAGCATTCTGCTTTTTTGTTGTGGTTGTTGTTTTTCAAACAACTACTTTTGTTGGGCAGGAGATAGTGTAACAAACGACTATTGTGTTACAGTGGGTGCGTCGAGGCGTCTGGAGTGGAGGATGGTGGGAGGAGGGTGCTCCGCTGGAAGCGGATGTAACGGAATTATTGGATAGTACAGGTAGCTGTATTGGCTAGAATGTAGAGCGACGCTTGACGTAGGAAGAATGTGAAAGGTCAGAGGAGAAGTAGGAAAGCCGAAAGCGTTAGTTGGCGCGGAGGGGTAGTGAATAGGTGAGGCTAGGTACGACTAATGAGGCTGAGCTCTTTAGGAGCTTTAGGTATGGAAATCAGAAAATTGTGGATAATAGCGTGCACGTAGTGCTCCACTGAAGAGTTGTGCTTCGTTTTCATTATTGTGTCAGTTCTGACGCCTTCTGGCTATACCTGGAAAGATGAGTAATTTGATCCACATCTTATTATGGTAATATGACATGAATGATGGTGCAGGAGTGATAGGGAAAAGGGATAACATGGAGAACACCTATCAGTAACTCGTATTCCAGATAAATTCCACATGGATTTATCTACATTCGAACCCTGGTCTTAAACTAGAGGTTTACTAAAAACCGTTTGGAGGCAGAGGATGTTGTGAGACACCAGTAGATAAGGATGTCACAGAAAATGGTGGGGTATTTGTGAAGCTGCGCGGGCGGAAAGTGTGAGGACGAGGACGACATTAAGACTAAGGGAAGAGTGAGAGGTAGGAAACAAAAGGCGAGGCGGTTACTGAGCTTTGGATCTCAAAGGTCGAGGTGAGTCGGTAGGTTTAATGGGAAGACGGCATTGCGTTCAAGCAGACATGCCGTACAATAATGGCGAACGCGGATTTGCGGCGGTAAGAGGAAGGAGGCAGAGAGCTGCGTAATTAGTAGGAGAATACGTGGAGCGTCGAAAAGAGCTTGAGGCGATGAAGAACGGCGCGGTGAGCAAAGCTTTTGATGCGGAAAGGTCACTGGTGAAGTGGTAGACATGGCGACGCAGTGCACGACATTTCATGCACGTGCAGGTAACCTGAGAATGCGGAAGCGGGAGGAGAAATTGAGGGAGGGGCTCTGTGATCTAGAAAAGGTGTTTGGCGTGGGAAGCAGGTTAAGAGTCGCAGGGAAGCACTGAAGCGCAAAGTTCGAGGTGTGACGGATACGCTGTTTGGACGGCGGGGACGACGTTTTGAACCAGACATGTCGTGCATGTGCGGATGGCCAGTGGTAGCGAATGCAGAAGGAAAGAAGGGGTGGAGAGAATGACGATGAGGAGGTGGAGGCCACGGAAACACCTCGAAGCAGACGTGTCGTGCATGTTCGAATGGCCAGTGGTAGCGAAAGCAGAAGGAAAGGAGGGGTGGAGAGTAGCGTGGTAGGGGTGGGGAGTAGCGCAGAAGGAAAGGAGGAAGTGTAGTGGTAGCGAAAGCAGAAGGAAATGAAGGGGTGGAGAGAAGGACGATGACGGAGTGGGAGGGCGCGGAAACGCCTCGAAGCAGACATGTCGTGCATGTTCACATGGCAATTGGATGCGGCGGTAAAGGAAGGAAGCAGTGGAGAGGTGGACGATGAGCCGGGTGAGGAAGGAAAGCTGGTGTGAAGCGCGGAGAACGTGGGGCTCGGGCGCACGACGTACAGAATTGCAGAGGTGGATGCGCGATGGTGACCGGCCGGTCAGCGGGGCGGGGCAACGCGTTAGTTGTCGCGTGAGTGGGAGGCGACGGGTGTGGGAGGTGGGAGAGGTGTGGGCGTCCGTGGCGCGCAGAGGTGCACGCGATGGCGCTGCCCTCTGTCGGCGCGGCGCGCGTTACTCACCTGGTGGCGCGTTGTCGCGTTGCATTACGCGTCGCCTGCCTCGTGCACTAAATGTCAACGCGGCGAGGACCCCGCCCGACTCAGCGCGCTCCGCCTGGCACGCGGCTCCGAATCAGCCCGGCGGCCTTCGATGCTGCCAGCTCTTATTCTGTTTGCACTGGCCACGGTGGAAACCGTGTGTATTTTGCTTGCGAGCCGTTATACATTGGAGATTATCCCTAGACTTGTATTAACGCTAGTAAATAAATATTACATCGAAAGTATGTATTGAAGTTAAGTTGCTTTATTGATACGATATTTCGAATTTGATGTGAACAAAAAAGTGTAATATTTTGTTTATTGGTATGAATTTGATACGAACAAAATATTGTAAATTATTGTTTTTATGCCTCATAGTTTTATTAACCAATTGAGTGCAGAAAAAAGTAATTGTACCGACCACAACTTTTATTTTCTGCCATACCTTTTTTTCCTAGGAATGTGATAATAAAGTTCTTTAATACTTTTCATTTTATTTTAATTCAGACTTGCATTTTTCGTAGATTCATTCGAAGAGTTAGCGGAGATTAAAACATGTGGTAGGCCGGTTCAACGTACTGAATTTGCATTCTGAAAAATTAAAGGATGCAGAGATCTGGAATTTATTTTTATCTTTATATACTTTTTTCTATTTGGTTGATAAAAATATTGGGTTTATATAGTTAAATTCAATAAAATGTCATTGATTGGTAGGTTCTATGTGAGCGATGAGATGTCTTTGGGGGTAGGGGATTTTTGAGCACATTGTTTCATTCTATAATTAACTTTTTTTTGACCAATTTTGTACTTCAGGAATGGATGATTTGCTCTATTTGAAAGCCCTTTTTCCATTATAAAGCTCTTACGGCACTGAAACCTGCTTAATAATTGAATTTAGGTGATAAATTTTTAAAGAAATAAGTACCAGTAAGCCATGAGAAAATCTGAGTACACATAACCTCATCAAAATAAAAGTACGAATATGTGGCATGGTATTTTTGGGTTTGACGTTCGTAGCATAAACTTTATTTTTATTTAATTTCTTTGGAGCGTGTGGGTGCAATTTGTTTTACGGGTTACAAAAGCACTCCAAGGATTTGCATCCCATTAAAATGGGTAAACGGATCTCGTGTTCTAGGCTTGGCGTGTTTGCATTTCTGAAGCTGTAGAGAAATTCGCTTCTAGAACGATAGTGTAAAACAGCGAAAAAAAAACCAATGAAAATACAAAAACGATAATGTATATTTTTTTATCATATTTAGAATATATCAGCGGGCTGCTTTAATTCAAGCTCACCAATTCATTTAAAGCTCTAATCAGCTCACCTAGCTATTCAGTTTTTTGTGAAGATACGTAAAAAAAGCAATGTACACTATGTAACAACTTTCTTTTGTGAACACTCTCTAGCAAAGTCGCCCATTTATTCCATTAATATTTTTGTTATTTCTTTACGTAGAATGTTTACATGTGGAGTATGTCACTTGGAATGGCTTTGCTTCTCCCGATTGTTTCTTCGGAGATTTTCCTCAGCTTTCGCTGGTGTAGTATAGGGAGAGACTCGACGCCCTCGGATGCAGTTCTCTCGTTTAGATAAAATCCCGCGATACAATTTCGATTAATGCTAAGTTATAACAAAAGGACCAGCCGCCGACGCCTGCTGTGCGCCCAGGATACCAGGAAAGATATGATTTAGCAGCTGAGCACGTCGTAAACTAGTTTCCCTCTCCATTGATCCCATTCGCAGGCGTTGTGTATGCAGCCCGCACAACCGTAGAGTTGTATGGCTCCGCATTGCCTATCTCGAAAGGGGCGGGTGGAGAGTTATAACTCGTCTCCGGATAGCGTGAGCTCCGGGCTCCGAGGGCGAAGGTGATGCGATCAGGGTTAACACGCTCTTGTTGGTGATATGTTGTTATAGAAACGAGAATCGATTAATAAAGAGGTACTCAGCAGATCTTGCTAGCTAAAGCTATTGAATGAAGACAGATTTTATTTACAATTAATTCTGGTTAACGCATGTGTTCTGAAATGAGAGTTATGCTTTCTCGGTGCTTTGTTTTGTTGATTTTTTATGTATTTTAGACTCGTGTCTATCTTACAGGTTCTATTTTCATAACAACAAAATTATTTAATTTTTTATGAACATCTTGTCCGTAAATATCAAAATATATTTCATTTATTTTACATGTTCTATATTCTGTTATTTGATATTTTCAAAGATAATACTATTAATCCATTGACAGCAAATTGTGCGAAATAACCCTCTAAAGAATGATATCAAATTTCCGTCTCTTCGATTTTTAGTTCTTGAAAAGTTGTATGTTATAAACAAGTCAGCTTTTAAGAGAAGCAAATTTCTCTGTATTAGAGCGACCTATGCGCAAAGTGGAACATTGCTGCCCTAAACCTGATGGTGTGCAGATCACAAATTCTCGCGCGATGAGGTTCAATTTCCCAGGCAAATCTCTGGTTCTGGATTAATTTCCTAATTAGCCGCCTGGTGCGCCGTTATCGCCCGACGTCCGCGGGGCCTGACTCACGATAGAGGGGCTCTTATCGAAGCTGTCTGTGCTTCGGAAGAAATAATTTACTGCCGCCTTCTAATTGGCGGGTTTTAATTGGACCTGAGCGAGCTGCAGTAGACACGCGGGAAGGAATGAGACGGAAGGTTTCGACGAAGAGAGAGAACGCATCTGTGGCGGTGGCTGATGTATAACCTGCAATCTAATGATGCACGCTTTTTCTTCCCATCTAGATCTCTTTGAATGTTCGTTCGTCTGAAACACTTTTAGTGGTGAGGCGTTCAGCTCTATTTGAAGCCAGTACAATGATTCTTTTTTCTATGGAACAAAACTGCAGAGAAATAATAATCACCGAATGTCCAAAATAGCTTCATCGTTAATTTTGACTTAATAAAGAGCTTTATATGGGGAAATGAAAAACAAAAGCCATACATGTAACATTGGGGTTAATTATTGCGAGTTATGTGGTGAAAATACACAAAAACGTGAGAGGCTGTATTTTGCAAAATATGTCCATTTTTAATTACAGTTTTGGACAATGCGTGTTATCTAAATTAAATATCAATGCTCTTTTTTTCTGTCTGTTATATTGATGCTCGTTGAAAGGCATTTCGTTGTAAAACTTCATTATCATCAGAATAATAATGAGGAAGCTTTTAGGGCTTTGGAAGTAAATTAGTGTTTTTGCAGAATTGGCCGTCAATAACTGCAACAAATTTGCATCACTATTCATTAGACTTCTAAATAAGATTTCTAATTTTGAAATAATTCCATTGGCACGTCAAGAATATGCCAGCTGTAAATCATTTGAAATCCGTTTTATTACGTGATAAGGTTGGTAATATGGAGAGTTCCTCGGAAAAGAAAATACTTTTCATTTGCTTCTCCCAACAAAAATTTTCATATTTCAATGACCCAAGAATACTCAATAGATATGGATTTGCAAATGGTATCATTTACAGCAAACTCGAAAAGTGCAGGGAGGAACAATATTTCCCGCCCTTTGAATTGTAAAAACCATTTTTACAGGTACCTCGTTAACTTTACGATCTCATTAGTATAAATATCTCGTTAATTTTAAAGGTGAAAGTTTGCACCGAGTTTTCACTTATCCAGCTATTGCCTTCGTCGTAAATTTCTTAACTACAGGACGGAACGTGTTACATTGTACCAAGGGACAACATGGCATACTGCGTTGTGTATACCGAAAATATACGCTTTTCTCAACATTTTTCGCGCGGACGTCTTTCCATCTTATTCGAGTCACATTGTTTTGACGACGGCGCTTGAATTCCGAAGCGTCTGTCGACGTACTCCAGTCTCGGCGAGAATTTCTTCGCGTGATTTGCAGGAATATTTCGCAGGAAGATGTGGAATACCCGTGCTCGGGTGGCCACCATTGTGCTGACGCCTTCTCTCTCTCTCTCTCTCTCTCTCTCTCTCTCCTCTCTCTCTCTCTCTCTCAGTAGCACCTGCTCTCTTTCTCTCTTCCTCACGGGAGGGGGAGTCGTTGGTGGCTGGGCGAGGAGGAGGGGCGGGGGATATAGAAATTCCTTTGTTTCAAACCTCTTGGATAACATTCACCGAGCCAGCTCAACGTCTGATAGCGCAGCTCGGGCGCGCTTTGTGAATAAGACGAGATGCGTTGTCAGATTTTTTTCAGTTAATTGCTTGGAGCTGCGTGCGTTTTCATATTGTTGCTGCCAGAAACAAACCACGCTCGCGGTTTCGTTTTTGCGGTCTAGCAACTGGAGACTCTTTGCTACCACATACAGTAAACGGTGTTCGTCCGGTTTTTTAATCGACAGCTGACATTCCAGGAATACGCTTTGGTATTAGCTAGTGACATCCGTTCTAATGCTCAGAAATTCACTTGATTTCCCGAACGTGTTTCAAGAGGAATAAGCAAAAATGCGAGCTTCGAAGGCGACAAAGGTTGAAGCAACGTCGTTGTCAACGCAGCTGATGGTTATGTATTAGAGTTCTACGTACGGCATGGATGTTTTCACAATATCATGTTCGTTCGTCAATACATGAATATACACGAACGTGATACTATCTAATAATCATTATATGAATTCGTTCCTCATTATCATCCTAGAAAATCATAAAATGAAAGGAAAAGAAATCTATTACTGTGATCACCTCTTCGGGAAAGATGAGAACGTACACCGTCTGCCTGATTTCTCGCATTCGATCATAAATGAGTATTATGCTTATCCCGGGGGCATGAGTATACTGCTACATATTATTATGGACATGATGATCCAAATTCGTTTCTATCACTTTTTCTATGAAGATTTACAAAGTATAGAAGGTTAAGTTGAAATGAAGCTATAATAATTACACCTCAACTACTATTTAGGTAAAAAAATAACTGTCATGTTGTTTCAAGTTTTACATAGATAAGATATAATAATGTCCTGTTTGATATTAGGAAAGGCTTAGCGAAACGTGCGTCTGAATTCACAGAACCACAGGGATAGAAAAACAGCGTGTGCGGGCTTCGCTAACGCTTTCTCTCGAAGGCCTGGTTTTCTCGTCTGAGTCGCGGGGCCCATTCCGTCTTCATAGCCGCTCTTCTCGCGGGCGTTAACGTACTTCTAGCTCGCGCGGGCGATAAACTGGCGGGGGAGCAGGGGGCGGGGGCGGGGGCGGCGCAGCGGGAGATAAGCGGCCGCATCGGAACCGCTCGTAAGCGATGCGCGGCGTAAAGATTTTGTCACCGCCGTGGGCGCGTCTTCAGACGGAAAGGTGCGCCCGACCGCGTTATTTTTTTTTTTTTTTCGGGCGAAATCCGCGCCATGAACTGCGAAGCTCTTTTTCCCCGTTCGCGCCAAAGAAAGGGTTTCGTATTTTCGTGAACTTCGTGGGTTTCTTCTCACTGTCGTTTAATTAAGGAATTAGTGTGAGTGGGTAGGTATGTGACCATTTATTATTGCAGAGGGAAATCAATCTGTGATTCGGAAGGATAATGATTTTTTTATCCGATTCATTGAAAGAAACTTCAATAAAAACATATTTCAAAACGAAGAACCGAAGGGATTTATTTTCAATGTGGCAGTGATATGGGATGTATGATTTACTTAAAAGTCAGTATCGTGAATACTTGTAAATCGTATTCCAGGGTCACAGCCAATTTTATTTTCCAGTTTTGCACATATTAACTCTGTATTTTGTGATTAAATTGAACAATATTTTGTTCATTTAGTTGATTGAATGAGCAAAGGCATTGTTTACTTGTTTGGAACTAGATGTGAAAATGTTTGGGCCACTTGAAAAATATTATTTCAAATGTCAGATGAATTTCCGTATTATTCTTTGCCGGGAAGGAGTTTTGAAATGCACATCGTGTGGTAGATTAACTAGTTACTAGATGTATTTTTGCATTCAAGTTAAGAAGAAAGTGTAAGTGACATTTTTTTAAAAAAGCCGTTTTCTTATTCGGCTGACAAAAAGGGTTTTAATGGTGGTTCGTATTTAAAATTGTAATTTTTTACTTTTCACTATTTTAGTTTAGTAGCGTTTACGAACCAACGAATGTGCGCATGAACTTCCCTAAAATTTTATCACTATCGTACTTTGAGAAACGTAATAGGAAATTCTACTGATGAGTTCCATCTTAGAAACACCTAACAACGAAATGTTGGTAAAATGCTCGTGTTTTGTCTCCCAACCCTTGATTTACATGTTTATACCGCACACATGACCCTTGTTCTTTGAAAGATGGGTCTCCCCGCAGAGCGGTAGTTCATCTTTATTTCCTTAAGATAGCACATCTCGGAGACACGCTGCTGGCCTCTCGGCGATCCCTTGAACACACACCGCCGCCGGCGGGTGGGGCGGGCAGCGCGGCGTGTCGCCGGGCTGTCGGGGCCCGCTGGGGGCCCGGGCGGGCGGCGCGCTCTTGGCAGCGCGTGAAAGGCGGGGGCGGGGGCTGGACGCGCGCCAACCCCCACCCCCACCCCCACCCCCGGGGCGAGGGAGGCGTCTGAAGGTGATGGATGCGGGCGTGCGGAGTCCACGACGCCGGGGATCGGCTCCGCCCCCGCCCCCGCCGCGAAATACTCGTAATAAGGCGAAGTGATGTATGATCATAGAGCGCGCCGTCGCGCCCCCGCCCCGCCCCGCCACACCCTCTCCACGCCCGCCCTCCACCTCGGCCTGAAGAAACCGCCGCCGCCGCCTTCCGACAGTATCTCTCGACAGCTGCGAGAGGAATTTTCCGCTCGCTGCGCGCCGGTTCCGCCTGGACAGCGACTTCCTCTCCGCGACGCAAGTCCTTCGCCGCGCTTTTCTCGCGGTTCCGTGCAAGTTAAATGAGGCGAGCTCTTTTATGCGGTTCCGAAGGGGTGCGTGCAAAAGTGGCCTTATCTCGGAAGCGAAACTACTCGAGTAGATTACAACTCCTGAGTATTTCCACGAAGAATTACTGACTTCCGCTAATTTCTAGTTGCAACTATAACTGTGGCCCTTGGAGTCCACAAGAAACTTCACTAACGACGAAAATTGGTATTTTTGATCAGCCTAGAGCATTATATCGAAATTAACTCCCTAGGTCTAGAAAGTTGTAAACTGAGTGTTATGATTACCTCAGAGCCGTTTTAAGGAAGAAACACACTGAAGTCATCTACACAATATACGTGTATCTTTACCCCAAAATTGCCTGCTCTGAAATCTCTACTGCAATGATTCCGCCAGTTGTATATTGGTGACTGTATAGTGACGCATGTACATCATCAGAAGGTGTCTAAACCACAAGCGGACGATTCCTAATAAACATTTAAAGGAAGGTATAAAATTCAAGTGAACATCCATCCTGTAAAACGTAGTATGTTACTAATCCCTTTACGCTTTTGATTCAGTTGATGGCTTGGGAAAGCTTTTGATTCAGTTGATGGAAGTGAACCAATGAAAACCGCCACCACATGAAATGAAGCATTCGTCGAAAACCTGACATCCGCTACGCTTCCGAATTACGATTGCTTCAATCACCTCTCGAATAAATACGCATCTGCGTAAATACCTGTTCAGTAAATAGCAGCAGAATGAACCATTTATTTTCGGGCTAAAATTGTCAGTAGCTAGTCATAACATTTCAGTGCTCGCCAGTTGACTGCCCAGCAATAAAAATTAACAATCCACGAACCATGTACATTGAAGCACCACATCTATAATTAAGTCAAAATCCACACAGCTAGAAAAACATTATACATATTCCACGCATTCGCAATTATTGAAAATGTGTAGCCAAACATGGATTTTGCTTGTATGTTATATTACAGGCAGACTTAGAAAATAAAAATTTATCGATATTTCTGGATTTACATTATATCTGCAGACCCACTACCGGTTCTACGAATAACGATATCGGCATTCCGTTTTTATGACGGAAATTTACATTTCCTTGAAAATGAAGGTGGTCAAATGATTCATTAGGTAAAACATATTTTGAAATCTGTAAGAATTTTCCCCACTACCAGTTTTAAACAATGTAATTGTAACATATTTGTTTCCAATCTTACTGCCAACTTTATTGGATGAACGGCACTAAACTCATCAATGAGTTCGTGTCAATGTCATTCTGGCTATGTTGTTTCTTTCTAGTCGTAGGCATCCAAGCGATTTTCGTCAGTTTCTTTTTTACTGCATCACTCCATTTTGGTTTGTTGATTTTTGGATTGAGAAACCCTATTTCCTTTTTGTTGGGTCGTCGGATCTGCTTACTTTCCGCAAACTCTGCCAGACTGCGGTGCGCCGTGTTCTTGGCTAGATCTCAACGCGCTCTCGTTTTCGCTGCTCGCAGAGCTTAAGGGTATTATGCGTATCTGCTAGCCAGTAGTGCGTCAGTGCGCAAAATGTGTCTACACCGTATCAATTTGCTTCGGCTTTTTGCCGTTTGTTCCTACGGTTCCTTAGCAAAACACTTTTTGAAATAATTATAGTTCTTGTTTTTCCGTTCCTTACCGACTTACAGGCTTTCTAGAGGCTTCTTACAGACAATAAAATCAACGTTCCGTTTTCACAGACGGAGTGTCGAGACCTTTTTTCACATTACAAACATTTGGTCGTTGATATTACGATGTATTTTCGTGTAAGGATATTTAGAATTTTCTTGGTCTGTCTTTCCGCGTTTTGTCTTCTGCACATTTCATAGCGTTATAAAACGCAAATAAGATTCTTAATGAGCATATTTTTGTTATTATTAGTTGAGATGGTGCAAATGTGGAAGTATGTTGGTAATGGGGAAGCATAACCTGTAGGGCTTGACATGTGCTGCAGAGTAGCTGTAATCGCATCAACTGCTTTCTGTGTTTCTTTAGAAAGCCTGTAAGAGCTTTCGTGGTCACCTTGTGGTTAATGTCAGTGAAGTGATTGTTTGAAGTTTTTCTTCATTTTTCAAACATTTGAGGAAAGTTTCTAAAGTCTATTTAATCACATTGTCTACCAAGCTATTTCTTGATGCTTAGGCATTTATTGTTGAGCAAAAAATACGCTAGTCTGGTGCAATTAAGTAAATTCCTAGCTTGAAAATGTAGCGTAGTATTCACTTGGTAGTTCAGTATGGCGATGCTGATAATGTACAAGCGCAATACTGGGGGAAATGGGGAAACGTCTTTGCGCCTGTTGCAGATGCCGAGGAATATTATTGGCCAATCTAAAATATACCTCCGAAAGGGAAAGGAGAAAAACATCCCAAACCTTCCAAAAGAAAACTTGTACTTAAAGAAAAGTTAGATATTCTCGATTCAATATCCTCAAGAGAATCAGGTATGGAAGGCCTGTGGGTAAAATGCCAGCAGAAAAGGATGACACCATATGCATTTTTTGCGGAGAGGCATTTTCACATGCTGTTCGAGGGGAACTTTGGATTAGATGCTTACTTTATGAGTCATGGTGTCACACTTTGTGCGCTGGATGTGAAAATGAGCAGTACATTTGTGACTTTTGCCAGTGACATTTTACTTAAATAGTTCAATTCTTAAGCCAAAGCGTTATTTTTGCAATGTATACAAAATATATGTTCTGATATTTAATTTTTTGGTAGTGTTTTACCAGAAAACAAATGTTTCTACATTACCAGCACATTATGAAAATCTGATTAAAGTGTAAATTCATTAATAACAATTATTATTACAATGTAAACGTAATGTTTTGCATGAAATCAAAAGCGGTTATTGTTGATAACATATTTGTGGAATTTGTTCCCGAAATCGTTCAGTAAACAAACTAGTTATAAAATAAATTAAAACAGAATTTCCACTTTTGCACTACTTCCTCTATTATTATTGAAACTAATAGTGGTATGAATAATTTATTTGAATATTCAAACTGAATAAAAATTTGAAACTTTGTGCTTCGTACATTTCAGAAAAAATGAAAAAAAAATGTTTATACACTTTTTCGACTTTCGTTTACTTCCGTGGGTCTTGTTTTGCGTGTTCCCGAATGCTTCTCTCGTGGTTTCGTTTAATTCATTACTCTTCGCTTTTCTCTCTCACACCGCCTGTGTAATTGAACATGCATTCATGAATGCTTTTTGTCGCTCGGGTTTCGATTTAGCGGCGTCCTCTCTGTGGTTACGTGGCTCATACATATTGGACACAGAGGTAATATTTGTTCGTTCAGAAATATATTTCGACAGCTTTAATAACCAGCCCTGGCGTAGCACGTAATGCAAGGTGAACAACAGAGACTACTATTGGCGGCACAGCGTCGGCTTATTTTTGTGGCTAGGCGCTCTACACGCTTTGTGCCGTTTCATAACGTAGCACTTTCACACTCGCGCTAAAAATGCTCTTTCCTCATATCTTCCGCAAATTTTCTCCAAAGGTATGAATTTCTGTTGATGCGTTTCATCGTTCCACGAATTGCTAGTTGATAATTCTGGGAAAACTACATTTCATTTTCTCCGAATTTCATAATGAACACGCTTCGGAATATTTTTTGTACACTTCAATGTCAATAACGTCGCCATTCTTTAATTAAGAAAAAGGCTCCCAGGCGGGTTTTTATTGGTACAATTTTTCACATTTTCTCTTAATTTCAATAGGACCTGAAGGAAAATAATAATTAATGTGAGGAAACGGAGAATGCAATAGTTATTTGTAATTTTTCTGGAACTCGACTTCACGTTCATCACCACCGCCGCCGACGTCACCTTGTTGGTGTGGTGGCGCTTGTGCGAAGCCGATACGATCGACCTGCTGCCAGCTCTTCGTCGGTCCTGCGGCGTCGCCCGTTATTCGCGTTTGCAGAGCGCCTTACGTAAGCCACGTCTTCCTCGAATCCGCCCGGACCCCTTACACTGGGGCTGCAGCGATGACAGCATTCTGTCCGAGTAAAGGCCATCGTGCCACCTTGTGCAATCCGTGTGGTTCGTTCTAGTCTGGGCAGTCTTCCTCGAATCCGCCCGGACCCCTTCACTGGGGGTGCAGCGATGACAGCATCCTGTCCGAGTAAAGGCCATCAGTGCCAACTTGTGCAATCCGTGTGGTTCGTTCTAGTCTGGGCACTTAGTCCCCTGTGAATGCATTCAAGTTCTCAAATTGTGGAATTGCTTAGCTTTTCCTTGTCCTAATGAATCTGAATTTTCTATTCCTTTTAAAATACTTTTTAATGATTGATCATGGTATGCCGATGAAAATAGTATAATTTTACATGGCGCCATCTTGTGAGAAATTTGATTTCGTTGCGCGTTGTAGATTCATTTCATGACATTTTTAAACATTTTTTTTCGCTTTGAAGATTTTGTATAATGTAACTAAAGATGGATTGTTTCTACTGATTGTAATATTCATAAATTTTAAAGTAGTAAGAAAAATTAATATAAAATATGTTAGCTCCGTGGACATTTGTAATCATCAGATTATTTTATGCTAAGCTCTTCTAAATAGTGCGAACTTGTCTGTGTACGTTCGTGCATGCTGAACATAAATTTGAACCCTATCAAGATGCACGTAAGTTATCTTGTGACACAATCCCCTTATTGATTGCACAAGCAATTACTAAAATCTACGTCTTCTATCTCTGGTTCGGGGAGAACACGAGTGCCCTCGCACAAAAAGAAATGCGTAATCGTTGTAAGCACCTTCGTATCTGCAATCGCCGCCGCTCGCGAGTTATAGCGGAAGGACCAGGGGCCGACGTCCGTCTCGTGCGGTTCGCCGGCGTCGCGTGCGCTGTACTACGTCGCCTTCCGGGAAACGAGAAGCGGCGGCGGTGGCCGGGAGGAGGGGGGAGGGGAGGGGAGGGGAGGGGGCTGCGTGAGCGATGGAGGCCATTTGTTGGTAAACCCGCGCGGGAGAAAAATGCGCTCGGATATGAAAACGCATTGCCGCTAATCGCGGATAATTACTCAGGACGGTGGCGGTTCTGGCGGCGGCGGCGGCGGCGGCGGCGGCGGCCGTGGTGGTAGTATGGGTGGTGGCAGCAGGGGAGGAGATAGGCGAGCTTGGTGGGGACGAGCAGGCACGCGGCAGAGAGGGAGAAAGGGAGAGCGAAGGAGGTGCGGGTGACTGACCGGTCTACACGCTTTGTGTCGTTTCATAACGTAACACTTTCACACTCGCGCTAAATATGCTCTTTCCTCATATCTTCCGCAAATTTTCTCCAAAGGTATGAATTTCTGTTGATGCGTTTCATCGTTCCACGAATTGCTGTTGATAATTCTGGGAAGACTATATTTCATTTTCCCGAATGTCATAATGAACACGCTTCGGAAAAATTTTTTGTACACTTCAATGTCAATAACGTCGCCATTCTTTAATAAAGAAAAATGCTCCCAGGTGGGTGTGGACGAACAAGCACGTCTGTGCGTTGGCGTTAGGGTGAGTGTACTGGGGACGGAGGGTGGTAGCGAGCGATTGAACGCGCGTGTGATGGAAAGAGGGAGTGGGCGAGGCGAGCAGGTTTGATGATTGGGCGAGTGGGCGGGTCAGCGACCAGCGGGTGGGCGGACGGAGAGGTGAGCGGGTTTGTCGATCGGACGTGTGAGCTAGAGGGGGCTCGGGCGTTGTGATGACGAGAGTGGACGGGTGTGGGTGACTAGACGGACATGTGGACGAACAAGTACGCCTGTGATTAGACACTGGGGCGAGTGGGCTGGCGAAATAGACGGCTGGTAGGTGCGCGAACGGACATGTGTGCGCGTGAGTGAATGGGTGGGCGCGGCGAGCGGGTTTGACGATGGGCGAGTGGCTGCTCTGGCGTTCAGATAGGGTGAGTGGAGGGGATGTGGGTGACTGAGCGTATGTGTGGACGAACAAGCACGGCCGTGATTGGGCGATACGGTGAGTGGCGAAAGAGACGGCTGGTGGGCGAGCGAACGGGCGTGTGTGGGCGGGGAGAGCGGGTTTGACGACCGGGCGGGCGAGGGCGGGCGGACAAGCCAAGCGCTTAGAGAGACGAGCGAGTTGGCGACCGGGAGAGAGGGCGTTCAGCTCGCGTGTGTGGACGGCCGCGCGGGCGCCGTATCTCCGGATGCCGTGAAGGACGGCTCCTAATACTCCGCTCGACAGCCGGTGGCGGCGCTGGTGTTGCCGGCGGCGCCTGGGCGTCCCCGCGTCGGCGATGTCGCCTTCCGCCCAGCGGCGACCGCCCCCGTTCCACACGTTATCTCACGCGCTATACATTCCGGCTCGCGTGTACTTTCTCACTGTTCGCAGCTCGTGCGCTCTGTGCATGACTGGCAGCGTTACCCGTTTTGCTCAGTTCTCTTGTGCTACTTCATAATTCATCAGCGCGAATTCCTTTCTTACTGCCCCCCTTAGGTAACCTACCAACGCATTTTAATAAATGTTGTGATAGAATGATGGCAGTGAAGGAAATAAGAGGTATAATTAATAATATGCCCTGAAACCGTAATGAAATCCGAAAAGTTAAAAGAAAATAAAAAAATTAAAAAATATTCCGGACACGTTGGTCGAATTTAGATTATCTTTCGTTGTGTTCTACTCCTTTGTCTAGCTAGCGTTCTAAAAATATCGTCGGTTGCATTTCAATTGTCCATCGCTGTCCTTTCTCTCCTGCAGCGGTCTTGCTCAGCGAGCAGATATGAGCGATTCGCGTGTTCCAGCGTGTTCTCTGTTAGCCTGTGCCAAGCGAGAGGGGAAGCGTCCGCCCTCCGCGTTTTAATTATCTCTTTGCCACGGTGAAGAGACCTCTTCCCACGACCAACATCCTCATGATATCGCTTATCCCGGCTCACCCTTTAAACTGCAATCGATAATTCAGTGTGCTCCTAATGTATGGATTAGAGTCCCTAGATGCATAGAGTAGCGCAACCGCCGCCATTTAATATTCTCTCAGCCGACAATCCCGTCAGGCACTTATCAGGAACTGAAGGGAAATTATAACAATTGGTGACATTATGAAGATTTTCAAGAATATTAATATTGGTTTTGAGTAGATTAATGATTCTCAACATACAGAATACGACACAGTTCCAATTCTCCTGATAATTAGATAGAAATGGCGGGACCGGTGGAACAATGGCATTCGCTACTCTCTGCACCTAGGGATTCTAGTACCGATATTATTTGTCGATTATTAAACGTGAGTGCACAACAATATGTTCGCTTAAAAATGTGTGGTTGAGATGTGTTGTACTAGTAGTTTTATTTCATCTCTTTTGTTCTTTACACATTTTTTTTAAATTTCGGAATGTTGTGATTTTTAACATGTGCAGATTTTGCTTAAGTTAAACAATGCTAGTACGTACGTACCTTGTGAAATTCTCTTTTATTTAGAGGATTTGAATGTATTAATCCTTTAATATTACTTTGTCGATGTTTCTTTTTTCTTATTATTCAACGGTTCCTGTTGTTTTCAAATTCATTGGTAATTTCTAAGAAGAATGTATGAATACATCTTTTATAGAATGAAAACAGTGTTTAATTCGTAGCACAACACTTTTGAAGGATTTAGTTCAGTATTGCTCTGTTGAATTCATAACATGTTTGTGGGCTTTTACAAATCCAAAAGCCAAATCTGGCAGTTTTGAAATATTAAAACTTATAAAAACGTTATTCCTGCAATTCGCGTCTATTGATTTTGGAAACAATGCATTTTCAATATTTTCCTCTTATGTAGTAACATGACGCTTTTATAGCGTCTGCACATAAAATGTGTCGCTAAAGAGTTTTGTCGTAAAAATTAAATAGTTCACAAACTATATAACGCATGTCTCTATTTTGTAATAGATTAGAAATTTTCACAAATACGTCGATATAAGAGTTTGAAATCTTCAATGTAGAGAAACTTGGTCTGTTATATACTACAACTGGCCTGCGAAATTTCAGAGGCACAAAAATAAATTGAGAAAAATTTATCAGATAAATGTGCATTAATACCACGAATGAATCGTCACTCGTTGAAATAGCTGTTTTTACGATGTTTTCTACACACGGAAACGGAAATGTATTCGAAATATGGCGCCGGTTTGTGAAAGATATTTCCGCGATTCCCTTCCGCTTCCTAAAATCGCCCTAATTATAATCTCGCTCATCGACAGCTAGGCGCCATAACATTGCTGAACCCGAGCATATTTGGCTGTTTTGGATTGCTGAGCTTCCGGGTCGTGTTAATTCCCCATAACGCACATACACCAAATATTTCGATGCCCTGCTCTTGCGTTCCGATCATTTTCACCTGCAGCGCATAGTTCCGTGGTGAGAGGCTACACTTTGTCACCGAGCCTGCCGGGCAGCGATTCCGCGTTGCGCGAGAAAGCAGCAACGATTCTCCCTGCGTTGACCCCGTTCTGCCGCTATGACTCCGCCCCGAAAGGCACCTGCCGTTTCGCCTCGACTTCCGTTTCTTCTCCAGACCTCGCAGGGTCTCAGCCTATTTGTGTTTGTTCTTCCTCCCCGCCGCACCTAATTGTCCGACTCATTCACACTTCACTCCTAGTCTTTCCCATGTTTCTCCGCCTTTACTTTCTCTCGTGCACACTTCATCTCGACCCGTTAAGACAATAAAGACCTCCTTAGTCTATGTCTTAGTCTATCTTCCACTTCGGGCAAATCCAACTTGTCTCGACCTAACCCGTTCGCTTTCCGCCTAATCACACCACTCCACCTCATCCCTTGTCGCTCTGTCCTGCTTTACCGAGCTAAACTTCTCCCTTTTCCCGCCTCACCCCGCTGCTTTCCGTCTCTGGCCTTATTATTGCCGCCCTCACATTGCCGTAGCTCCCGCCAGGTCCCCATCCTGACAATGCCAGCAAATTCTCCGTGCTGGGGCAGCCCCACATCGCTTTCTTATTGTTCCGACTCGCCTCGCCCTCTCCGTGTCTCCAGCCAGCGACTCTCACCCCACCTTCGCTCTCTCGCCTTCATATTGCCTGCTCGCGCATAGCGGCAACGGAACGCATAGCGGCAACGGGACGCATAGCGCAACGGGACGCATAGCATGACGCATAGCGGCAACGGGAGGGTCGAGTCTCAAACGGCACGCGGCCGTATCATGCTGCGTTTGCTTAGCAACGGGAGCCGCAGTCACCACCCACGGCTGAGGAGAGGGTACTGTTTGCTTTCACGTTTTAATGAAGAGCCAGTGTGCTTATAGAGCGAGCGAGAGAATTGAGAATTCCCGCGCTAGATATTCCTGTTGAATGTAACATTAGAGCATTCCAGGGAAACCTGTCCAAAACTTGAGTTATAATGGAAATCGTTTATACGTCACGTTTAATAGAATAATTTATTGGGTGCATGAATTGTTGATTATTTTAATAGAGTGTGAAACATGAAGTCGAATTACGTAATTGTAATGATTGCACGCATACTTTTCAAATGTATTGCTTCTTTTCAATGTAAAATTATGATGTAGTATTAGCTGCAGTGATAACAGAATTTGCTACATTCGCAGGCTCACAGAATATTGTAATTATGGTAATGCTGATTTCATATCTCGATCTGATTTAACTGAAGATAATATGTACAGAAGCCTTTATATCAACGCTCTGATATCCCGCCCAATATTAGTTTTTGCAACGAATTATATTATGTTAATTAGATTTGAAAACAAATGAACTATTTTATATGCACATATTGTCAGTACCAGTATTGAATAATGTGATGAAACGTATATTGTTTTCTAATTGTATTTTAAGTTATTTTGAAACGAAATGTGTAGGCGCAAACGTTCACAGAAAATGTGTTCAGCTGCAGATTTCACGGAATAAAAGCGACCTTCCCGGACATCAGAGTACCGCACACGTCCTCTGCAAAACAGTCAATGCAAAATAAGTTCTCTTTCCACAGCGTTCCGGGCAAATTCCTGAAAACGCGCCCGCGAGAAAAGTACTACAATCAGTATTCCATTCCGAGCCTCATTTGCGTCGCTCGCCTCCAGTGGAACGCCAATAAGGGAATGAAACAGTCCAACCTGACTCTCTGGGCCGGCGCGGCAGCCGGGGGCAGGGCATTGCCGACAGGTGCGCTCGTGCGCTCCACGGTTTTCTTATTTCTTATTCGCCCTTCCCCCTGTTCCTTTTTATATTATTTTAGAAATTCCCTGCTCTACCTCCGCAGGCGATTTTCGCGCGGGCTGGCGGACCGGGTGGGCGTGGCGTTTGGGGGAGGGTGGCGGGGCAGCGTGAGGAGAGAAGTGGGAGGCGCTGGCGTGGCGGCTGGGACGGGAAGGGACGACCGCGGAGGAGTGAATCGGACGGGGCGGTCACTAAGAACGGGTGGCAGGGCGGGTGGGCGGGCGGTTCGGGCGGTTGAGGCGTGAATGGTGGGCCACGACACATGGGTTGGCGCCTGGGGGATGCACGGGGAGGTCTGCGTGGGGAGAGTGGGGGGCAAAGGTGGGCGAACGGGCGTGCGCGGTTGAGGAGTGAGGTCAGGGATGGACGTTAAGGTGGGACAGGCGGGCGATTCGGTGTGGTTGGCATGATGGGCGGGGCGGGCGCCTAGCAAATGGTCGGGATGGGTAGCATGAGGAGAGAGCGGGATGATGAGGGAGCGGGCGGTGTAGACCAGTGGTTCGGTTGTGGTGCGTCTGGGAGGAGTGAGTAGGGCGCGGCGGATGGTCAAGTCGCGAGGAGGGCCAGGCCGTACGGGATGGTTTGGTTTGGTGGGTGGGTCGGGGCGCGTGGGTGGGTGAGGACGGCAACCGTGAGGAGAATGAAGGGAATGGCAGGTAGGTCTGGACGGAGGAGTGAGTCGAGCGATGGGGACGGTAAGGTCAGGAGGCCGGCCGGCGATTGGTGGGTGGGGCGTGTGGTCAGGTCGGGGGCGCTTGGGCGGGCGGCGGGTAAGTGGGGCGAGGAGGCCACCGTGAGGAGAGTAAGGGGAATGGCTGGCGCGATAGGTACGGACCTAGGAGTGAGTCGGGCGGGGCGCACGGTGACGGCAGGAGTCGGGCGGGCGGTTCGAGGTGGTTGGGGCGTAGTGGGCGGGTCGGGGGCGCGTGGGCGGGCGGCGGGCGCCTGGCGCGTGCGGGCCGGCCGTTTCGCGCAGCGGTGCTCACCCGGCGATGGGTGGAGAGGGGCGGGGCCGGGGGCGGCGAGGTACGGCCCCATCCGGCGCAGGTGCGCTCTTTATAACGCGGCGCGCGGCCCCTCCGACTCTCCTTATTGCTGTTTAAGAGCCCGAGAGGGCGCCGCGGGCGGCCGGGGAGCTAATTCCGCCGACGCCGTCGGCCGCATTCGTCCCGAGCGAGGCGGAGCGAAAGAAGTGTAGAGGCTGTGTGGCAAAAAAGAAAACGTAGAACGCGAAGTGTGGATCGCTCTGAGGAATGAGGCCTCAAGTAAAAATGGGAGGTTGGATTGGAATGTGGAATATAAAGAGGAAAACCGGAATTTTGGATGCAAGGGAGACTGGAGTCGACGGGTGAGAACTCGATAGACGATAGCTCTCAACCTCTCGGAATCGCGGGTGATCGAAGTACAGGATTCGCCTAGAGTGCGCTAGCTCAAGAAAGTAGATCGAGAGAGGCGGAGTTCACGCCGTACGTTTCGTGGTGTTCTTACGATTGAATGAGTAAAGCAAAATGCAATAGACTTTGATGTTTGAATATTTAGTGCTTTCGGGCCGTACCAGATTTTTATATATATTTTATTTAATGAGTATGCATACACACAGTTAAATATATCCGTTTCATTTTTAAATATTCAAGTCACGTTCAGTATTTCAACGATATTAATTCCAATTTTATTTTAAAATACATGTCGAGTACTCCGTGGATGGGGGATACACACAAATGCTTCAACGAAATGTAGACGTATTTTTCATCAGATTCAGATCAAATATATCGTGGTAAATATAAGTCTGAAAAGCAATGACGAATTCTAGGAAATTGCTGGCTGTCCGATGAAGTGGCTGTGCTTCCCGGAGACATGAGGTGGGCTTGGGTGGGATGCACGAGCCATGAAAGGGTCAAGGGCGAACGAAGGTGCAAGGGCTCCCTGGCGGTGGCGCTGACGACAGCCCGTGCG
This sequence comes from Acheta domesticus, assembly GCA_031308135.1. Taxonomy (NCBI): domain Eukaryota; kingdom Metazoa; phylum Arthropoda; class Insecta; order Orthoptera; family Gryllidae; genus Acheta; species Acheta domesticus. The sequence continues at coordinate 33,710,834 of JAHLJT010008756.1, read as the reverse complement.
GGTGGGAAGTGCGAAAAGAACGCAGGACCCGAGAGCATTGCAGTGAAGGAGCCCACGCACAAAAGTCAACAACCAGGGCCAGGCGAGAGAAAGAAATGAGTCGTGAAACAGGAATTAAATGTTAAATAGGAACTGTGATTCTCTCGCTTTTTTCTCTCCTGGAAAGAGGTGAAAGATACGCCAGCAAATGGCGGGAGTTTAAGGAGTGAGCCTAACAAATAGATGCAATGTGTTATTCTTTTACCTCTTCTGTTGTTGATATTTCAGATTACATTGCTTCTTGGTACGTGTATGTTGCTCTCGTAAATGCTCGTTCTGATGGTAAAAAATGAAAAATACCGAAAATGCCTTTTCCAGATAAAGAAGAATACTAGATCCCTGCAGCAGCAGGAAAGCTCAAGTGCGACAAATTTGAGTGTGTAGATACCTGGCCCGTGTAAAATGAACTTCTTCAAGATCTTTCAATCGGAAGAAAGTTCAAATTTAATGCCAGACCACTTAGGGAGTGAACAAGCTGACGAGATCTCGATCCATGTCGATTCTTCTACGTCACCTGGTTTTGAAACATACAGATTTCAATATACATATTGGGAATGCTCGCTTTTTCGCAATTAACGTTACTTTCATCGCGTTGACGCGATTCAAACAAAATATTTTGTATTTCCAACGCTGTAGCGAATTGGTTCCGCGATCTTGCATAGGATTGGTTGACTTAAGAACACAGTCTGTTCCTTCTCGCGGTGCAGTGAATTGTCTTCCATATTATTTCAGTAGAATACCTTCCCCTTGCGGCTCTCACACGCACCCAGTCTTTACAAATAAGGTCTCTAAAGAAAGAGAATTTCACGGAGACGTGACACGCACTTTGACAAAATGCAATCCGCAACGTACGTCAGGATTTTGAATCTGTGTCGTCAAATAACTCCTAAACGAAGCGTTCTAGGGCTTTAAAAACTAAAATGTTGAGGCCACAGGCCTCAAAGAAACGTTCCTCACACCGTAATCTACAGGATGAAAACTTCATGAACAAGCGAGCACAAACACCGATGTTCAGAAAACATCGGATTCAACATCCCGATGATTAAAGCATCGATGTTTTTATAGAAAACATGAATGTTTTGAAAATGTCGCATCCCTAACGGGGAGTGGGCGTGGCCGCAGGGTCCAGCGACGCCGCGTTCCTTGCGCGCCGCGGCCGCCGCCTGAGATTCCGGCCCCCAGCCCCGCCCACGCGGCCCCGCGCCGCCCCGCCCGCGCCGCGCCGCGCGCCCCCGGGCGGGCCGCGCTGCTAATTGCGCCCTCCCAAACAGGCGCCCCCGCTGTGTACCTGCAGCCTCATTAGGCACCGGCCCCGCCCACCTGCCTCGTGTACTCTCGTGGGGTGGGGGAGGGAAGGCTTCTTGGGTGCGGGACGCCGCGTCCAGGTCTTTGGTGAAGAGAACTGCGTTGCTTATTCCTTCGTGAAGGTGGGGCGGTGACGTAAGCAGGGAAGTTGCGCGCTGTGCGTGAAGGTTATTCTTCGTGACTCGGTAGGTATTCTGTTCCGGTACCAGGAGGGGGGAGGTACCGCCGATCCCCAGAATAAATTGCAATATATTGAAGCATTTTTGTAAACAATTTGAGAATTATATATATTCGTACGTGTCCTTAGCAATATACTACGATATTTCTGCGTGTTTCTTCTAAATACCATTTTTGAAGTACGGCAAGGGCACATACAGTGAACATTTTCTGTACTACTTGCGGTCCTTTTTGCAGTCTGTTTTTTTAACAGCTAGATTACCATTTAATATATTGCTCAGATTGCACAACTTAGTATTATCTATATTGTCAATTATTAAAATTAAATTTTAATGTGATTATGAGCTGGCTCGGCTGCAAGAGAACGTTGGAATGTCTGGAGTTCCATTGAAAATCAGATTATGCGCCCCTTTGATGGAAGTTAATCATAACGTCTTAAGAGCGTTCTAATGCATTTCACTACAGAGACCATCAGAGGAAAAGTGCTAAATAAGGAATCTTGATCACTGAGGAATTCTCTACGTTTTAAGTACCGTCTCGATCCTTCTACATATGCTCAGATACCTGCAGCAATAATTCTAACATGCCCAATCACGTCTGTAATACAATGTATGATATATCAGAGTCGTACCTGCCTATAAATTTCTAGAAATTTAAAATAATATTTCATAATTTCTTTTTAATAGTCTAGAGAAAGTACTAAACTAAAAAAATCCAATGAAATAAAGAATAAACCAAACACGTTTCTCGCACAAGATGAGTTTTTGGATTTGGACGAACAGTTGAAATTGGCTATTTTAGAGTTTTACGCACGCAAATGTACTTTGTATACAAAGTTCATGAACGAAGTTGTGGGTTTATTTCCACACTTCTGTAAAGTAACTCATATTTAAAGATTATAATCTTATAACTCTTATAAAATCTTCAGAGTTACTCTGACCTACCTGCCGAAAGACGTTTGTATTTTGACGTTTTATGTGTAAAATTTCCGTGAGTTGAAAAGTTGATAATGAAGTTATTCCGAGAAAGAGAGTTTTGGTGTTAAAATATGAAACTCCACGACGAATATTGCTTTGCTTGAGTCACGGTACCCACAAAATAGATCTAAACCAGCCTACAAAGCAGACTCCTCAGAAACTCCGTACGTCGTAATCGGATGCACTTCCTTCTACACAGCACTTTTTTGTCTCCCAACTGTAATTTCGTCGCCGGCGACTGCCGGTTATAATGCCAGAGCACTCGAGGCACTTGGCGTTGGTAATGAGAAATGTCCCAACTTCCATTACGGTCTTTTGTCAGCTCCCGCGTCGTATAACTCGCGCGGGGACTTTCGTAGTTGCACGACGCGGGACGTGAATTGCGTCTCTCTTGGCCTCTTCCTCTCCCTTGACCTTCGCCTCCTCCCCACCACTCCATCCCTGACACCGACACCTTCGCCGAGCCCGAAGACGCCCCATGATCTCGCTTCTCCTCTCCTTCTCGACGCATCTAGGTTTAGTTTATTCTCTCGGCCCCCTGCGTCTGGTTGCATTTCATTTCCCTTCATCAGTTTCATTGCCCTTCAACGCACTTTGTGCCTGATTTTCTTTCTTTTATTTTGATTGATTATTTCGGGCGTGTCAACGGCTAATTTTATTTATTCCGTAAGTGTACTGCATGTTCTTTGGAAAGTGGCGATGGCCTTCCCCAGGTGGATGGTGAGTTCTCGGGATTCGAATCTAGGATCTTCGGTCAGAGGCACTGTAATTGCATCAATTGATGCCCTGAGCCATGGTCCTGATTTTACACCATTAACAAGTTTCATCAGTCCAGCAATTCTTCTACTGCTTTTTTTTCTCTTGTCTCGGAGACCGCAGCCTCAGACAATACTTTCAGGCTTTTTCGTTACTGTGACACATCTTCAATTCCATAACGTCTCTTCTTCATCTCACCATTCCCCCCCCTCCTTCCCACGACCCGCTCGCCGTCTGCGGAACGCGCCGCATCGTTCGCCGCCTGTTAACGCCCTGCGACGCTTTGTCTTGCGTCTCGCTCTGCCCTACTTAGCCCGGAACTCCGTACTCGACCTCGCCCCGCCCCGCCCCCTTCAGCGTCGTCGTCGTCGCCACCGACGCCGGCTCGTAAACACAGGACTCCTCCCACGACCTGAAAGCGAGCCGCGGCACTCGTGTCTCGCCCGCATAAAACGTAGGCCGCACGACACCCACCTCCCCCTCCCCGTCCGCCTTCTTTGCATCTCCAGTGTAGATTCCCGCCGTATCCGTAATTTTATTGCTACATTTTTTATCGCTCGCCCGTATTTTGTAGTAATTTTTTCTTGCGATGCCGCGTCTCCCCTTTCCTCCTCCTCGGCCGTGTGTTTATTCCTGGAAGTTGGCCTCGCTGTTTTCGTAATCGGATTTGGGAGTCGCCCCCGAGGCGAGGCGAGGCGAGGCCAGGCCCTGCGCGACGCAGCGGCCGCGAAGCGACGGCCGTCCCCTGAGGGACGTACCGGCGGAGATCAATGGCGGCGGGGGCGGCGGAGACCTGGGCCAGCGCGTGGGGCGTCATCGGTCGCGTCCGTGTCCCGCGAGGCGCGCGCCGCCACCGCCGCCGCCGCCCGCCGCCCGCCGCCCGCCGCCCGCCGCCCGCCGCCCGCCGCCCGCCGCCCGCCGCCCGCCGCCCGCCGCCCGCCGCCCGCCGCCCGCCGCCCGCCGCCCGCCGCCCGCCGCCCGCCGCCCGCCGCCCGCCGCCCGCCGCCCGCCGCCCCGCCGCTCCCGCTGCCTGCCGGCCGCCGCCCGCCGCCGCCGCTCCCGCCGCCGCGCCGCTGCCGGACCTCATTACCAAAATGCCGCGCGGGATGCCTGGCGCGGCGGCCGCGGCGAGCCACAAACATTGCGGGCCCCCCTCTCCTTCCCCCACTCCGCCCCCCCTCGCCACCGCCGGTCGCACCTTCACGCGCCGCCGCCGCAGCCTCTCGACCTGCTTCGCGCCGCCGCCCACTCGTTTGACGCCGAGCGTCCGAGCCGTGTGCTCGACTTCCCACAGCGCTTTCCATTCCATTTGCTACTGTTGGAACCGAATACTTTTTAACCACATTCATTCTCAAACATTACTTACTTGTATCACTCACGTGTAATCTCTGTGTACCTACTTTTCCTCTTATAGATATCTGTAAGTTTTTGTGATGCCTTCTCTTTTTTTACTGTACGTTGAAAAGTCAGTTTAGTGATATTTTGCATTCTCTTCCGTGACCTTCTGCTATAATGTACTATTTCTGGTCCTTTTCCAATTTCACTCCGTACAAGAAAATGCTTGTATATCAACAAACGTGACTTTTTAAATTTATTTTACTCCTAAAACACGGACATAAACGAAACCGTGATTTCCCAGAAATATCGACATTTTCACCTTCCATTTATTTACACTCCCATGAATCCACGGCTCCTAACCTGTCCCTCTCCATTTCCAGGCTGTCCTGTTAACATTCCCTCCTCCCCAAGCTCCTCCCATTTCTCGACTACCCAGCAGCAAGCAAATATCCAGCTCCGTTCGCCCTGCGTGCGACCAGCTCCGCGCCCTTCCTCCCGAATCCCACTCCTCTCCGCCCGCCCTCCCTCTCGCCCCCTTCCCCGCCCACCTCGCGTCGGGCAAGCGCCGCGCCGCGCCAGTCTCCTAATGGAAATACCAGCGGCGCGCGCGTCCGCTGCACGGGCGCTCCCTTCCGGCTCGCTGGGCCCCACGCGCGCGCCGCAGTCCCTGCCCACGCCCACGCCCGCCCACCGGGCCCAGCGGCCTAGTCGATTCCTCCGATCGCCCCGATACCGCCTCCCTAGTTCTCGTTCCGACTGGAGATGGTGGCTCAGGACGACAGATGATGCCATTGTAGCGTTCCTGACCTGGAGGTCCTGGGGTTTGGGTGACGATAGTGGCTGATTTTGACTTAGCTAGAGACTGGGTCAATTGGAGCGGTTGATTAGAGGAGAATTCCAGCGGCCGTTTTGTCGAGAGGATTTTCGTGGTTTATCCGATCATTACCAGGCGAATGACGAAGCAGTACCTTAATAAACGGGTCACGGCATCTCTTGCACAAGTGTTGTCAAGATCGATGCCACGAGCGGGAGTGCTACGACGAAATCGCCCCTTCACGTATATCGTCACCCGACCACCAGAGACAACGCCATTCCTATTGTGAAACGGCGGGTTTACCAATAGTTTCCTTTCCCGACGCTAGTTGCGCAGAGTAGCTCGTGGACATGCTACGGAGCCACGACGCGTGCCACTGTCACCACTACAAGACCTTGACAGCACTGTCTTACCATACACACAAGACACGCAGGCAGACACACACACACACACACACACACACACACACTTAGATTAACTGCACTACCACAGATGTCGGGAGATCAGTCGGAAGCTTGGAACTTGCAGCCGTGAGGGGGGCTTGCCGGCTGATATACCTGGACGGGGCAATATTCTCAATCCAACGTGGTGGTCAGCGTCGCATCTCATGTTCTTCCGTGGGAGGAACTCCACCATCTTCCAAGATTAAACAAGCATTGTACGTACGGAACCAGTGACCACAGCAGTGCATGTCCGGAAATAGGACGTGATTAAACAATGAATTTCACTCCTATTCCCGCATTCTACTCTAGCTCATTCATACTCCTATTCACATGCCTTGGTCTCCTCCCGCGTCCCCAGCCCTGCCCGCCCTGTCGCTGTCGTCCCCAGCGCTGGCTCTACGCGTGGGCAGGCCCGACGCGTGTGGTAGGCCGCGTACCGGCGCGTGACGGCTCGGCGGTCGCGCTGCCGCCCACGAGCGGACCGCCCGCGCTCGTCGTCCGCCGAGTGATCTCCGGCGAAGGCCGCCCGCGCCGGCCCCCCCACTACATATTCCGCTGTCTCCTCTCGCGTGTCTCGTTGAGCTCCGGCTTCGGCGCTGCCCATGTAAATGTTTGCTGAACATACGCCCTCCTCGATTATGTCTCAGGTCGTGATGGAGCGCGGATTTGATTGACCGTACTGTCGACCGAACCACGGCAAGCGATTGCGAATGTTATTGAAAATGAATAATAACAGATACCATTACGAAACACTTTAATGTTTGTAGTGCATAACAATTATTGACAGCCTATGCATGTTTAAGCTTTTTTTCTCGGCAGTATATTCCCTTCAAATATAGCTTGTAGAATGCAAGAAAACCTCCAACACTTATAGTTCTGTTCAATTACTAAATGAGCGTTTTTAATTGTATTATCGTATTTATCGTTTATAATTGTAGTTATCAAACCCCTCGAAATAATTTATATTTCAAATATCGGAATATGTTGTCGAATATTGTTAATTATATATCTCATATTGTTTACATTATGATTACATGTTTATTTTTATCAAATACCACAATATTTAAATTATATGATAATTGGAGCCCTGCTGTAATATAAAACCAATTAGAGAAATGAGTTCCCAGAAAATTGTCCCGGGCGCTCCCGGAGCTCTACGCAACAGCGAAAGGACGCGTGGAGTGTTTCCTCCCGCCCAGGTGCTTCGGCGGCCGCGTTCCCTGGCGTCTCCTTTCGCCGCCCATTAGAGCGCTTCGTACGCGGTCGATGGCACACGGCGGGCGCGGGCGCCACGGCACGCCGACGCGGCGGCGGGGGTGGCCGGGCCGTGCGGAGTGCAGGCAGGGGAGAGGATGGGCGGGGCCAGACGGAACGGCGGAATGGGTGGGATGGGCAAAGTGCAGGCAGGGGAAGGGTGGGTGGGGTGGGCCGAATGGGCAGAACAGGGGCGGGGCATGGTGGGCGAGGAGAGGCGGAATGGGCGGGCAGGTGGGATGAGCAATGTGGAGGCAGGGGAGAAGTGGGTGGGGTGGGCCGAATGGGCAGAGCAGGGGCCGGGGCAGGTGGGCGGGGAGAGGCAGAACGGCGGAATCGGCGGGGCAGGTGGGATGAGCAGAGTGTGGGCAGAGGAGAGGTGGGCGGGACGAGCGGAGTGGGTAGGCCGGGCAGATGGGCAGGTCGAGACGGAACGGTGGGATGGGCAAAGTGGAGCAGGGGAAAGGGGTGGGTAGGGCCGGGGCAGTATGGGCAGGTCGAGACGGAACGGTGGGATGGGCAAAGTGGAGGCAGGGGAGAGGGGTGGGTAGGCCGGGGCAGATGGGCAGGTCGAGAACGGAATGGTGGATGGGCAAAGTGGAGGCAGGGGAGAGGGGTGGGTGGGGAGGGAGGAGTGGGCAGAGCGGAGGCTGGAGCAGGTGGGCGGGGAGAGACGGAATGGGCTGGGTGAGTGTAACGAGCGGTGCGGGTGGTTGAGTCAGGTGGGCGGAACGGGCGGGGTGAATGAAATGAGTGGTAAGGATAGGCGGGGCTGGTGGAACGAGTGGAGAGGGGGGAAGGACGGACGCATTGGCGGGCGGAACGAGCAACGCGTGAAGCCGGCGCAGGTGGGCGGGGCGGGCGGGAAGGACCGGTGAGACGGAACGGCGGCGCGGGCGGAGGCCGGGGCAGATGGGCGAGGCGGACGCATTGGCGGGCGAGCGTCCGCAGAGGCACATTGGAGGTTAGGTAATGAAACGCGGTCATCGTTGCGGTGGTGCCACGACGCTTAATTGTTTCGTCTCGGGGGTCGCGAGTAGAGGAGGTGAAAACTGCTTCCTGGCTGCGGACTGCCTTCCCGAGAAGAGCGCTCCCCTTCGCCGCGGAGGCTAACCGCCGACGACCGAATTTCGCGGAATGAGTTGGAGACCGCGAATTCAACTCCACAACACACGGTCTAACGGTCACGAGAGCGCCGGGAGATACGGTAGTGTGGTTATGGAACGAGACGCAGAGTGAGTGGTGACGGCTGTTTGATGTCCATGTGTGTCTTCAGCGGTTGAGTAATTAGATATCTTGTCTGCTCTCGCGTGCTTGTCATGCTTAACCAAGAGCTATCAGAATTCTTCCAGTGGAAGCTTCCGTTTTTACTTCCGATATGTATATTCCACTTCCGAGTGTATAAATGCGTTGTTAACCGCAAGATATCTGGGATGATGAACCTTTCACTTAAATTCTCCAGCCACCAAAAACTGCGATGACTCTAAACAATCCAATGCCAGAATATTTCCTCACCCACCACGTCCTCACAAGAACGTGGTGTAACTCACATCAATGCAACAAAGAGAAAATACTATCAACGTAATAACACTCCAATACATCTTTGCATTGCGTAGGTAGCAATTGCCATGCCTCCCAGTCGTAGAGACACCATGGCCCCAGGACGTGTGCTTGCCGCGAGGAGCCTGTGTAACCGTACCACCGCTCCTCGAGCTGTTCCAATGACGTTCCCACCGCTGCCATAACCCGCTCGGTTTACCTCCCAGCGCCGCCCGCCCTCAGAGATAGTGGTCCGCTTATGCAGGCGGCCGCCGCCGCCGCTGGGCAAACAGCGAACCGCAGACGGCGCGGCGCGCGGCGGCCGGCGGATCAACGGCAGGTGCCCGCGTGCGCCAACACGACGCCCCTGCCGCCGCAGCCAACGTCCAGGGCTCCGTCCCCTCCGACCCGTCGCCGCAGGCGACCCATCCTTCCCTCCCACGCTCCCGCGCCTTGCCCATGCTCCCCACACCCACGCATGCACCCCCCCGCACATGCATCACCCGGAACCCACCATCCCATCCACAGTCACACATGCACCCCCCGCACCCACCAGACTATCCACACCCACGTATGCACCCACCAGCCCATCCACACCCACGCATGCACCCACCAACCCATCCACACCCACGCATGCACCCCCCCCCAGCCTACCCACACCCACACATGCACCCACCAGCTCATCCACACCCACGCGGCACCTGCCATACCCTAGGCGCCCGACGCCCTTGCCGCCGCCGTTGCCAAATTTGCCGTCTTCTTCTCTCCTCCGCTCGGCTTAACTCGTACTATTATTATTATTCTTCAGCAGTAACTGGCGCCGTAGTTACTAGTATACAGAATGTCCTAGAATAAATATGACGAACATGTAGCGGCGTCGAAAATGATCACATTTTGCCAGTGAACATAATGTGAAAATTTAATACACATATATGGCATTTACCACGGACTGGTAAGCAACTAATCATTCATTGGGGTTCAGCAGGTACATGAATTATAGTGCGTTAGGACCAGACCTGCAAAACACCAGTACTTGATGGATTTTCTACTAATCAGGAGCATACGTTACATGTGTAACTCAATTTTCTGAAATTTCCCAGCATGTGTTCATTTTTTCAGACTTCCCTACCCCACCCCTACCCTATACGTTTGTAATTAGACGCCCTTAATGGTTGTTTATGCCAGTGTGGCTACTACCATATCGCCTTGCGCCGGCCCGAACTTCTTCTCGCCGCACTCCCATGCATAGAGTCAGCCTGACGACGGAGCTGACTGTACCCGCGGCGATGGGAGAGGTTGTGACAACGTCGGACACGGTGATGACATAACTGGTGGCAGTCAGCACTCCGAGTAATTCGAGAGGATGTGGAGCTCCGAAGAGAGAACGCACACACACAAGTGATCACTAGATTTGCACACGTTTGTAGATACGGCAGGACGGACTGATCAGATGGAGAGGTAATTTGATCGTATTTGGAAATGTAAACATATCAATCCGAGCCGCACAATAGATCGTTTGGTACTTAGAGGTTGAGACAAGCAGCAATAGGAAGGGAGACTTCTCGAATTCCTGGGACTGAATATCGTATCAGATATGTTGCATTTGATTAATCATTCCTAGTGAACACTGTGGAGTCCTTTTGAGTAATGGATGATTTTGAATGAATGCAGTTTATTTTGCTCGTTTCATAGAATCGTTGCCCAGTGCTTTTGTTGATGAGAAAGAGGGGAAAAAAAATCATATTTAATACGAGTGTATGGTAGTAATTCGTAAATTATATTTTGATTCACCTTTCTTGACTTGGTACTGAAAAGCAAATAATTTACATGTCGCCACTGGGATTTCTTTCATCAACCTCACTACATAAAATAAAATCTCCCGCTAGTCCCCACAAAATTTTATGAAAACTTGAGAATTATGTTTTTGAATGCATATGATGTAATGTATATCTATAAATAATATATCTTTTTTCACTTTTCTGGACTCTTGAACACTATTATATTTAACATTAATTCTTTCAAGCTTCTTCCTTCTAAGGAAAAAAATATTTCTTTTCATTTCTCCTTGTTAAAATTTCATTGTTCTTCCCGCTTTTGTATTTTCTTTTTATTAGCACGAAGGAAGGAGACATATTTTTCTTGCAAATTTGTCTTCTAGATAATGTTTTCTTGTTAATTAATTGACATAGTAAACAGGAGAGATTGACATCTCAACTTGTCGCTGCGTAAATGGCTCGCTATCCGTGATTGTTCTGAATCAGCGTAAATGTATTCTTCCAAGTTCCAGTGTTTGTTGTATAAAAAAAACTTTGGTTTCATACCGCTACTTTTTTCTTTCGCTGTTGAGTTACATTGCAACGTCCGCCGTTCCTTCTGTTCGTTTTCACAAGTGAATAACGGGCGCGAAATGTAAAGCCTCGTAGTAATTAGTTCCCACACGACAAAAATTCCAGAGGATCTTGGTATTTCTCTCTTGGCTTAATGTAAGAGTAGTGAATAATAGCAAATGAATAAAAACTAATGATTATAATCATAATGAAATATACACGAGTGAATGAAATAACACCGCGTCTGGAATTTGCCTTCATTCTTTATTGAGGAGTCATTACCATTACGTGGAGAGCTCCCCGGGCTCTCTGCCCCCTGGCTACCGCCCCCACCCCCTCCCTCACATCCCGTCCGTTGGTTCATTATCCAGCGGCCGAGGCCGCCTGGCTCTCGCGCCCAAATCCTTGCCGTCGTCACCCAATTAGATCCAGGCCGCCGGCTTCCCTTTCGCCGCGTAAATGATTACATATGTAATTAAATACGCCGACGCAGCTCGACAATGAGACGCGACGGGGTGGACGCGTGGCGCGGCGCGGCGCGGCGGCGGAGAAGCCAGGCGGGGAGGAGAGGAGAGGAGGTTTATTAGACGCGAATGAGGGACGGCCGGCTAAATTAAAAATTCCATTTGGGGGAGTATTCATTACCGAGCAGGTGTGAAAAATCCCCTTGGGGTCCGCATTACGCGCCGTGCAGTGTGGGGAGGGGGATGGTAAGGGTGGTGGGAGGGAGGGGAGGGGAGGGGAGTGGAGGGGAGGGCGAGAGCCCGCGACCGCCCAAATGCGAGCAGCAGTGGCCGGGAATAGAAGCGTAGCAGGGCCAGGGTTCTTTACAGCTTTTGCTTTGGAAGCTGCTTGCTTGTCGCCAGCCGTTCAGCGTTATGAGCGTTATTTCCCTGGAATCTACGTATTACATAATCTTGTGAACAAAAGAGACGGGTTCATTTCACTACACGACAAAAATAACCACAAAAATTATTAAATTATAAAACAATTAAAAATTATAAAAACATAAGGCCAGTGAAATGTTTATTGAATATTTTTTTTATTAGCAGTACATTATTTTCCAAATGTCTACAATGGGACTATCTCGTTTCGATTTGCCTGTAGCATATGATTTGGTCAGTTGTAAAATATTTAGGTAAACATTTTTATTTCGGACTGTTTCTTGTTCATAAAAAAATGTGAGAATGTAAAAAAAGTGTAAGAGATTAAGTTTTGCACGCTGTGGAAAGCACGCGTGGAAAGACATAGATATCAGTCATGTCTGTGGATTTGCAACGGAAACAAGAGAATATTATTATCTAATTAGTGGTTCATATATTGGAAATTGGGCTTCGGGCTTGGATCGTATCCAATTCGAACTTCCTTTGCAAGAAACTGAGCAAGATGCAGCTGCATCCAAAATCTTCTCTCCCACCGTTGCGCGTCTCAATTTCTGCGTCGTGTCATGAACATTTTCTTTTTATCCTGGCTGGCGCTAGACGCTCATCTGACGAGCCGACAGCTGGCTTTCCGTTGCTGTCGGAAGGTCGTCTCCTATTGCCAGTCCACGCCGCAAATTTCATTTTTGAAGACTGCTTCGACTAAACGAAGCAGGAGATCCTTTTGTGCTGCGAAGACCTGCGGCTGAGAGAGGAGGGAAGAAGCGCGGCTCGAGAGAAACCTCGAGGGTGTGACGAAGACGGGGTTATCTGGCGGCGGTATCGTTCCTCGAAAAATGCTCCGGGCGTGTGTGTTCTCTTCTCGAGATGCGTCGATAGCCCGTCATTTCGCACAGCCCATCGCCTTGTGTAAGCCCCATTTTCTAAATTGAATTTTTTTTGTCTGATAAACAGCAATTCGGATCAAAACGAATATTTTGAAATGTTCTCGCGCCAACCGTTGGTTAAGCATCCGCAATTTGCTTTTGTTTTTGCTGTCGGAAAAGAGATAATCTGTCGTTTGGAAAGAAGTTTACTCCGCCTAGCTGTTGTTGCGAAGGAATTGCCTGGCGAGTGGATTTAATTTTTCGTTTCATTTGAATGCACATATCGCGGCATAAGAGTAGTTAGTACAATTTGACGCTGAAATTCTGACAACCTCACCGACACAAATACCAATGACTAATAGGGACGAGACGAAAGCGGAAATAATGAATGTCAGGTAGGAAAGAAGAACCTTTCTAAGAGATTGGGTTGACAGCGGCAGATTTCTCAAAGGATGAGACCAAATGGTGAGTCAAGCGTTTTCTCCTGTCTATAAAAGCCTCTAAGAACTTCGGTAGGGAGGCAAGGAAGAGATTTTTTTCCTTTCTTAAAGGAACACAGACCTGGCAACTTGTGATGCTCGCTCCAAAAGTAAATGTGATGAAAGTAGCAAATGGATTCCTTTTGTAAGAATCCATCGCTTTATGTCCTTTTGCAGGAAATCGCTTATTGTGAACCGTCCGCAAATGTTGAAAATGCGGACCACTAATATCACTAATAGTGTTTATATTTTTTAATATTATTATTTTAAGGATGACTGTTGAACAGTAGAGGAATACATTCAACTCTGTAATATTAATCAAATGGCTGATAAGATAATTTGTCACATTAACACATTTCATTTTTTTTCATTTATTGTGATCTTTTTTATTCCGCATATTGAATAAAGGGGCAGCATGCTTGATTAAAAAGTCTGTGACGGATTGCTTTGTTTTGTGATATTTATTTGAATCAATGCTTTAAATCAATGAAAATACAGAATTAAATATCGAGTGTAATCGGCTTTTCACCTTTGGCAGGTAAATACGTTACGAGCAATCAAAATTTCAGCCTCGCCAAACATACGTTATTACACTACTCTCGTTAATACGTGTAATCCATTAATGACGTGTTCATTTTTGTTTCACTTCGACATTTTTATCCTATTTTTATTGCGCGTACTTTTCCTCGCTTTTGAATCAAAGCCACATAATAAAGGCGAGAGTTGCACAGCTGTAGGGACAATTTTAATATTAAAAACCTTTTTTTTTTAATTTCTCAGATAGGCTGATGAGCTGATAATAATCTCGACTAATGTTTGTGATGAGAGTTCTCTAACAAATAATAATTAATATATAGGTTCAGAATTCTGTGTGTTAGAATAAATGAGAAAAACACTGTTTATGAAAAGTGTTTTCAAGCTACTAGAATGTTCTTATATCAAAGTAAAGATCATAATTTCTAAAAAGTTTATCCGTTTTCGGATTTTCCTGGTTATTTTTATCCTTTACTTTCATCTCTAGCTTGCGTTGTGTTTCTTTGTTTTGTGCCGTGTCAAAGCAGCAACACACACGCAAGTGTTACGATCATCGACTGCGCGGCGGCAACCAATTCATTCCCTTCTCACGCGAGTAAAAATGTCGTCTCATAAAGCAACGCGGATATGCCGCTCGGCCGATCCGGGCGCTTTATCATAGGATGACGCCCCGCAGCAAATCTTTCAGAGTTAGTGAATGTCTGCGACGCCGCTGTTTATCTCTGTAGTGTTGAAAGTGTCCGCCTTCACCGCTATCCGCTGCTGACAGTCTGACGACCTTTCCACCGTCCTCCCTACCACCCATTTCACGGTAGTGATGCGACATCACTGGCGGATCCAGAGGGCCGCCTCCAAAAGCCGTAGAGATTTCGTTTACTTTCCTTTATTTGGCAAAATTGATTTAAGTATTTGTATTTGAAATATGTAATTTAAACAATAATAATGTATAGTATCATATCTACAGAGTATAAATAATATACAATTTAAGAACAAATATGGTTATTAAACAAAAATCTACGATCCCCCCCACACACACAAATGATTGGCTGGATCCGCCCCCTGTGCGACATCGACAACAAAACACCGATGAATACATCGACTAAAAACCATGGATGTTAATAATACATCGACTAAAAACCGTACGAGAAGAAGGGGCAGACCCTATTCCCACAGCGTATTTGTTGGCACATCTAAATGTACAAAATGAATATGAAGAAAGAGGGAATGGAAACATGAACATTATTTTCATATTTAACTTTTACAGTATTGTGAGCATGGGCATTTTTCATTCAGAAACAAAAATATCGGAAAAGGAAAAACTTCGATGTTTAGAATAGTTTCGATAACTTCGACGTTAATACATTGATGTTTCTACAAAAACATCGATGTTTTTAAAACCGATATCGATGTTGCATCTCTATTGCACATTAACCTGTTCCCGCCGCCTCTCCCAACCATCATAATCAAAAACGGGACATGGTTACCATCATTTTGCCACATGCGCGTTTAAAAAAAGTTATCCAGAAATATCCTACATTTGCACAGGTATTTTATCATCTATAGAATACAAAAAAAGACACAAAGATACAAAGATACAAAAAATACAAAGATACAAAAAAAGACACAAAAAAAGACACAAGCTCTTTCGAATCAATGAACCCTCACAAATAAATATATATTATAAAGAGATGAAAAGTGTCTAGTTTTAACGAAATATGCAAAACATACGCCTATAATTATGCGAATATGCACCAACAGGAAAAATTGGCCAAATATGCACACTAGCATATTAATGTAAATAGCATCCAATTCTAACGAAATCTCAAGGAATTTCACTTCGCTGTGCACTGAAGCAACGGACAAAAATACGCAAAATCATAGAAATCCGCTCCCTAGTAATACCCCCCCCCCCCCCATGCCTTTGGCCAGTCTTCCTCAGCGACTGTCAACGTAAACTAGTCGCTTTCGCGCCGCCGCGCCGGCCTCCGCTTCCGCCCCCGCTCGCGAGGCGCCGCTCCATCGCGAGGTCGTTCGTCACCCGGAGATTAGCGAGCGCGCGGCGCTGACGTGGCAGGCGGAGAGAGCAAATATCGCGATACCTCTGCAGCGCCGCCTCGCCACGCCGCCCGGCGCCCTCGTACATCTCTCGCCGAGCCGCGCCTCTGTATCCGTTCGAGCGAGCGGGCACCGCCTCGCGAGGTACACTGAGCTAACAAACACCTACGAGCAAATATTGCCAGGCAAACAGGTGGCGCTGCGGGGATGAAATACCTGGAAATTAGCATGGCTGTAGTCAGTATTTTGTTTATTATAGTTTCTTTAATTCATTTGCGTGCGGACGTTGTTTTTTTATTGGCACATTTCGTCTCGAACATTACGCTTAATCATTATATTAGCTTCTTTGGAAGTCAATAACGTTCGCTATAAAGTGTATTTTTGCCTCTGGCGCGTTGCCTGCAAGTTCCGTGCGCCTTGAATCACCAACGTGAAAAAATAGGCACTCGGGAAACGACGGAGAAATAGAGCGTGATACGAATATAACTTGTACAAATTGTGAGTATAGTGCGATTTTTATAACTTTGCCCCTATCGCCACGACACTAAAATCACACGGCATTTCGCGTCTTTCTCGTTCATGCCGGTAGATGTCGCTTGATCGCAAGCTCTGTTTGATACGGTCGGGATCCTGCGACATCTAGCGGCAGGACTGAGAAAAATCGTGACCTATTTCATCGTAAAGACGGGCCTTGAGGGGCAAAGTTACAAAAATCGCACCGTAACTACGATGACAAACGAACTAGGACGCCCAGCATGTGCGAAAGATTGAGTTCTTGACTCGTCGATAAATGGATTTTTATCACAGACGTGCGGAAGGCTTGACTGCCAGGGCGAGAAGTTGCCCCTTCGTGGCCCGGCTAGTCTTCATCCTCAATTCTCCGCCCCGCCCCGCGCTTGCCCGCTACCCACCGTTGCCGGTGCTCGCGCCCGCTCCCGCCCCGCCCTCGCCCCGCCCTCGCCCCCGCGCCCGCCCCGCCCACGCCCACCGCCCGCTCATGATGAACGGGCGGCGCGCGGAAGACGAACGGGCGCGAGCGCATTCCGGGCGCGGCCGCGTAAATCTTGGTCGGCGGCGCGCGCGGCCGGCGGGGCACGGCCCGGGCGAAGTCAGGGCCGGGCGGGAAGAGAGCGGCGGATCCGGAGGGACGGGGCGCGGCCGACCGAGCTTTGACTCGGTTCGCGAGTGGAGGTGAGCTCGGTTCGTGACGGGCGGTCCCGCGCGCAGATCCCTGCGGAACGCCCGGGCGTGGCGGCCGGCCGAGAGGCGAACGGGGCGGCGACGGTCGGGTGGTGGGCGTACGGGGCGGCGCCCGCGCATGACGAGGGTGCTAAGTCGGGCGCCCGATGCCTCGCATTAAGCTTGCGCGGACGCCGACAGGGCGCGCGACCCGCCGACCTGCCCGCCGCCGCCGCCGCCACCGCCACCTCCGCCCCTGGGAGGATCGTGCGCTGGGCGCTCGGGGCGACCCGGTGTCCTTTGGAGAGCTAAGTGGGGGTCTCTGGGGGCGAAGCCTGGGGATTTTCAAGAGATGGAATGGATATTAATTGCCTTGTGAAAGCCTAAAGTTGTGCCTGATCTTTGTTTCATAAATGTTTTAAAGCAAACAATTAGCAGCCGAATACTAGGTGAAACGTACGCCTCACAACATCAGAAAACAACATCAAAATTAATTTTTCAATACTTGTTGGTTACCAACTAGTATTTTTACTGTTTATTAAAATTGTTACCTTGTGTGTAATTGTGTTTGTGACAAATTGGCTTTGCCTTGCAAATAAGTGCATAATTAAATACTCGAACGACAAGAATAAATGAGATTGCCTCATCGCCTTAATGCCCACGAGAATATACGTCTTATGTTTCCATACATTCTTACAAAAAATAATGTTCGAAACTCTTACAAAATTGTCTTTGGCATAGTACTCATTTCAAAATGACTCCTAAAGTCGCCTCGTTCGTCAACATTTAATTCGTACCCCGAATATTCACTTTCTTTACTAGTTATGTAAATAACTATTTCAACGAGAAATTTTCTGAATGAAATGAAGTAATAGATAATAAAATTTTACCTATATTGTATAGAAATTTATTTTCCCAAATTGCTTTTATTTTTCATTGTAAAAACGTATCAAAACAATAACTAATATAAAACTAAAATACGCATATAAATGTTGCCAAAAAGCAACAAACCCGTTTTATATTAATTTTGTATTAGGTTAAAAACATTATTGACGAGGGAGGTCTAGAAGATGAAATGCGTTTTGTATTCTTCCAACAAAAAGCAATTTCGTTACGTGCTGATGGTGAATCAATGTTGATCGCTTTCCCGCAACCACAAGGGAAGGCAAGCAAGGCTCATGGGGTGAACGGGGACCGCAGGCACTCCGGGAAGCGCCGTTCCGCGCGGACCGCGACAGCCACCGACGCGTCGGATTCAGAAGCACTGGTTCCGGCGCGCGACCGGAGCGGGGGTGGCAGCGCCACCGGCGCCGCCACCCGCCACCTCCCGCCGTCGCAACCCCCCCTCCTCCTCCCCTCTCCATCCGCGCCGCATTACAACGTAATAACGACAGCTGGAACTGAGCCAGCGACAGATGTGGCAGTTCGCACCGCCGCCGCACGTTTACGTGCGATATGGAGCGCGTCGGGCGACTCCCCCACCCCCACCCCAGCCCCCCGCCCCCGCGCCCGCGCCCGGCACGTCGCCGCCCGCCGTGGGGGCCGGTCGCCCAAGCGGAAAGAAGACACGGCGCTCGGGACGCGGCGGCAGCTGCAATATCTGCTCCGCCTTCCGAACGCGCGCGGAGATGCGCTGGAGACGCGGGACTCTCGGCTGGCAGAGCAACGCGACGCGTGTGCGCTGAAAGTGGAAGACACATGACTCGCGAAATATATGCTTCCTATGGTTTTCGCAAAGTTTATCGGGCGGATTTCTTTAAATGTTTTGATTTTTTACTCCAACACTTGTGGACTCGACAAAGTTTTGCTATTTCAATATATCGTGATAGTAATGAGCATACCTCATAACTCCAGATTGGACAGTTTTGCAATGAAAAGAATAAACATAGCCGGGAAGCAGAACTTTAGTTTCTTTTTCTCGTTAAACTTCACTGAAATAGAACATTTCAATCATCATTCAACATCAATACTGGGGAACTCAATTATTTAAGATGTTCAATTTGTTTTTTACTTCTATTTATTCTTCTTCGTTCATAATTATATGTAATCATGAAGGAAACAGAAAATAGGAGGGAATATGGAGTTTCGAGGTTTTCTAGGTAGGTGACGATATTACACTTCACACGCTACTGGTCACGTGATTCTTAATCGAATTTTACTGTATGCTTTGCAAACGTTTTAACAGTTAGAATACCTTCTCACAAGTTCTATGTCCTGGTTTGGACATGCTTGTCAAGTATCCTATTGATAAAACATACTCCCAATAGTTTCGGCATGCATTCGCTATGACACTGTCATGGAGAAATATGATTTACTTGTTGGAAATTACGTTCAAGTAATAATTCAGGCCGATATTTCACAATCGCAGAGGCAGAATGTGCGGCGAGTTGCATAAAGCTTCTGCTCAGGTGCGCTTGAGACAGCATAAACGCATGAAATCATCAACGCGCGTCTATGTACGACAGACATTCGCAAATTCCCATTCTACCATGCCTATATTCTTCGCGAAAGTGCAACCTAATATTTTGACAAAGTTTTATCTCAAACGGATGAACGGTACTGCAGCCCATAAAATACGAACATTGATTTTTACATATTAGGTAAAATTGATGAAATTCTAAATTTTTTATTTAACTGTAAATTTTCGTCAGTTGTAGGTTATTTGGGTAGAACAAAAAACCTTTTTGCCCATGTGCTAATAATTTTGACTAGACTCCAGTGACCCCTTCCATAACTATCAGTACCAGTTGATCCCCTGAGCAACTTCCCCTCCGTGAAAGTGATATAACCACGCGTTTGATGTCGGTGACGGTTGATGTTGTTGATGAGCACGATTGCGTTACGGGCATAGCGTGTCAATCGCGGGTATCATTTGTCCGTTGCGTATCTCCTAGAAGATGTACCCGAAGGTTGCTTTGCGGGGAAAGGCGTGAAAGAGGGACGGTTTTACTAGGCCACCTTAAAGAAGAGTTAACGTAATTTTCTGAGATACAGTCTATTGTTTATTTCTTAGCTTTCTTTGACATTAAAATAATCACCACGTTTTAGTACTTCCATATGGATGTGAAATGTTTGACACCAAAATGTTCTATTTCAGTGGAGGAATAGTAAGTGTAATATACACGTGAACGTATTTTTTGCAACTCTCATTAGTATAACACATTTTCGCATCTATGCATCCAGTGTTTAGTGACGTTTTTAATACGTCAGGAATTATTCATGCGAATTCAAGCTCTAAGTACATTTCATTTAAAAATATTTCCTTTGAAGTTCATTTGACAGCTGTACGTGTTAGTTCATTTTCACGTTTCCTCTATTAATTCTCGCTAGCTCAGATCTCGCACATTACTAATAACGTTTCCTTCTATGACTTCTACGTAATTTCGCGTTCGTATCTTTCGACGCGAACTTTTGCATGGATATTTCCCGGGCCAGAGGCGCTTCTTGTGAAAGCCTCGGGCACGGGATTCATGAGTCGATGTTCGAACCTTCTGCCAGGACGTCTAGTCATCAGTTGCGCGACTGATCTGAATGATTCATGAGGCCGTCTCCGCCGCGCCAGACACAGTATTCTTCGCCGAAGATTTACTGGGCAATCAGGGCCAGCGGACATTTTCTATGAACGATTTTTTACCTGCGCGTGGAAGGGACGTAACCCTCGCGTCACCCAGTGACCGTAAAGGGTATTCCACATGTATGACGTCCGCGCGGCGGGGTGGGTGCGAAAGGGCGACGGGAGGCTGCGGGACCGGTCGGAGGCGGAAGGTAATACTGGCTGTGTGAATTTTATAACCGTTCCCATCTAGAATTCGTGCCGTATTCACGTCGGAGTCGATGAATATTTTTCGATACAGAAAGAGGGGAAATGAAATCGCGGGCTCGTTCGAAGGCAGAGGCGAAGAGCAAAGAGGAAGAGGGACGCGTGAACAAAAACGCCGACGGCGCACGTGCGAAGTGTTGATTAATATTTCACCGAAAGACGAGCATCTGCATAACAATTAGAGCTCGCATCAATATTTAGCGCGCGGCGATAGCGGCCCTGGCCGCAGCGTAACGAACGACATTAACGCGGAGGCATAACCGCTGGCAATTACCCGAGGCTTCGCCGTGCCCGCCATTCGCGGCCTTGGGCTTTGGCCTCGCCATGCCCACCACCCGCCGCGCTGTCTGCGGCCAGGCCAGTGCGAGCCCGCGGACATCGGCTTCATTTCGTTTCCACTCTTGCCCAAAATATAAAGGTGGCGTGTTCACTTAATCGCAATAATCATCAATTTGAAAAATATTTATCCATTCGCACGTTATATATCCAGACTAAAGACGTATTGTTGATTATATGAAACCGTGCTAAATTTAATTTGATTTAAAGAACAAATATAAACATGAAATTTTAATTTTATAAACCATACACTTCTATTTATAAAATTCTTGCTCATCTGTATGTAGATGTTCTATGTTTTACTTAAGAATGCTGAGTGTTCTTACCGTAATGGACAAATGGTAGATAAGAGTTAAAAACTATCATACAATGTGAATGTTGGTAGAGCGGTAGTTAAATAAAAGACTAATAAATCTATAGATATCCACAAACTTGCCGCGGACCAGCTTTGTCTACAGCAAATTCCACGAAAAAAAAATTGAATTTCGGTACCCCAAAATAAGAAGCTATGACTTCATCTCTACGCTACAAGGCACCTAAAAATGCTATCCCAATTCTAGACATGTCCTTAACGTCACTAATTGTTATCGTTTCCGTTCAACTTCTGAATTCTGCTTGATGGGGCTATCGGGTGAGAGAATATTAAATATCGGCGTTTGCGCTACTCTCTGTACCTAGAGACCATACAAAAATGTTCTTAACTGCGGCATCTGCTGGTAATTTCGGAGTGGAAGCAGCCATCACACGCCCGCCCGGGGAGAGCGGTTAGCACGGCCCGCATCGCAGCACGTGATGGTGAGGGCGCCCCGCAGTGCCGCCGCCGCTCGTGTCAACCCCCCGCCGCGCCAACAAGCCCCAGCCGGCACGGCCCCGCCCCCGCCTCTCCCCCGCCTCGTCTCGCCGCGCCGCGCCGGGCCGCCCGCAAGCGGATCAGCTGTCTCCTCTGGCCGCCGCCTGAGCGCCGAGCGTTCCGCGTCGCCGGCGCGCCGCCCCCGCCCCCGCCCCCGCCCCCGCCCCCGCTTACCGCCTCCCGCGGTTTGCTGCCCGCTGCCCCGCGCCGCCTGTGCACCTGCGCGCTCATCCGTGCGCCGACCCATTCGCCCGCCGCCTGGTCACGGTGGGGAACGGCCGCCGCAAGTCGACGAGTCACGTGTAAAGCACGCTAGTTGATGCTGGTTGAATTTTAAAAAAAAATATTAGAGCAATTTTTGATAACTGATTTTCTGTTGTCATCAGTTCTACGCGCTACCAAGAAATCACTTCGTGTCTCATTTAAACTATTAAATTAAATAATTCGCATCTCTGTTATTTCCAGTTACAAATGCAATATCAGGTATTCGAGATTATAAAACTCACCCTAACCCTAATCACAAAGCTAAAAGAAATGGATGATTATTTTTAATTTATGAGGAAAATGTAAGGGAATGACTCAATGGGATTATTGGTCATCCTGCTCACTCGTGCCAAGCAGCTCTTATCGCCTTCTGTGCCACGTGATTCCAATTCCCGTTTGTGTCAACTCGTGTCCGTTCTTTTTCACCCTCACTGTTTATGCGTGTCCACACTCATTAATCAACTTTCACGTATGCCTTATGCTATTATTGTTTGATTCTTCTTCCATTCGCTAACATCTGTCCACCTTTCACTGTCATCTTTCCTCCCGCTTCTTCATGAACCTTCCGATAGCTTGTTTTCGCACGTGTTGTATTGTCCCTTAAAGCGTTAGCTGGCCGAGTTAACGTTTCGGGCCATATAGAATTTTCGTGTTAACTCCTTTCATGGCGGAACTCAAGTAATTGCTTCTTTTAAGGAAGATTTTGCTTAATGAAGAGTGTGTATCAACGTTTAAGATATAAGGTAGACTGACCAATCTCAATGTCTGAATTATGGGATGTTAGTATGGCTTCGCTATAGCGAAAATTTTGGATTATGAAGGGTGATCCAACGTAGAAGATAAACTAACCAAACTCATTGTCTACATTATGGGGAGTTGTTCTTTATAAAGAACTTAGTCATTAAAATAAATTTTGTGGTGTCAGCAGAGGCCTTGCGATACTCCATGATAAAATTTCAAGGATAAAGAACCTTTTTATCCTTGAAAAATGTTATTAATTAAAAGGTAAGACTGCATCTAGATCTAAATTCATATGACAAATTTTCACTACTACTCTTCTCTCAATCCTGAATTATTTCTCCCACATTCCACACTTCGGATGTAGCGTCCTTCACTACAGCTCCATCACACAGCTCCACCACCGGAGCTCATACCCTCCCCTCCACCCCCACCCCCTTGGCTCGCCCTCCCCCCTCCGCTGATGGCCGCAGAGGCAGCAGCTGCCGTGCGCCACCGCACTGCTCCCCCTTCAGCGGTTCACCACCCCACTTCAACCCCCTTTCCCGTAGCCCCGCCCCCTCCCCCGCCCGCGACGACTGGCCGCCGGCCGCTCGTCGGTACGCGGTGTGGCTATCGGCTGCAGTTAACAGAGGTTAATTCGCGTCGCGCTAGCCGGCGCGAATGCCAAACACGGCGACAGGAGGAAGCTACTTCGAGCTGAAATATTGTCCGACTTTTTTCTCTTGTTGCAAATGAGTTGAGGCTTTATTTTTTATTTGAATTCGTTTTACGTAAATGCATCTTGAATACGTAACTTTTAGTGGAGTGTCAATATTTATAAAATATTGTTAATGTCCATTTATTTAATAATTTATATTTAACCCTGACAAACTAGTATATGTTTCTTTTCTGAGAAAATGATCTATCTGAAGAAATATTTCGAGACAGGCCTTCTGTTTGGTAGCTTGGTTTCAATGTTTTGAGTATTGAAACAAGTTGATTGATGTGGTATTGAAGCTGCTAATTTTTCAGTTGCGTTTAATGTGTATGATTTTGAAAAAAAAAATTGCACACATTTAAATAAATAATCGGCCGCGCTGACAGACTTAATATGTCATCTTAATATTCTGTGATTCTTGATATAGGATTAAATGAATTCGTTAAATTTTAATAGTTCTTTGAATTTTTACTGTGGGCTTAGATCTTAATTGTGGATAGTTCAAATGTTTTACTTTCCCCTTTCTTTACTAATTTGTTTATCTTCAAGTTCTTTATTACGTTCGTGGAATTTTTGAAGCACCTTTTTTTTTATTTAAGTTTCTCTGGCGACTTTTCGACCGTCACGACTTCTTTCATCGTATTCAATCTCCTGCGCCACCTCGCAGCTTCATTTTTACCTTTCCTCTTTTCCTCTCCTTTCACTCACTCTCACTGTCGTGCGCACGTCACGCGACAATCCCGGGGTGTGAATATTGCGCCGTGTTGCCCTCCAGTGGTGACAGATGAAGTCGCCTCTTCATGCACCGCTGCCTCTTCTCCCCGTCACGCCCCCTCCCCTCCCCTCCACACCCCGCCACGCACCACCCCCTCGTCGCCTTGCTGTGGCAGGCGGAGAGGAGTGATTTATTATTTAAATCCTCTCGCGCATATTTCAAGGGATTGAAAATATGCGCGCTTGTATGGGGTTTTGTGCCCGTTGCCCGCGTGTGAATCGTGGCACTGCTCGTCGGTTGGTAACGGCTCAACGCATCAGCTGTTCCCTCTGCAGTGACTGAACCGGAGGTCCTACAGTTTGAGACTCGATGATGACGGCTTTTTGACCCAGGTAACTTATTCGAATTCAGCTGCGTGGAGGAAACTTCTATTGGGTGACCGCTCTGATCGGTAGTTTTCTTGTGTTTTTCCGGTCAGCACCAGACGAATGCCGGAGAAGTACCTTAAACAACAGGCCACAAACTGCGCAGTCTTTGCCTCCACCTCCTTGTCCTTTCCTTTCTCTTTAAAATATAATACATTTACATTCGCAATACATAGTACATTTATATTTAAATGCACAACACTACCACGTACACTGCCACGGAGCTTAAGAAAATTCTCGCATGGTCGTCCTTGACGATGAATAGCTTTTTTCTTGAATGGAACTTTACTGTACTTTTAGCTGTAGCTAGAACTAGGCCTTTTAGCGCTTCTCTCTCCTGGAAATATGAGTAAATTGTTTCGTGTAGACGGTACGGGAAACAAAAAATGTATCGTATGGATCAACTTTGTGGTTAGTTTACCATTTTTGAACGTTTATTTTTTTCACCTTCGTTTGAGTTGCTACATTGAAAGATACTTCATAATTCTATAATAGAATTGTAATTCCGGACTCGGGAGAACAAACTCGTGGTAGTATGGTAGGAATTCGCTATTTAAATTTCCATTCTCCTTTGATATTGCGATACAAAATCTAAAAGTAACTGTTACCTTAATGAAGTATCGTCTTTAATTTGCGTTTACACTGCAGTTCTCAAAGCTAGTGTCTTTCCTCTCTTCCAAACTCGAGCAAATGCAAATCAGAAGTTAATAACGAATACTTAACTGAACAATTACAACATAATAAAGCATAATAAAGCACCGCGAATATTTGGAATTCCTTTCCCTGGAAACTAATGTTCGCCATCTCCTGCTGTGCCGCTCGTCCGCTGAAGCCGTCAACAAAGTTCGCAGAGTTGTTTGTAGTAGAGACTTTAAATTTTCGCGGAGTCTCATAAGAAACCAGACCGTAGTAAGATCGAACTAGGAGATCCAGGAAACCGTTCGTGTAATGAACTGTTTCCATCACATCCGGAATGCTAGTTTGAGAAACACATTCCAACTTCGTGGTTCCGAGGAGTTTCTGAGGAGACAGACTCCGCGACGCTAACTGTAGTCGAAATTTTATCTTCCAAAGAAAGAAGTGTCGCTGTGCAGTCAATGAATTGCTGAAGCTCGAGCAACTCCGGAACTCGACGCTAAACTGATTACGGTCAAAGTCAAGAAAAAAAATTGAAACACCAATCAAATCACCTCGGAAATTCGAACGAGAAATCGTCTTGAATATCGGCTTTTATCTCTTGCGGTGCCGATACTCTGTGCAGTCTATATCTCAAGCTGTGAATTCGGTTCTTTCATGCGGCAGCGTTTGATGCAATATTCTGCAGAATCCCATTTCGGACCGTCTCCTTCTCCCACGCTACTCGCCGTCTCGGGTGCCGGAGCCGAAGTTCTCTACCAAGAGCGTCGCGACCTGCAGTGGGGAGCGCTCTCTTCTCTGGCAACTAATTTATCACGGGACACAGTCGTCCGCCATCCCCCTCCCATCCCCCCGCCCCGCCCGGCTCCACCCTGCCTCGCCCCATGTCGCCCACGCCCCGTGTCGCCCCCGCCCCGGCGACCTCGCAGGTGAAATACCGAGGCTGAAACAATGTGCGGGAGCCAACGTCGCCATGGAAACCATTTGCTCTTCCCTGCTCCGCACCCCCCGCACCCTGATTAATATTTTTCTCGCGCGCTTTTCACAAAGGCGAAGAATGCGTTAAGGGCGTTTCGCTACACTTAGCTGCGAATATATTCCCGCCGGGTATCTCGGAGGGCGCTCGTAAACAGGAACCTTATTGTAGGAGCGCGTGCAGGTCGCTGCGGGTCGGGTCGAGAGGCATCTCTTCTTGGCTGCGGCTCCTAGCCGGGGATCTTCTGCCCTTGGGTGCTGGTCTCAGTGGGTATTTCATGCAGATGCGTGGCTTTTGCGGTCACAGGAAGGGAGAAAGAGACAGTTGTCTTTCCCTTCGTCAAGTGTTTGTTGTTTTTCGTTTTAGCTATGTCTGCTAATTGCTTTAATTTGCACATCTTGAGTTTCTTAAGTTGAAAGTGACCTGGAGTCAAGGCTTTTGCCTTTAACCTTTATTCCATTAGGTTTCCTTGCTTAAGGATGCAGTATTATATAAAATAGAGTAAGAAACGTACGAATGCTTATAATATAAATGCCTACTTTTTATACTTAAGACAATATACAATTTTCCTACAATTATAGAAAACTTTTGTATTTCACGTTATTTTGTTACATGTTTCACTAGTATTGTCATCATTCATATGAAAAGAATCCCGAAAAATCTTGACAATGTGGAATTTTGTGACCTACTTTTTATACCCCCAAAACTTGAAATTGCTTTGTGCTCATATGCACAAAAGAACTCAAACTGAAACTCCGCCCTGATTTCACATGTATTGGGTTTATAGAGGTATTCCCCTCAAACACTTTACCCCTTTTCACTTTGTCACGCCTCTCTTTCATTGAGATAGTCATTTCAAGATATATTGTAGAAATTCGTATAAGTTTCAGTTTATTCAAATTTCTTATAGAGCTACTGTTAATGTTGTCCGTGAACATCCAAAAAGTCGGACTTTGAAAGCACGGATTTTGCTGTTTTAATTGCAAGATTAAATATGAGAGAAATATTAATTGAAAATCGGAGATAATACTTTTTAGGTGGTAAGTTAAAGAATCCCTCAGAAATTGATACCTTTTAAAATCTTAACCCTAAAAAAATTGAAGATGTATTTATTACGTTTATCGCATTTTTGCAC
Organism: Acheta domesticus; assembly: GCA_031308135.1. Classification (NCBI taxonomy): domain Eukaryota; kingdom Metazoa; phylum Arthropoda; class Insecta; order Orthoptera; family Gryllidae; genus Acheta; species Acheta domesticus. The sequence continues at coordinate 33,683,276 of JAHLJT010008756.1, read as the reverse complement.
TTCTGAATTGTTTATATTTGCTTTTATGTTACGTGCATTAACAATCCAGCAGTGCTGTGTGTGTGTGTGTGTGTGTTAGCCTCCCAAAAAGATCGTAACTTCTGGAAGTGACGTGAAGTTGCTTCTTCTCAAAGCGACCCGCGTCTTTCGCTTTCTCCATGGAAAATTAAATTTCTCCTCGGGGGGCGCGTCCTCCGCGAGGACGCCCTGCTGGCCGGCGCTGACGGACGTAAGCGGCTTACGTCCAGCCCGAGTCAAACCCCACCCCCCACCCCGCTGTCGCCCGTGTCGGCCCAGCCGTCCTCACGCCTCCGCCTGTTTGTCTTGCAGTGACCAAGTTCATCCGGATCGGCATCGCGGACAAGAATGACAACCCCCCGTACTTCGACAAGGCCCTCTACGAGGCGGAGGTCGACGAGAATGAGGACATCCAGCACACCGTCCTCACAGTCACCGCCAAGGACCACGATGAGTGTGAGTACCGCATTTTTCTTGCTTGCTCTCTTACTTCTTTCTTCTGAAGGAGAATGGAGAAACTATTGACATTGTCAGTTTGTTATTTTTCAAGTCTGTCTCTTTAAGTGGACAATTTGTAGACTATATTGCATTCATGAATACGTTTCTAACTGACAATTAAAAAGTTAAAGCTGTGACAATTTGATGTTTTGATATATTTAAACTTATATTAGAAATCTAATATGTCATGAATATTCACGTGATTTCTGGTAGATATTTGAGAACTTGTTCGTTTTTTTAAATTCTGTCACACATTTCTAAATAGTACCGTTAAACAAAAATTATTGCGTCTTCAAATGTTCCTATTAATTCGAAGTTAGCCCATTCTTCTTTGAAAGACCAATCTTGTTGCATTATTTAATCGTGATTTATTATCACCTTCATGTAAGGATGAGCGAACGTACAGTAATACGGAAGTGTAAAATTAATTTTTGAAATTCATCAGTGATTTTTTTCTGGAATTACTTTCTACAAAGAGAATAATGAAGGTCGTTAAAAACGAAAATTAAAAACTTCCTGAATTGGGCTTTGTAAACTACGAAGCGTTGAGCGCTTGCAAAAAGGGAAGTGCTTTTAGAGCGCATTTGATTTTTTCTTGAGAAGAAGCTTTTGTCAGTACTCTACTTGAGAAAAACTAATCAGCGAGATTGGTCTTTACTTTCTGTGAGAGCTACGAAGTTAGATGTAGCTCTTTGTTTTTATATTTTTCAAGCATGAAGGTAAGTTCATCTGCAGAATAATCGCAGCGTGGGATCAGATGGCAGCCCGTCGTTGTCTTTTTGCTTGTTAACGCGTAAGGCAGTATATAATTTCGTGATTGACATTGTAGTGACACTTGGTTAGTAATTCAGATCCGTTTAGTGCGAAGCTGTCAACGGGGAAATATAGCCATTTTATTTAAACATCGTTTTACTTCCATTTTCTAGATCAAATTAACTTCAGTTTAATAAGATTCAGTAATTTAATATTATGAAAAATTCGAGATAAGTGATGAACTTGTAGATATGCGCAGAAGCGCTTCTTGTGCAGTGTATTCCGTACTAGAAATTTCAGTATTCTCTGAAAATCATACAATTTAAATGCGATGTGATTCTTCGGTAGTATTTCGTCGAAAATGAAAACTTGAGAACTTCTAACGAACAAAAAACATCGCACATTCTATGGATATTGAAGAATGTTCTGTGAGGTAGTCGGAGTTCCCGGAACGTTATTTACAGACGCGAAAAAAAGCTCACTTGCACTGGAGCAGCGCGCGTTAACAGCAGCGAATGGGAGGAGGAACCCGGAACAAAACTCCTCGACAACCACCGGTGCCCCAAACTCCTCCCCCACCCCGCTTCGGAGCCACGTTTGCGCCCGCGCTGCAAATCCCGGACCTCGGCACTCCCACTTTCGCCTCCAGGGAGCTGCTTCGCTGTCACCCGGAGCGACGCCAGCTCATCCGGCGGGCGTGCCCCCCTCCCCCCGCCCCGCTCCGGTTCAAACTTGGAGGGGATTTTCGTCAAAAGCTTTTAATTTCCTGGCTAGCATGCAAATTAAAACCTAATTAAAGACGCATTATGTGAGCGTGTTTTGCAATGCTGATGAAGCGGCTGTCACGGCCGTGTTAACGCTGTAAGAGCCGCAGAGCCTCTCGTGGTCGACGCCGGAGGGCGCCGCAGGCCCGTCCTTCGCCGGCCCCGGGCGCTGGATAGCTCCTTTTGTTTGGCCCACTGATTGGACGTATTAGCCGAGTAACTTCGTTTCCCCGGCTCGACGAAGGGATGATTTAATTTACAGAAATACCGCCCGTAGCCAAATTTCTGCTCCGCCCGTTCTCCTGCAAGCCAGTAGCGACGCCAGCGCCGTAGTTTTACCTCCGGGAAACGGTAACGCAATTGCCGGAGTTAAATCAAGACGCTGACACTGATTTCATTCCGCTCTGGAATAACGGCTGTTGCCGTGTCGCGCGGCCGGCGAGCGGGCGCAAGCTTGCGTGTTGCGGCTGCGGGCCCCGGGCGGATTATTGGGGTGGAGTTTTACCACAGGCCGGTAATGAGAACTCGGGAAGGAATGCGTGGGGCGTACGGAGTAATAAGATTAATTTAACGCTGTGCCGGATTTCCCCTCGCATAAAAGGCAATACACCGCCCGCCGGACTCCGAGATTCATCGCGGTGGTGGCGGGTGGGAGCGGAGCCACCTTTGCTGGGTGGCGGGGCGGGGCGGGGCGGGGCGGTGTGCCCGCGGAGCGGAAAGAAGTTGTTAGCGCTGCGGCGGCGTTCTTTCGCCGCAGATGGGAGTTCCCACCTCGCCCCGCCCTTCCCGCTTCGCACCGTCTCGCCCCGTTTCGCTCCGTCTCGCACTGTGGGGCTAGTCTTGTCTTGCTTCTCTTCGCCCTGCTTCGTTTCGTCCTGCCTCGCGTCTCGCCGTCTTTACTTTTCTCGCCTTCCGTTTCTTCATCTTACGTCTTTCCACCCTCCGTTTTCCTGTCATTTGTCTCCCCTCGTTCCATCCATCCTCCTCCTCCCACCTTTTTTTAAAAATCCTATTATTGGGCCTACCTTATTTCTGCATTCTTTCCCGGCGTCGCCGCTCCCAGTCTTTTCCCACTTTCCCATATTTGTCTGAAGTCACATCTCTTTACTCCATTTTTTTCGTTTCTTTCCGTCTTAAATCTCACATCTCCCTATGTCCTATTTCAGGTCCTTGCCTCTCTCCATCAATTTTATCCAGTCCTCGTCTCTCTCACATCGTATATCCGGTCTTTGCTTCTCTCCGTCTCGTCGCTTGGAGACTCGCCTTCCCTCTCTTCCTGTTTCCTCGTCGCAACCTCTTGTGGGAAGGAGGTAATAGACGTGATACTCCTCGCCGTCGTTTTGAATATCCTACGCGAATCTCCAGGTTATTCAGCGCTGGTGGTTACTCCGCGCGGAAGGAAAAATTATTCAAGCGGCCAGGCGGTTCACAAAGCGTTTAAAGTAAAGTTCGTTTACATTCGTTTGAACAGTTTCCTCTCTGGAAATATTTCCATCCTTACCTATTTCTCCCTGATACAATTCACGTCGAAGAGGAAAGTATTGTCTAGTGGTTGCTCGTATTATATTTTTTAATACTATAGTGTTTCTTTAGATTGTAGTTTCCCCTTTATTATCGCGCATTGACATCAAATGCACAACTGTAAAAGGTGATATTACACTCTAAGCTGTTGCATTTTCGTCATTAAAATGTTTAACGTCAATTGCTTTTAAAATCGTAACCCTCAATTAGTATTAAAAATGCACGAATAGTTAAACAATTGTTACCAAACATTCGTTTGCTATGCATTTCGATCCTTGCGATTAGGTAGCACCCTACCGAGAAATGAAAAAGAAATTAGAGCCTGCGATGGACAGAACGATTCGCATTGTACGCGCCCTGTCAGTGAAAAAAATACTACAATGTTTCAATAGGATTTCGAGAGCGGTGGCATGCATGCTCGAGCATACGTGTGTCTCATTGCCTGGAAGCGGCCGGGCGTTACGTTTCGACCGAGACCGTATCGCCCCATCCATGCACTTGTGCTCCGCCGCGCTCTGTTTCGCTTTCACCCAACCCCACCTCCACGGTGCTGCGTCTCGCTTGTCCCTCCCCCTCCCCTCCCTTCCCCGCTCACCTGCACGCGAGCAGCCACTCGGGCTGTTCCGAATGCGCCCATCCCGCTCGCAGTAATTGCTCCGCTTAGCACCTCTCGGCCCGATTGTATCGCGCGTCGCGTCGCACGCCTCGAGCTCGGTGCCGCCCCCTTCCCCCACCCGTCGGCTCCTTTATACCCCGGCTCCCCCTCCTGCCCTGCCCCCCCCCCCGTAAGCGCTCCTTGATTCGCGCCGAGGTGCTGAGGATGCACCGCCGAGGCGGGGAGTGAGGGCTGTGGGGGGCTGGGAGAGCTGGGGATGTCAGGTATTATGACGAGAATGGGCGGGGAGAGAGAGAGCTCGAGGTGAAATTAACGGTGCCGGATTTGAGAACTTTGGCAGGCCGATGGTAGAGGCGGAGAAGATCCTGGAGCGGAGCAGGGGAGAGCGAATGTGTTGTACGGTCGGTCGGGGCGGTGGGTGGAGATAGTAGTGCGGTGACAGGATGGGGGAGAAGGCGTGAGCGGACGCTGCCCGTTGAAGACACGGAATTGGTCGTAGTAGTAGGAATGGTAATAATGGCGGTGCTTGTAATGATAGCCATCAAAATGCGTGTGAGGTTTCGACAGCGACCGGCGGGCCCGAGCGTGTTCCAAAGTGGCGACTGCGGTGGCGTCGAGCGGGCCGGAGAAGGTAGCGGCAGGTGGAAGGGAGGCAGGCAGCAACGGGCAGAGTTGGCGGCGGCGGCGGCGGCGGAGTTGAGAGCGCTGGCGGTGGCGGCGACGGGGGCGGCGGAGATTGTGGTGAGGGCGGCGGTAGCTGCTCGTTAGACGCACAAAGCTGCGTGATTTGCCCGCCGCTCGCTGCCGCTTTAGTTCGCTCGTTTTCCGTCGTCGCCTGCGCCGCACGCGCCCCCCAAAGAGGAAAATGAACTCGTCGAGCAGCGGCAGCCGCCGCGGCAGCAGCTACTCCTTGAGCGCTAACTCGCGCTGACGGGGTTACGAGCGAGCGCAATGATATCGCGACGCACTCAATTTACTCGGAGCACTGCCGTGTTTGCGGTGCATCGCGTGGGCTTGAGTGCTTGGAGTTGACTACTGGCCGTGAAGATTGCCGTGTTCTTATTTTCAAAATTCTGCAATCATCCAGTTATAACATTTTATTAAAACTCACAATGTACGAAAGAATTAGTTTCTGTCCTTTTTGTGTTTGTAATGTTTTCCATTATTTGTATGAATTTTGGTACCGAGGTATAGTAGAACCGCATTCGAAAAGTTGCCAAAAACTGTAATGTCAGGCATGAAGTAATTTAATAAGCGCATGACTAACAATTATAATTACTTTTTCTTATTTAAAACGTCGGAATTCTTGATTACATTGGTCTGCTAAAATGTTCATAGAAGAATAAAAAGACTGTTCCGAATTTGTCACGATTTAATTCGTTTCTTTGTGTGTGAATATTGGTAAAGATATTGTAATTGATTGCTTTATTTAAATTTAATTTGTTTGTATTGTGCCCAAATATGAAAATATTTCTACATTAAAAGCGAAATCATGATTAAAATGCGATATCTGAACATTGTGTAAATGTCTGAAACCGTATTTCCTACCAGCGTAAATTTCACACTCACGAAAAAAAATGCACGCTCAAAGATAAACAGGTAATAATCGAGATCCTATCCGTCGTTCATTAAGGACCGAATGAAAGAGATGTGTCGGGGGCGGTTCCCCGCATTGTGAGACCGGGCCGCTCATAAAAATGCGGCGACGTGAGTGGGGGTGGGGCCATTGTGTGCAGGCGAAGCATTGTGGCCCGCCCCGCTAACCCACAGTCCCGTTTCCCCGTCGCCACGCTATCCACATCGCCAGCAACCCGCAGCTCCGTCACCCCCGTCGCCATGCCACCCCCTGTCACCACGCCACCCCCGTCGCCACGCCAACCGCTGTCGCCACGACACCCCCGTCACCACACAACCCCTGTCACTACGTCATCCCCCGTCACCACGCCACCCCCGTCGCCACACCACCCCCGTCATCACGCCATCCCCGTCATCACGCCACCTCCGTCACCACGCCACCCCCGTCGCCAGCTACCCGCGCAGCCCCGCCACCTACTTGCCGCGCCCCCCGACTCCCCGCCATCCTGTACCAGATTGCCTCATCACTTCGTGGCCGCACCACCCCATCGTCCAACCACCCAGTACCTTCGCCACCCCCACTCGTTTCCTTGCCACCTTGTCTCCCCTCCAACATCCCGTCTCGTGTCCCCGCCGTCCTCCACCCACCCTCTCCCTTTCCAATGTCATGGCTCCCCATCACCCCACCACCAGCTGAGCTCCCTATTTCCCCGCCACCCGATGCAATCACCCCATCCCCCTCACTTTTTTCCCCCCCGCCGGCGTCCCGTGCGGCGACGGGCTCCGAACACCTGCCCCCGGGCTCGGAGCAGCGCGGCGCAGCGCGGCGGCCGGCGAAATAATTAATCTGGCCGGCCAAACGCGACTTAATGGAAGGGAAACAGATCCCTTTGTGGGGGAGCAATCGGCTTACGAGGGAGGGCGTCACCCGTTGCTCGCGCCCGCTCCCCGTCGCCGCCAGCACCAGGCGACGGCCGCCGGCGACCGGCGCGCCCAAGTGAGTATAACCGAACTTCCTGATTACGCGCTGCAGCTGAGGGGTGGGCGCTGCTTTATCACTTCGGTCGGTTCGCTAAACAGACTTCTGTTAATGCAAGTGCGCTTCAGCCTGACTGCATTAGTGTGCGTTATTTTGTCCCTTGTTGGAAACTCCATAGTCGTCGGCTCTGAGGTATGTTTAAATTGATGAAATGATTTACGAGGTTGAGGTCGGAAAGTTTCGGAAAAGAGAGCTCCATATCCCGAAAGACCTGGTTTTTACTTACGAAATTTAAAATAAACGTAATTAAAAAAGTGTGTTTTTTGCCGTTCTTTCATGTCACGTTTTTTTCACTTCATTAATGCTACTACATTAAAATATATGTATGACAATATTGATGTCAGTAGAATAAAAATTTTCCGTTTTAATCAATATGAAATAGAGATAATAGTGAATTTAAAATTTGAATGCCTCAGTCAAAATAAGATATATTTTTGATTTAAAATTATTTTCCGAAAGATTCGTTTTGTAATTTGCTCTAATACAGAGAGGTGCTTCTGTAATTCAAAAACAGGTAGCTCAGTCAATTGTACTGTCGGTCTGCCCGTGGATTTCCATCCACGTGAGACACACTGAGCTTATCTTCGGAGTGAAGAGAATCAGTGGATTGGGTAGCGTGGATCCCAAATACCTGTACATGTCATCTTGTTTTCTCGCATGAATGTGTCCACTGAACTTAGGAAGCGAGGACGTCTCTGCGCCTTCTTTGTTCCCTTATGAATAACGTTCTCCGAGAAAGCATAAAAATTAAGTTTAAAAATACAGAGCGAACAAAAAGTCATAATGCTGACGAGATTTAACAGATGTGTTCTTTCTGTGCTTGAAGCTTAATCCTCTGTATGCGAGTTAACTTTATGTTACATATTTTCTTCTGTTCTGAGAGTTTATATCGCGTTTTTCTTGTTTATTTTCCAGTTTGTAGGTCTTGGAAAGTTATTATAAATGGAATAAGTTCTGAATTTACTTTTCTTCGTGCTCCCTGTGGTTTACTGTGGATATTCACATAAAAATGCGCATTCTTGAACAATGTTTCTCAAAGCCATCATGTTAAATACTTTATAATCTTAGGCTAGAGTGAGTTTCGGGAACAGCGATCGCTCTATCTGGAGTATTTTCACAGAAAGATAAATCAACAAAAAGAAATCAGGACTTCTTGGTGCAATAGTTAATAAATTTCCAATTTATTAGTGAGGAAACAGAAATGACAAGTAAATCCCTTCAATTTTCTTCAGTGCTTGATATTTTCATAAATTTCCCGACTTAAACTTGTATACCTTAAAACTGTACATCAGGCAACTTACAATATTTTTGATTTTGCACTATCGTGCCTATATGCGAAACAATTGTTACCTATTATCGAAAAGGTGAATTTTTCAAGACTAAAAGAAAAAGAAAAATTTTTTTATTACATAGGCACGCAAAGTAATTCAGTAACGTAGAACGAAATCCGTGCAGCATTGTAAAAATTATATTACTTTAGAAGTTTCACAGAAGTTTGATAGAAAACTGGATTCATTCTATAATGGATACAAAAATATTTGCATATCTCTTGTTAATATTTAAAGAAGTCCAAAAGATCGCTTGTAAAAAATAACACACAATACATGTTGTGTAAATGCCCATTGCAGTTTGCAAATATCATAGTTCGGATTGTCTAAATGGAATTGCAATTACACATTTCCAGAAGTTTATTACATTATTTTATTACAGACTGTCTGAATTAATCAGATCTTTCTTGAGAGAGCCTTCAGTTAACAGCTGTAGGGTGCTGCCCTTCTTCCGCGTCGCGTAGGGCTTCCGCTGACAAAAGTCCCCCGAGGCTCGTTTTTCACGGCGACGGCGGCGCGTCGGTGACGACGGCGAGCGGCCCGCGCGCGCGGGGCTTACGTCTGCGATCCCGGGATTACGCGCGCCCTAATAGTCCACTCGTAAATTTCCTTTATTGAAAAAGCGCGCGGCGCGGAATTAGCCTGGGGACGTTTATGCCGGCGATGCCTCGTCGCGCGACCGCGTTCGCATCCAGAGCGACTTCCGAGCTCCGACCCCGCCCTCACTTCGCCCACGCCTTGCCACCGCCTCGTCTCCGACTCGCTCTCTCTTCGCCTCCGACTCGCCCGTGACTCGCCCCCGACTCCCCTCTGATTCGCCTCCGACTCGCCTCTGACTAGCCCCGGACTCGCCTCTAATTCGCCTCCTACTCGCCCCCCTCCGACTCGCCCCCCCCGACTCGCCCCCCGACTCGCCCCCCCCCCCGACTCGCCTCCCCTGACTCGCCCCCCCCGACTCGCCCCCCCGACTCGCCCCCCCGACTCGCCCCCCCCGACTCGCCTCCCCTGACTCGCCCCCCCCCCGACTCGCCCCCCCCCGACTCACCCCTCCCCGACTCGCTTCTATTTGCTTCCGACTCGCCCCCACTTCAGCCTTGAATCGCCCCTCACCTCCCCCACGTCTCACCGCCGCCTCGTCTCCGCCTTGTCCCCGATACGCCCTCGCCTTGCCCTCGCCTTGCCCCCGCCACTCTTCCAACTCGCCCCCGCCTCTCCTCCGATTCGCCCTACCTCCATCGGCAACTATGCCTAGTTCCGTTTCCGCCTCCCACACCTCATCCCCGACCTGCCCTCGCATCGCCCTCGAACCAATTCCGCTTCGCCCCGCCCTCCACCCTGTTCTGCGACGCCCAATACCCCTGTACCTACCTATTCCTTCTCACCTCCTCTCCGAATCCACCCTGCCACCCCCTTCCACCTCTCCTCTGACTCGTCCCTTCCGCCACATCCCCACGCCCCGTCCCACCTCCAACCCGTTTTCCGCTCTCCCCTCCATCCACTACGCATTCGGTTCGTCTCCTCCCGTCTTGCGCCTCCTCCTCCTCCATACCATCGATGCCTTCCGGTAAAACGACGTAGGTAGCGGGAGGGGGTGTCACCAGTCAGTGATTTATCTCGTGTCCAGAATTTCTCTCCGCGAGACTTCTTTTTCCGCTTGTGTCGGCGTGTGGCGGAGGAAATCTTTTTCTTTATGTATTTTCCCGACGTGGAGAATCGATGTGTCGCCTCGGGAGTGCGACAGGAAACGGCCTCGAGGTCCCCGCCGCCGCCCCTCCCGCCCGTCACTTCTGTTTCCCTGCGCAGATAACCCTCTGCAGATTGCCCTCCGTTGGCGGCGGCGCGTCCGTTTGTGAGGAAGAAGGTGGCAGTAGAGGTGGTGACGGTGAATGTGGGGGGACTATAAGATAGAGCCCTGACATGAAGGGTGATACATACGCGGGGAAAATCTGGCGCGACAGTTTCAGCAAGAACGTCAGATTCAGCGAGTAAAAGGGATGGACGAGGTTGTGAAATGACTGAGGGTTAATGGATAATGTTGGTGTCAGTTGAATGGAAAGAAGGGAACTATTTTACGTTAAATATGCATTATCGAGTTATTTGAAAATTGTTGATTTTCTAAAAATACGGTGTGTGTGAGTGCGAGAGAGAGGGAGAGAGAGAGAGAGCGAAAGGAGGGAGGCGTGACAAGCGACGTCTGCACTACGTTGGAGATGTATCATTTCCACGAATCAATTGAATCGCATCAGATTCGTACCAGATTTTTGACATTAGCTAGGTCGAATTCAGCAGCTGCCTGGAGGAAAAGTCTATAGGCCGGCTGCAGTTTTCTGTGATTTCTCCTATCAACACTAGGGGAATACCGATGTAGTACCGCAACAACGGGTCACAGCGCTATCCTTCCTTCCCTTCCTTGTCCTATTCTCATCCCTTACTATTACCCTATACTCAGCCCTATTATACTATCAAATGCACCACACAATCACACATCGGAAGACGAGTCGGGAGCTAGAAACTTGTCCCGGGTGGGGTGTGTCCCCGCTGCGGGAGATATTTGGAAAGCGAATTCCCACACAAATTGACGTAGTTCGACTCCCGATGTCGCTACCAAAACGGAGAGCAACACCGCCTCTCCGGGGCATAGAAACATTACTACTTTACCGGGACCAGTGACCTTTACGGTTGCCGTGCCCGGAAACATTACTCAGTCAACCGATTGGGTGCGTCCGTCGCGTGCCTGAAGGGGCGTGCCATTGGCGAGCAGAGAAAACGAGATCTGGCGTCGGAAGGCGGTGACGGTGGACGTTGCCATCCGAGGACGGTGGGCGTTGCCAAGCCGCGTTCACGCGTCGCCTCGGACCATTGGCGGATCCAAGGCCTAGAGTTTTCTTTACCTTCCTGTATTTTGTAAAATTGATTTAAATATTTGTGTTCGAATATGTAATTATTCTAATAATACTATTGTACCATAGTATCGTATCTACAGTACATAAATAAAATACCAGGGCTGTCCAAATTTGAAGGGCTTATGGGCCGTATATCAAATTCTAGTTAAGCCACGAGCCGCACCGTAATTTAAGAAGGTTTTTATCCTAATTACTGAGATACTCAAACATATATTAGATACGACTTTTATGCAACAGACTTAATGATTAATGTACAAACGAGACAATTAATCTCTGATAAAATAAAAATAAGACGAATTGTGCAATTGTATTGTATTTGGTTGGTATAATAAAATTTTTCAAAGCAGTCGCGAGCCGCACAAAAAGATCCGGCGAGCCGTCAGTTGGACAGCCCTGTAATATACAATATAATAACAGATATATTTATTTTTTAACCACAATCTACAATGGGGGGTCATGGCCCTCCCCAAATTGGTCGGCAGGATCCGCCCCTTCCTTGGACGCGGTGACGTGGCTCCGCTGAGGGCGTCGGATCGCGCCCGCCCTCTTCTCGCAGGATCTCCGCGTCCCGTGGCTCCGCGACCGCCCCCGTCCCTCGCGCTGCGCTCGGCTCCCGCGCGCGGCCTGCAGCTCATCCGCTTTGGTGGCGCGTGCCCGCCCTCCCTGCATTTCGCCTCTCAGAAGTCCGTGTCTGTTAGGTTTGGTATACATGTGCGCGGGATTATCCCCCATTATAACTTTTGAACTGCATTCCGCGTCGTGTTTGCCCTTCTCCGTTCCGTATACATCCTGCTTGAATTGTTTGCCTTTGGAAACTTTTGATGCCCTTCTACCGTTTGTGTTATTTATTTTTCGAGCTGTCCTGCGCTTCGCGGTAAAATAGTAGAAGTTAGATTATCTCGAATTTTCTCCGCTATACGTGTATCTCTTTATGCTTGGAAATAAGCAAAATGTGATTTTGAGTACACGAGAATACATCTTGTGGACACCGTAAAGTGTTCTTTATCCTAATTCTTCTCTCTTTCGTCTCCCCTACTCTCGCCTTTTTTCACAACATTCACAGTTCGCATCAGGTTGCAGTGACACTCTCTCACTCTTTTCACAAACTCTTCTCTCAGTCTCTCTTCTCTCAGCCTCTCTTCTCGCGGTCTCTCTTCTCGCGGCCTCCCTTCTCTCAGTGTCTCTCCTCTCAGTCTCTCTTCTGACAGTCTATCTCTTCTCACAGTCTCTTTTCTCACAATCTCTCATCTCATAGTCTCTCTACTCACAGTCACTGTCTGTCATCTTACGGTCTCACTTCTCGCAGTCTCTGTAATTGTCTTTCTCCAACCGCCTCTTCTCTTTCTTTCCTCAAGTTTGCTTTCACCCTGTACTATCTCTTTCCGTTTTCCACCTCCCGCGTCTTCGTCATTCCGCTCTCTCCGCGTGCCGTCGGAGGCCGTCCTTCGCCCCGTCGCTATCGACCTGCGCGCCGCCCCCCCCCCCCCAACGCGTGCACTTGGGCGCCGCCGGGCCACGCTCCCATCGCACCGATATGCGACGCCCCGCTCCATCTCCATTCGCCCTCGCCGCGCCGCTCTGCGCCACCACAGTTAGCCCCTCGCCGCCCCGCGCCGCACCGCTTCGCTTGCCCCACCTAGCTCCACGCCATTCACGTGGTCTCGCGTTATCTTAGAGCGCGCTGCGAGATTTCCCTGCAGATAACCCCGCTTATCTCCGCCAAGACGCCTCATCCCCGGCATCCCAGTTTTAGTGTTCCTATCTCTCGACATCACCTGGACTTCTCCGTCCGTCATCTCTGCCTAGATATCCCCGTCCCGACATCACCCTTCCGACATCCCCGCTCTGGGTTTCCGTTCCTAGCTTCTCCGTCCCGACAAGCTTATCCTATCATCCTCGGCCCAACAATCCTATCCTGACATCCCCGTACTCATCTCGACATTCCCGTCCCGACATCTCGCATCTCCCGATATCCCCTCCCGGCATCCCCTCCCGCCATCCCCTCCCGGCATCCCCTCCCGGTACCCCCTCCCGGCATCCCCTGCCGGCATCCCCTCCCGGCATCCCCTCCCACCATCCCCTCCCGGCATCCCCTCCCGGCATCCCTTCCCCACATTCCGTTCCGTAAGCCATCCCGTACGATGCGCCGCTTCGCGTCGTGCGGCATGCTCTCGACCGAACCAACGCAGGCAGGCGATGGCAAGGGCGATGACGATGGAATCGTTGGTCGCTGCTCCGCGCGCCGCCCGCCCCTATCGCCCGGAAGTAGGAACGTTGGAATTAATTCGCGCGCGCGTCCGCGTTGATGGCGCCCGCCATCAGGCGTCGCCGCCGCCGCCGCGAGTGTGCGGCGCGATAGCGCAGCGGGCGTCGCGACGCTCCCCCCCCCGCGGTTGTGCCTGTGGGAGTGAATGGCCTCGCGACGCGACGCAACGCGATTGCCGGAGGCGCTTTGATCTCGTCCGGCCTCGTGCCTCGGTAATCGGGCGCGCCGCTAGTTTATTTGTCCGAGTGGGCGCCGAGATACGATCTCCATTCTCACGGCGGCGGGGGTGCGACCGGGGAGGGGGCGCGCTCGCAAACAAGATGTCCGGCCGCGCCCCCTGCGATTGGCCCGGGGCGCGGCGAAGCGTTCGCGGCGCTATCTCGCAGGCTTTGGTGCCTGCAGGCCAGAGATCGAACCTCCGGCTTGCCAGACGGTAAATGAGGCGGACGAGCAGACGCAGCTCCCGACAGGATTAGTATGTTACGGGCACTAACCCTGGGTTTGTAGCCCTCAAGCGTGCTTATATCTAATTCTTTCCACAGTGTTTTATTACATTATGTCCTTATATAAAATGGCTGTGAGTGATAAACGAATTGTTTTATTCACACTGCGAACGTGTGCGAATTAGTAATACAGGAGCTGTTTAAACTGTCTGTAACTTGTTTTCGAAAAGCACGTTAACATCAAAATTTGGAAATAAAAATAAGAATGTATTGAATAGTTTTTGACATAACGCGTGTAATTCCTTTTGGCATCTTGACGGGGAGATGTAGGCAGGAAATAACGAAGATATATTAAATATTTTATATCGTATTAGGAATACAAATCTGCTTATGGAAAGACTTTTTAGTCTGATTGAATTATTGATTTTTTTTCTTTCAGTGGATATTTTATACAACATTAGTTAACTCTTGTATATGTTTGGTATTCTGGAAATTGGAAAGGAAATGAGTATCACATTTTCATTGGAGGAATTATTAGATTTCTTGCGTCTTACTTCTTAACTTTTCAGAATGCATTTCTCTGTGACTTAGAAAGTACACATATATTTTCCATTTTCTATAAAAGAACTTGCATGTTTGCGAAAAAGATCCACATTCAACGACTTCATATTTCATCCGCCTGTCACTTGACATTCGAGGGAAAATATAGTACACAGTTCCGAAAACACACGACGAAAACATTCCGATACGATTCGACAGCTACATAAAAATGTCTTTGTAAAAACGAGTTACCTCCCTATCACTGAGCTTAAGGCAACCGTTTCCCGGTGCCTAAGCGCGTGGCTTTATGTTCGCGTCGTTTTCTATAAAACATAAATACTCGGGTCTCTTGCGCTTACTCTTCGCGTCGGCTCGTAAATGTCGGCGGCACGTCATAACCCGGCTCCTAGTCGTCGAGGACCGCCGGATTCCCACTTGAGCGTGAAATTCGCTGCAATTGCGCCCGCGTCCTTTGATACTCCCCGTCAATAGTCCCGCGCTCGGTCGAGGACGGGGTTGTAGTGTAGAGGGGGGTCGTAGATGATGTGGTGAAGTGGGTAGAAGAGTGGAGCGGGGGTAGGGCGGCGCGGAGGGTGGGTGGGAAGAAGTGGTACGGATGGGCGGGCGGGATAGAGAGAGGGGAGGGGAAGAAAGATGAAGTGGAGGGTGAGAGGAAGAAATAGAAGGGCGGTAGATGGGAGGTCGATGGATGGGGGGGAAGAAGTATGGGGGAGGGACAGAAGAAGGATGGGGGGTGAAAAGAAGTGGAACGGGTGGGCGGGAGAGAGAGAGGGTGGGAAGAAGAGATGAAGTGGAGAGCAGGGTCGTGGGTGGACGGGACTAGTGTTGATGGGAAGAAGTTTAAGGGTAGATAGGCGGTGGAAGAGCGGGGCGGAAGGATGTTGCGGCGAAGAGACGAAGTGGAAGACAGGGCGGAGGGTGGGAGGGAAGAAATGGAACAGATGGGTTGGGCGAGGCGGTGGGTGGGTGAGAAGAGGTGGAGCGGGTGGCGGGTCAGGAGCGAGGCGGGCGTTACGAGCTGGCCCCGACTGCACTTGTTGTGGAAGCCGCGCCCTGCCAGCGTCAACGCCGTTCCAGGTTCACTACCCTAACGTGCCCGCGCTTCCCCGCCCTTCCCTTCCCTTCTCATCCCTGCCCAGCGCATTATAAAACACGACTTTGTTGTGCCCGCAACGGACCGCGCTTTACGCGTGGACTAACGGCGCCGAAGCGCGGTTGGTGACTGGAAGATATACTCGTACGTAGAATGTCGAGAATATTCTCGAAAGGTCTCGACCACTATACATCCTGATTTGCTTAATCTACATAAAATAAAAACAAACGAGATTGGCCTTAAAGTGCATTTGATTTTTTTTAATGCTTAAAGTGTACCGGTATGCAAATTACACACACATGTGCACACCACTCTTTTGTCGACGAGGAAAACAACTTCTTTTACAATATTCTTTCCGTTAATACTATTCTCTAAAGTTACTACAGAAATACGTTTGTTTTAAATTGAACAAAATTACAATTTGATGTTGACAGCTTTATGACTGCGACTCCGGCCCACATTTAATTTCTCTTCGTAGTCACTGAATGGTACTGACTAATGATCTGAAAGGTATTTTACTACATATTTAAAAGGATATTGTTTAATGTTTGTTTCGAAGCGAAATTCATTTCAGTCGCTCGATGAATTTTCATTGTGAGAGTGGTATTTGCGCGTTTGCTGAGCGTAAAGGTCTCCGATGCAAACGCACTGTTCAGGCGTTGACTCCAAGCGGCGCCTGAAGCAGAGTATAAAACAAGAATTTGTTGCGCGCAAACGCTCGGAGGCGCGAACGAGCTCCACGTGGGTTGCGCCCTATAAAGTTGGTCGCAAGTCTGCCGAATAGCCGCTCGCGATAGTTCGTTGTGAATATTTAAAAGTAATTTCGCTTCTGTTGCGAAAAAGCTGTCGAGGCTCGCCGGCTGGGAGTTGCTCGCCTTTTCTGCCTCGCTCTCTGCCCCGCCTTGATCTTCCCCTCCCCTCGGCTTCTCCGAGTTGCACCCCGCCCACTTCGGACTCTCCCTTCGCACTCTGCCCCGCCCTCTGCGCTGACAAATTCGCAGCACCGACCCGCCCATAGCTCCGCCTCACCCACAGCACCGCCCCTGCCACAACCTCACTCCAACTTACAGCACCGGCCATGCACATCCCCAAACACAGAACCGTCCCAACCACAGCACGCCCTATCCGCAGCACCGCCCCACTCACAGCAACACTCCAACCATAGCACCGACCTATCCACTGCACCTCCCCAAACCTAGAACCGTTCCCACCACGGCACCCCCTATCCGCAGCACCGCCCACTCACAGCACCACCCCGCCCACAGCACCGCCTCACCCCCAACATTACTTCAAACACAGCACCGACCTATCCACTTCCACCTTCCCCAACCACAGAACCGCCCCAACCACACCGCCTCCTGACCACACCACCGTCCCAATCACTGCACCGCGCCCCCTCTGACCGCTCACTCTCCACTCCACCCTATTACTCCCCACCTTATTCTTCTCGCAACCCCCTTCCTCCCCTCCTCGTCCCTCCTTTTATTCCGCTCCGCTCCCCTCCACCTCGCCTGTCCAGTACAGTCCACCCCGCCTTATCCTCCGCCTTTCTATCATTTTTCCATTCCGCCCTATCCCGCGCTTCTCTCACTACACACCGCCATGCGCATTCCCTCCGGTCCTGTGCCTTCCACCCCCACTCCGCCCATCTTCTGTTTGACCCCTGACCGCCCTCCGCCCCCCCCCACATCGCCCCCCCTCCCCGCCCCGCCCGCCACCCGCGACGTTGCGCACGCGCAGTGTGTTGCGCGCGCGGGCGGGCGGATACGCGGCGCCATTTGTTTGCCGGAGTTTCCGCCGGGGCGCCCGGGCGGCGCAAGTTGGTGGAAGTTTGGGTCTCCCCGATACATCACGTGTGTTATGAGTGCGGCTGGCGAGGCCACCCGCGCGGAGGCGGAGGTCGCGGGAGGGGAAAGCGAGAGGGCGCTCCTCGTCGCAAACGAAGGAGAGCGGCCGCCGCGCGGGGGCGGAGGCGACTACTGGCGCCGGAAGTGTCTCGCGGTGGAACACGCCACCTCACTTAGAGCGGAGTGCATCGAGTCGCCCCCGCCGCCGCGCGCGCGCGAGAATTCCCATTCTTCTCCTCTTCGCGCCCGCCCGCTCGAGTCGGGTGCGCCGCGAACGGGATTGAGGGCTGCGCGCATCTGGCAGTTCGGTTCCCCTCTCCCCTCCCCCCCCCCGTCTCTGCGAGCACCACATTCGTCTCTCTCGCGCGCGCACTTTCTGCCGCCGCCGGTTATTGCGGTGACGTAAGCTTGCCGAATCTGAGGCACTTTCCCGATCGCGGAACGATGTTTGCGTTTACGTCGGGTTTCTTCTCGGTTTACGTTCTCGATATTGTTAATATTGAATCCTTTTCGCTTTTCTCATCTTCTTTGTGTAAACCGAGTGCTCATTTCGATGAAAAATATTTTGTGTTTGTTTACGAGGCGCTAGAAAACCTTAGACAGTTTTGCCAATTTCATTTTTCAGCCAGTACGTAATATCATGATGTGTTTTTTTCTGGACCTCAGATAATCATTCGAGTCTACAGATAACGGTATTACGTAACTTGTGGTACTGCCTTTTCTGTTATGGTAGTACTCAGCGTATTCGCTGGGTCTTACGAGTTGCAAAGAAATATTGTCTCTCAAGGAGTACGGTATCCAATAACTGGTGGTTAATATGACACTGGCATTGAAAATTAATGATTTTTCAAAAAAGTGTATTCAGATAACTTTTAAGTGATTTGTCGAGAAGAGTACGAGGGGATGAATATTTAGGTTCATTAGAGAAGCAAATCAACATATTACGGTATTTCTATATAAAATAAGCTCTGATATGGCTGTAAGTATCAGCAGATTTAAAATAAAAGTATTCACATAAAATTTTTATTCCACGATGTGTAGAAGTAATATTGGGGTCTAGAAGCGTTTTAAGCATCCTGCATGTACTTAAAATTACCCGTTATAAGAGCATTTAATATTTCGTTTTAAATCTGTTTTAGAATCCATCAACCTCCCATTCTATCTGTTCTTTCGTGCTCCACTCTTGCAGGGCTTTCTCCCCTTCACTAAAACCGCGACTGCGACACCCCCCCCCTGGCGCGCACTGCCACCTGAGGATCGCACCCGCCCGCTCCCGCTTGGCGCGTAGTGTAACCTCCCTTGCGCGGCGGCGGTATTGTTTTCGTCGCGCCCTCCGCCCGCGCCGCCGCGAACATCTGTGGGTTCCCGCAGCTACGTTGGCTTCACTCGACAACGCCGGCGGGGGCTCCGTGCCCCTCCTTTCCCGCTCCGCCCCCTGCCCTGCCCCATGCCTCTCCCCCTGCACCCGCCCCTGCCCTATCCCCTGCTCGTCCCCCTTCCCCGTCCCCTCCGTCCACCTCCCCCGTCCCCCCTGCCCCTTCCCCCCTACCCCGCACCCCTGCCCCGTCCCCCCTGCTCTGTCCCGCATCCCCTTCCCTTCCCCATAGACCCCGTCCCTTCTCCCGTCCCTACCCGCCCCCTGCCCCGTCCCCTGCCCCGTCCCCTGCCCTGTCCCCCTTGCCCCGTCCCCCTGCCCACGGGCTCTCTAGATCCCCGTCCCCGGCCCCCTGCCAACGTCCTCCCTGCACCGTCCCGTATATGCCGCGCCGCGTTCAACGCTCACTCCGCACGCGCGCATCGCCCGCGGTTCTTTTGTCCACCAGCCGCGAGCGAGACGCCGCGCGATGTTACCTGCTGCGATCCCCCGGAATGTGTGGCCCCGTTTCTCGCGGCAGTAACTCTCCGCGTACAATCGTTGCTTTTTATCACGAGCGAGGGGGTTCGGTAGTGGCTCTGTCTCTCTCTCCCGCTTTTTTTATTTTTATTTGTCGAGTCTCTCGCACAATATGCACCGCGACAGGCTCCATCCGAGTTTTTTTTTTCTTTCTTCTTTGTAACGAGCCCCGTAATTGTTCGCGATAATATCGGCCAACCCTTCACCGGACGCCGTTAGTTGTTGGCCAATGGCCGGTGGCGGAAACAGCGTCCGCGGATATGAAAAGACGCTTTTGAACGTCTCTGAATCAATGGCTGTTGATGGTGGTGGCATCGCATAACTCTTCTCTATGAACCCCGCCGTCCGGCTGATTGGGTTTTGTTCCTAATTCTGTTGTCGATTCGTTTTAAGCTGAATTATGCACTCAAGTGCAGTCCACCGTGGATGCTGGTGCCGAACACAGCTCGCTGTATTCTTGTTGCAGACTAAAAAAGGTGCCCGGATTTCCTATACGAAATTTCTCACTGATATTTTGTGAACAAATGCACAGCACATTTTAGGTTGATTTGGAATGTAATCCTACACGTTCTAGTAGATAGTACGCGAGTACAAGTTTTAAATAGTATTGAATAAAAAACTAGATGCTCAGCTGGGTGTATGTCTGTGAACATAAACAAAGATAGGAGTAATTTACAACCAGAGAGCTACGCATGCACTCTAGGCGGTAATGAGAACTGGAGCAGTTGTGGTATACAAATTACATCGCTAGTAAACAATTCTAGCTTCACTAGCGCATTTACATGTCGATTTGCTCCCGTCAAAATAATCGTGCATCGTTAACTCTTTTTGCAGTTTGTTGTCGTAAAACAAAACAGTTTATGAGATGAAAAGAAAACAAAAATTAGTGGCGAAGCTATTATTTATCGTACTTCTGTACGTCGCATTCTGTGTTTTGCTTTGCAAAACGTTTGTGTATCCTGACGTTGATAATATATCGATACCAACTATTCATGTTAGCTCACGATTTTTACGATCGCAACGAAGTAGTATGTGAAGAAATGAACATTTTACAACATTGCCGTGATCACTGTGATTAGATTTTAATATATGCGTTAAAAGCCATCTCAGGAATGAAAAAAGGGCGATGTTGTAATATGGATCCAATTACATATAGTAAATTATTGTAGTGTTTTAATTGAAAAGCATTTCCTTGGGAAAGAAAATTTCAAAAAGTAATCATTTGAACATTAAAACTTTTGATTACGACATTCTTTCGTACAGGTTGTTTATTTATTTAAGCTTTTACGTTTGTTGTTGAGGTTGTTTTGTACAAAATGTATTTGATGCCTATGACACTGAACTATTGGACAGGTCGTTACTCTTCACTTGCGCAAATTATCAAATAAAATATTCTAGTTATTTATTACCGTATGGAAATATGCGTTCGTGAATACCGTTATTATGAATCACCTCGAAGGCATTGTTATTCACATTTTACTTTTTTAATTCGAAAATACATAAACATTACATGTAATTACGTGGATCAATTTCCAATCCAACATTAGTAATATGTGCTTTTCTGATTGTTGAGCATAACCCAAATGCTCAACAAGTTTCAGTATCGCATTCTCGTCACAAAATAGCTTTGCTAAAGTGGTATTTTTACGATGATCAGTGTCTTGAAATTTATTTAATGTATTTACTCTAATTCTCTAAGTGACTTCGAATCTATCGAAGGTAGGTCAACGCTACGGTCCCCATTCTCGCGATTTTCATCTGGGTAGAATTTTCGTAAACGATGGTGGTAAGAAAGTCTTTGGGGGACTGAAAGTACAAGCCACTCAAATTTCTTTACTGTCATTACTATAAAAGAGCGTTCGCTGAAATTTATTAACGTTATTTTCGAAGACGTTTCTTTTGATACCGACTAAGGACCACATAGTTTCAGGATCTGGGCTTTCTTTTTTGCGTCAACTTGATCCTCAAATTCGCGCCTCGTGACGGCTCAGCCTGACACCGAAAGCGTGGGTGTCGGTCGAGTGCTTTCCGGTTCCGGCTTCTTACCGCTGGAGAGCCAGCCGCACCCAGTCGACGCCGCCTTGGCGACACGCTGCAAGTTCCCTCGTTAGAGGACTCGCAGAAGCTTTTCACTCGGCTTCCAGTTGCGTAATTACGCGGGCACCCCCCCCCCTTGAGTGCGAGGTCGCGTTCGAGAAGTCTGAGATTTCCTCGCGAAAACGCTTGGAGGATGGAAGAAGAACCGATTGGTGGGTGAGGAAATGAGTAGTATAGGGTGTCCCACCTAATACCGGCCCCGTTAATACGTGTTCCGTTCTTTGATTTTGGGTGGACAGCGAATTCTAGAGAAAGGACTAGTAATCGTTTGATCTTTGGATCCCTAGTCCATATTGCTAGTCCCTAGTGGCTGGATTCCATGTCCAGTCGCTAGAATTCGCTGTCCGCCCAAAATCAAAGAACAGAACACGATTCATCGGGGCCAGTTTTAAGGGGGACACTGTACTTGACTACGCTTAATTGGGTAGATGACGCTTGGGATTGGATACAAGGCGCTTTCGGAAAGTACCTCCTTTATTTGTCTTCGAATCTCGTGGCCCAAGAACAGATATTGACTTATCGGTGGCAGAGGGGAAGTCCATTTTACCACGTCAACTAAATCAAATTTCGATTCTTTACATTTAATTTTCAACTGATTTTTAGAAGGAATGTTTTCATAAAATTATATCGTAATAAAATATTTTTGTAAGCAAAGAGAAACCAATTGGTGGTGCGCGTTATTACCCCTTTTTCATGGCCTGCACGCTAGTTATATTTAATAATCATTTATTAGTGTACATAACAAATAAATGTGTTTTTGCGCTAGAGTGTGTGCGTTGTGTTTATGCCCATACATACAGAACTACATAGAAATTGGAATGCGGGATCCTGAAAAATTCATTCGTCAAAACTCAGAGTATCTTCCCGAAGGGATTCTCCCCACTTTCACAGAATTACATGCGATGGACCTCCCTAATCCACTTTGCATGCAAGTCGAATACGCACAGTTCCAAAAGGGAACCCTTTGCTTTGGAAAATGAATTCTAATCTCGTTTACACTGAGCAAGTCCCGCCGCTTTGCAAAGGGAGGGGACTACGATCGAAACGTGTAGATCGCCATCATTTTCAGCGAAAAATTCAAATATCGTGGAAGGCGTGCTTTCCTACTCACTCTCTCTTTCTCTTCCACCCTCCCTCTCCCTCTCTCTCCCCCTCTGTTTCCTGCCTCGTAGTGCGTACAGGTCAATGCTTTCGACGCTAGAGTGAGTTGGAGCAATAAGAGAAGACCCTCATTCGGCCCAACTCGTTTCCCTTGCTCGTCGCGGAGCTTCCGTCTAATAAAAGCGCGAACAGCGTGACTTCTTTTCCCTGAGAGAGAGAGATCTTTTTTGCCGACTAAGGGGCATCGAGAGTGACGGGCGTCGAGTCCGTTCGAGAAGTTTCGACCGGGGCGTTGCCGCCTCGCGACATCCGCCAGCCAGCGACATCTCGTGGGCAGGAGTAGGCGTCCAATTAACTGGCCCGTCACCCCCGAGATGGAAGCCTAGGAAGTGAAAACGCGCGGGGAACGAGGGAGGTGAAGTCAATTAGAGCCCCCGAGTGTAACCTCATTTCCGGGACACGCCTTCGCGCGGTATCGAAGTTTAATATTTTGGTTTCGATTCCGAGTTTCTCGTCCTGATGTGCCGGTACTAAAGCGGTACAGAATATTGGCACTGCAGTTCACTGTTTGATGTTCTTCGTAGTGCTTACATTAATTCGTAGATCTATTTGTGCGTAGTTACTCCGGTAATTTCATCAAGCTTTACTTTGTTCTATGTATAATCTCCTCGCTTTCCACGAAGTCGATATCGCGTTATTTCTCTAAGCAAATACTGAAACGAATACTCTTGTTTCTCTTGCTTTTTAGATTAATTACGAATTGTGTGTAATAATTTGGTCACTACATGAAAAGTAGATGGAGATACAAGGAAAATGAATTACTAACTGGAGGTACTAAATGTAAATATGTTGACCGTATATATTCGTGTAAGGAGAATATGGAAACGAAATTCGACTTGTGTTTAAGTTCGTTGAGAAGGAGCAATTAATTCTGCACTTCATTTGATAAGGTGTACCATAGGACAAAAGCTTACAACATAGTAAAAGATGAAGCTAAATTATGTCATTTAATTCTTTCTTCAATGCATTCTTGCAAATACGTCATATTCAGAACCACCACATTCCCAGAACATCGCAAATATTTATTGCATATGACGTACCATCTATTTCTTCTTCTCGCGATTTTCCTAGTTCTGTCAACGCAATAGTATTAACAAATTATATTCATGCAATTTCTCTGCTGAAATCCAAAGAAATAATTAGAGAATACATAACACAAATATTTAATCAGAAGTTTTAAAAAACGTTCTAAACATATTTATAAAGTTATAACGGATTCTCATACTTAAGTATGTTTTATTAAACGTAAAATTTTCAGCTCTTTGCTTCTGCGTACGACGGCAGCGTTCATGGGTGCGGCTTGGGGGAACCGTTGCATATCACAGTACCGACTCAGCAAGAGTCGGTTCAGCCCGGGGGTTCCCCTAACAACTCGCAGGCGTGAGGGCGGCGCTTTCCGACTCACGCCCTCGCAGCTTCCTCCTCTTCCCCTCCCCTCCCCTCCCCCTCCCCTGACCCACGCGACAGGCGAGGCGTGGGCGGCGCGAGCGGGCGCGACCGAGAGCGGCGCGCGGCCGACTTTTTAATTACTTAACTGCAACACGTCCGCGCCGGGAAATTTATGTAAAAAGCCTGCGCTTTAGTTTAATTAGAAGAGGCGGTGCTTCCTCCTCGTAGCTTTGCGCGAGATAAAAATAAAGAAAGTGCGGCTGGGCCGCTCCTTGCGCCGATCTCTCGCCTAAATTACCGGCGTTTTTAGGATTTCCTGCTCGTACCAATGTTGCCCTGTGTTGTTTTTTTCGCGCTCGCACTCGCGTAATGCACGCGTACAGGAGGGAGAGGCCCCTTCAGTCACGGCGAGGTGGTATGTTGGCTGGACGGGTAATTTCGACAGACCACGATCGCTGAGAAAATGTGTGGAAGGCGTTGTTAAGCAGTATGAACATTTGTGTGGTGGGATGTAATTGACAGTGAACACGTATGAAAACGCCGAGTTTAAGATAATACTTTGAATGGTAAGCTGAAGAGGGTATCTTATTTGATGTGGTATTTTCTAGTTGCAATTTTCCTTCTCTTGAGTTATTTTAGTTCTTGATTTTCAAATAAGTTTTTCATAAATTTTGTGTAGGTATTCATCTGACGATATTGATCGTAAAACAATTTTTCGACGAAAGATACATAGGATTCCTTTGATCAAACAGATAAAAATATCGAGATTAAAACATTTTTTGATAAATTGTTTCATTAATTATATCGTGAACAAACCGAGATCGAGACCACTGACTTTTAACTGAAATGTCACCCACTGATTGAAACTTCTTGATTAAAAAAATAAACCATGACGAAGCGATGAATTCCGAAGCATTTGACGTAGTAAATTCTCAACAGAACTGCAAACTCAAAACGTGTGTATAGGTTATCCCCCTCATTTAGGACAATCAAGATAAAATATGAAAGAAATGTATTCAACCGTCACTGGAAAAAAGGTTTAACAAGTTATATCTCTAGGTAAAGAAGATACTTTCTTTTATTTAGTATTCCATTCGCCAATAGAAATTACACCTGAACATATTGAGATCTCTGTCCACGGAACGTTTTTTCCGGTGAGTGTTTTAATATAAATCTAACATTTGCAAAGGTTCGGGACTAAAACATGGCAATCCACGCGGAAAGGCTTGCGAGATAAAAGCAGGAGAGCATTTTTTCTGTGGTGAAGGGGGAAAAAGGGATACATAAAGATGACAACAGCCGGGGAACAACTATGCGCCATAATTTGGACTATTTGAAAATCACAACGCATGGACAACAGATGGAAGCGTACGAAAATTTTAATACCACAAAAACTATAACTGTGACGGTGACCATCTTTTCCTCTCAAGCCCTTAATTTTTATTTTATCCTGATTGCCCTAAACGATTTGGAACTCTCCATATCTTATAATTGTAATAACGGACAATCACCACTGATGTACTGTGACACAAACCGGCTAACTTCTGTATTAAACACAATCGTGGATTACACTTCCTGCGAAGGAAATTACACGAGGGCAGCGGGCGCGCGAATCGCGCAGTTCCGCATCAGCGGCATCTTGCTGCCGACGCCCGCGCCGGACCGCAACGCGGGCCTGCGGCAACGGCGGGGGAGCGCGATATTTCACAGGTGCATAATGCGCGTGAGAAGCCCCCCGGTATAATTGCAGCGCCGGCCGCGCGCCCGCGCGCGTGTGTGTTGGCTAATTTAATTATTGCGTTATAAAGCAGGAGGTTCGTGCGCAAATTGAATAATCTTCGCCTTCGCGAGATGCGGCCCGGGAGCCACACGCCCCGCTCCCCCTGATGCATTATTCGGAAATTGGATGTACCGGCGCGAAATTGCGCGAATGCGAGCCGCGGAGCGTTTCCCGCCCGTGGAGTGTTGGCCCTTCCGCTCCACACACCGTTCTCTCGCCACAAAAATTCCCTCGCTCTCGCTCGACCCTTCCCCATCCCGCTCACCTGCCCGCTCGTTTTCTTGGTTGTCTCACGTGCCCGCCAGCCAGACTTATCGCTCTCCCGCGCAACTCCTCGCTAGCTCGCCCCACCCACCGTTCTGTCGCCCCTACGTTTCCTCGCTCTTGCCCGACCGTTCCCTATCCCGCTCGCGTGCCCGCTCGGTCGAGTGCCCGCTTGTTTTCTTGGTTAGTCTCACGTGCCCGCGCAGCCAGACTTCTCTCTGTCCCGCGTAACCCCTCGCTAGCTCGCCCCACCCACCGTTCTCAAGCCCCAACGTTCCCTTGCCTCCGCCCGACCGTTCCCCATCCCGCCTGTCACCTCGCTCGTTTTCTCTTGGTCGTCGTCTCGCTCCCCCCCCCCCATTCACCCATCGGCTCTCTCGAGTAAACTGCGATTTTCGTAACAGCGTCCCTGACAGAAATCAGCTGTTTCGCTGCCATCCAATCGGCAGCTTATATTTCGCGACAGTGACGTCACTATGGTGACGTTCAAGCTCCCTATTGGATGAAACCGTGAACAGCTGATTTCTGTCAGGGACGCTGTTACGAAAATCGCAGTATAATTCTTCGCTAGCTCGCCCCACCGATTGTTTCAGTGATCGTTCGTTCACTCGACCTTTCGCTTGCCCGATCGTTAGGCGCTGGGCTCCTCGTCGGCCATTTCACCCGCCATTTTCTTGGTCTGCATCTCACTCGCCCGTTCACCCACCAGCCCTCCCGCTCCCTCGCGTAGTTCCTTCGATCGCTCGCTCGTCTGACCTTTCGGTCACTCGATCGTTCGGCTCCGGGCTCTCCTCTTCTCGGCCATTTCATCCGTTCTTTAGCACACTCGCTTCTCCGCTCTCTCCCTCACCTTATTGCGGTTGTTCTCTTTCGCTATCTCCTCCGTCCTCTCGACCATCCTTCAGCCCGTCATCCCGAACACTCTCTCGCCCACCGTGTGCTCCCCTGCTCTCTCTGTTATTCTCCCTCTCATCCGCCCACCGTTGTTCCTTCGGATCAGCTCTGTGACCTGCTTCTCCATCTACCCGCTGCCTTGCTCTGCGGCTATCTTTTTGCTCCCCTATCGTCCGACCGATCAGCCCGGGTGCAAGGTGATTTTTGATAGCGGAGTGAACGGCGCGGGCAATGACAGCCCGCGTTTTGTCAGGGCGTAGCGCTCTCGTGGATTCCGGTGAAGCACTCTCCAGTTTAATTCTGCGAGCAGTGCGTTCATCTGAGGGCAAATTGCTTTTTGCAGTCACTTGTCTTTTAGAGGATTTTTAATGTTTAAGTAGAAGTTGATTTGCGTTTTGACGAGAGAAATCATTTTTAGGGATATTCATACCGTAAAAAGAGGATTTTTGAAAGAGTGCAAGTATTTGCCTGAATACCTCGCTTTTAAAGATAGTATTTCTATTAAACTAGACTTGGAATGTAATTAGCCTGCATTTCTATTTGTATATCGAAAAGTTTTCATTTCATTTATGAGGCCCTATTTATGCGTTGTCGGATTCCACCCTACTAGAAAATGACACGAAACTAACGATGATTTGTATTAAAAGAACCTCTAAATCTACGTAGCCTACGCGTTTGCGTTCACGGGGATCGCCATGCAGCGAAAAATAGTTTTGGTTGAAATATTGTGAGAAAATATTTTCTGCGGAATTACAAATGACGTACAATACAAAAAATCACCTCTTTTGGACTGCTTTTCTCTTCACTACGTAAGAACATAATTGGCGAGAAAGCAAAACTTCAAATTATTTTTAGTCTTCTAAAAAATGTACTGTTATTTTCGTTCATGTTTATGTTGGATTAATACAATTTTCGTAATAAGAGGGTGGATGATGTACAACGACTCTGCACCACGCTTTTCAACGTAATTCGTGCACTAGAACATGTGTAAATGAAATTCAAGTTCTGATGTTTTGGAACCTTCCTTTAAACTTTTCAGTTCCATTGCAAGGCGTCTCAAACCACAGGGGCTAATGGAGTAGAAGCGCAAATCAGGGAAATGCTTTTTTCTTATAAATGAAAAATTCGTGGCGTGTAAAAGCGTAGGGTTTTTTTCTCCATAGAAATCAATCACGGGCGTGTATATCCACTTTTCAGAACATTTTTTCTTTGACTAGCTCTAAATGAGAAAATATTACCGTCGATGAAACGGAAACACATTGAAAGAAAAAAAATTTTGCTCTCAGTCTTTTAATATCTGCGTTCATTATTCAGTTATTCAAGTGATTGTGTACGTAACTCGATTAAGGGAATGAAATATTTCTTTTGCGGGCACGACTTTTAACCACTCGCTCAACTAGCGAATCGCTGTCCATAACCGGTAACCGAGGGCCACACACGTACACGGACGTGAAATCCTACATCGCCAACAGCGATATTCCGACATTAAAATGCAATTTCTTCCCTTGGAGAGCTGCAAATGCTGAAACTTTCCGTAATTTTTTCTGTCTTTTCGAATTCAGCGGCCTTTGTTTCCTCGGCTTTTTCTCTCTTTCTCCACCCCCACCCTTTTGCTCTTTTCTCTGCACTATTCATTTATGCAAACGCGTATCGGCAGGCGGGTCGGGCCCGCTCGCTTAGCGGCCGACCTCTGCCCGGGCGAGGGCAGCGCTGCGCGCGGCGGGCGCGCGAATCAATCGCCCCGCGGCTCGCGCCTCATCGGCGCTGACAGCCGCTCCGCGCCGTCCGAGGCCGCCTTGCTCGGGGCGATGCTGAGATCAGATCTGTGGAATTCGTAAATTAAATAGACTATTGCCATTGCTAAATCCTTACAGAATGTAGTTTATTATCCAAGTGTGGAAAATAGAATCTGTCTACGTTAGGAGGTTTTCCCCTGTCCAAATTATCAATACCTGCTGTTTTTCTGGGATGTAGAAGAATTACACATTCCTTGTTAATTCTAAGTACCTTTATGAATCGTACTTTTTTATGCTTTATGCGACAGCTCCAGCCCTATTTGATGTGTGAGTTGATTTTTTCATTGCTAAGTGAAATAGAGCAACGTCATCATTGATCTCTATAAGGTTTTTGGACAGCTGTTTAGAAATGATCTAATAACTAAATTAAAATATTCAGTTGATAGAGAATACGTATTGTTCCTTACAGCAGTTTTTTCTTCAGTAGTTGTATATTTAATTAATTTACATCGTCGAGTAAAGAATATTTTTTTTTATACACGCAATATCTTCCATCTGCGATGGTCCATTGAAACTATATGGATACTAGTAGAAACTATACGGAGCTGTAGATATATGGTATGTTGAAAGTATACAGAACTACTAAACGGATGTGCGACGTCGTACCAAGGCTAGAAACGTTCAATTCTTTCTTATTCATCCACGTGGAGAGAGCGTGTACCGGGGGAGCGGGCGAACCAGCAAGAGCCGCTGCCGAGGCGGCGCCGGCGCCGGCGCCCGCACTGAAAAACGAGGCCACCGTCTGCCGGAGCCCGTCCTCGCCGTCCTCCTTCGCCCACCTGGCTCCCGTTCGCGTTCCTGGCGCTATTTCGCCGCGCGACGCGGAGAATTGTGTTTCCGACGGGAATCGATGGCCCGGGTCGCGCTCGGAGACTCCGCTATTGCGTAGCTCGTTCCTAGCGCCGCGCCGGCACTTCTGGAGCACCGGCGCCACCTACGGTGCACAAAAACCGACGGCGGAGTTCTTAGAACGCCGCATTGACGTTGGCAAAGCATTCTCTCAAACACGGCGTTCATTCTTTGCATAACAGTAAGAGCGGTCCCTTGCCCCGATGTCAGAACTTGTGCAGATCGAGTGCAACTTTGGATCAAGGTGCTCGGTCATATATCCGCCCTGGAGGCATCCTCTCAGTTGGCACACAAACATACACATTTCAATTAAACGAAGTCTTAGGCTCCCGCAGCCAGAGTTGAGATCTTGGCCTAGTACGCGGCATCACCGAGATCTCACACATGTTTCAACGCCGTAATCAGGCTCATAACCTCTTGTACTCCCAGGTATAAAAATAATGATCTTCTTGTTTTAAATTCATTATTGTAATGGTGTAATTGTGTAAATTTATTTGAATGGTTTTGCAGAAGAGCCGACCTTTTATCCCGAACATCGACACAGATAAATACATTTTCATCATCATTATTATTATTATTATTATATTATTATTATTATTATTATTATTATTATTATTATTTATTACTTTGTGTATACTACTTGACAGCCTTCACATGAGCTCCGAAAGCACGAGATTTAGCTCCTCTTGTTCCTATCTCTGAGCCTCGACCGCTGTGATGGAGACTCCGAATTTGACGGGGAAATGGCGCGACGGATCTTCCTCTTAATGGACTGTTCCAGAACGAAACTGCGCCATCAAGATTTTCACGACAGGTTCTACGCCGCTTTGAGAGGATCCCGCGGCTCACTTGGAACTAATATTTACGTTCTATAACGTTGGGCGCCGAACAAGAAGAGCGCTGTAAAATGTCCGTAATGAAATCCAACCTCTCTAAATATTTCATTATCGTGTTCTTATACTCAGATTAAATGCAATAGCCTTATGAAATTAATTTGGGCTCCGTTGCTTTCTATTTAATGTTACCATCTACAATTCCATCTTCGTGTTCTTAGATAACACTTCATTCTACGACCGGCCTACTTTTCAAGGAAAGCAACAGATTTATTTTATGTTCTGTACACCAAAATTAAATGTTGAGTATTGTATATGTACTGTTAATGAGAATGCACGTTGTAAGATTACAAGGATTTTCATTTGAAGAGCAATTTGTCTATTGTTAAAGCGTTGTACATTTCTTTGTGGGTTGATGAGAGAAAATAACAACACGTTGCGGTAGAAAATAAAAAAAGAAGTTTTCTGCTGAAATCTAATTTCTCTTAACCCTTCATTAGCATGTCCTTGCAGAGCTGGCGACGCTCTCGCTGAATATTTTTTTAAAATATCGTCCGCTCCGCGTTCAACCGGTGGCGACCGCGCGGCCGGGAGCTTTGTTGCGTCGTAATAGCCTCGTTACCGGTCGTGGGAAGGCAGGCCCGTGCTGGTGCTCGCGCGCCCTTTGTCGAAGGAGGAATTCCCTCACGAAATATTCCTCCTCCTCCTTCTCCTGCTGCTCCTGCTGCTGCCCGGTGAGACTCTAGCGTGAAAGCAGGTGTGAGGAGGACGGGTTTCACCTGGATAAGATAGTTCGCTAGAACGCCGCGGTGCGACTGTGTTCCGCTGGTGAGAGTGGATTCTAGATACAAAGAGTAGCGCTAACTGAACGGTCGCCATCATTGAACGTCTTCTCCCCGGCAGCCCCGTCTGTCAGCATTCAGGGATTAAAGAGAAATGATTAGAATCGAAAGGCGCTGTAATATAATAATATATTTATTATTTTCTGCTAATGAGCTTTCGCTCGGTAGTACGGTTTATACAGATCATATAAAGACATACCAGCATAATTTAAAAATACATATTATAAGGAAACTACTACTAAGTAACTAAGAAATATAACATACACACATATTTGGCATCACACTCAATTCTCTGGACGATTCCGGAAGCAACGCGCAGTCGCAAAAGTCGCTAGTGCTGCAGCAGGTAGATTGTTCCAGTCAGTTATTGTCCTTTGGCGAAAGAGTATTTACCTACGTTGGTTATTTGATTCCTATATTTAATTTTGTATGGATGGTCTCTCCTTCCGAAATATTAAGTGTGCCCTTACCTCCCTTAATATTGAGTACCCTGAATATTGGGTGTCCTTACCTCCCCGAAATATTGAGGGTGCCCTTCTGGGAAGTTTCGAGTATATAATCATTGGTTTTTGGTAGATTGGTGGTTCCCAACTCACCCTCAATAAGGCGCTGTTTAAGTGGATGTATTAAATCGGTGGAGTAAGGGAATGCGTTACTCTATGTCTGGGGACTCTAGAGCAGAGTTTTCGCTGGCCGCTGGCGTTCAGAGGTTTCGGTCGAGGGAAACTGGAGGACCTCATTGGGAGCGCTGATACTCTAAAGTCAGACACATAAAATTACGGCCGACAGTGGCGCTCAGCTTACTAAGTACTTTCGAATCTACGTTACACACAATGGTTTAATGGAGAGCATTGTAGAAATATGGACTAGTTCTCATGCTGAACAATGAGTGTTACGTAACGTGAGCTCTGCTGCGTTTGGTAGGAAGCTGAATGCTATGAATAATTGCTTTGGTGCCAGTAATCAGTCAGATTTAAAATTTGGACAAAAAAAGATTGATCTTGAATCCGAAGAATTGCGTAGCATTCAGTGGAGCTCGTCTGCTACTCCTGGCTTGCATTGGGAAGCAAACAATGTAAATTATTATATTTTACGCATTTAGAGATAATTTCAGATTCTAGCAGTTTAATTTAACCTCAGACTGTAATGTTTCGGTCCGCCATTCGCATCAAACTCACATTACCAAGTTCTTATTTGCAAAAATTGTTAATCTTCCCCCCTCACACACACACACACACACACACACACACACACACACACACACTTAATTCTACCCAGATCAATATAATTGCCTCTGCGATCAGAAAAGGAATACAACTTTCGCTTACATTAGAAGCAGTAGTTCATTCAGCCGTGTTTCAGACGGGCCGCATCCCATGTATCGCAGGCCCCCGAACGCAAAAACAAACGCGGCGCGTCCTCAAACGACCATTACGCGACGCGCGTATTCCCCGGCGCAATCCGCGCGCGGGCGCGACCGCCCCCTCCCCCTCCCCTCCCCTCCCCTCGCCGTCTTTTAAAGTAACAGCCTCCCCGTGGGTGGAGGGCGATAAACCGCCGGCTGCACCACAACGCAACCGCCCCTAACGCGCAGCAATGTGTCGTGAAATTCGGGGCGTATATCACGAGGTCACCCCGGCACGCCCCCCCCCCTCGCACTCGCGCCTCGCGTCTTTCCCAAGGGGAGGAAGGTGCTGCCTCCGCCGCCCGCTCCCTCTCACACGCGCCGCGCCCGCGCGAGGGTGTTTTGTTGTAAAATACGCCACCCCCCACCCCCCGACCCGCGCGCCCTCCGTGAGGGAAGTGTGTGCGGAATGTGCGGGCGTGGAGGTGAGTGAGAGGTTTCGGAGGCGGAGGACGCGGTGACAGGAGAGGGAGAGACTTGAAGAGGAAGGTCTGGAAATTAGTTGCGAACTCGCGAGCGCGACCTGTACGTCGTTGATGCATTGCCTGCTTAGTTTCGATGTGCCCGGATAGCAGGAGGGCATTATGTGCATTTGAAATTATGGTGGATCTCCCTTCTCGGCGATCAGTCATGTTATTGGCTAGCTGCCTAACGACCTGGTTCGTAACGATGAGATAGTGTAGTAATTTGTATGAATAGCGCATTTACATAGTTTGCAGTTGATTTTTATGTAACTCGCAAGTGCCGAAAGTTCTCTTGGTTCGTGTAGGATTCGAACCCTGATCTTCGCGAGAAAGTTTACTGCCTTGTAGTACGTAGGCGACGCCGAAGTAGCCTTATGGACATTCATAATTTGTTTATTTTTCTGTAATATCGTGTATCGTAGACAGAATATTCCTTTTCCAGTTTATAGACCGCATGTGCCCTCTCTGACCTCTTGCCGAGGTCGCTCCCCTTCATGAGGGCCTGGTTGGGGCCCAATCGAGCGCCCCACCTCCTCTTCTCCAGCGCTCCCTACGCTTTCGTCCCCCGCCCCCCGGCCCCCTTCCCCTCTGCCTTTAATCAGGGGCTCATTAGTGCGTCCGGCGGGCCGCGAGGCGGCGCCACCAGCGTCGCGGCGGACCGCGAACTCTCCCCGCCCTTACCTCCCCCCTCCCCATCCACGGCCCCGCCCCCTCTTCCCCCGCCAGCGCATGCGCTCGCTGTACCACGATAACTCACAAAAGATGAGCCCATCTATTCTCGGAGGGATTCTTCCTTTTTCCCCACGTCCCCGACCGTCGTCCTCGCCCCGCCCGCGCTGTCTCCTTTCTCCCGCTGCCCCTCCTCTTTCTTGGCGCGTCTTCCCCCCCCCTCGGCCCCGCCCCCGCCTTCACCGCCGCAAAACATGTTGTGTTCCCGCAAGAAGAATGGCTTGGGGTATCTCTTTTAAAAAGAGGTGCTTTAATACAATATGGTGAAATAATTTAGCACGATGTCGGCGGCTGAGTCAAGCAGCCCGGCGCTCCTTGCGGTCTGATAACAAACTTCCATCCGCAGTGTTACGAGGCGGGGGCGGGCGAGGGAATTTAAAGTTGAGATACATTATGCTGACATCTATGCACGCTTTCTCTGTTGTAAAGAATGTTTAATATAAAAAGTTAAGGACCGGGCTTTGGGTTTTCATATTTATGTGCCTTTCGCTGAATACGCGTGCGGCGGGGGGTGGGGCGGAGATCCAATGCGATTGGCCCCGCCGCTGCGTGGAGCCAGGCCGCGTGCAATCTGCTTTAAACCTGTTGACCTAGTGCAGCGCCAACGAGCGAGGACGTTTATTCGCATTACGTTCTTCATTAGCACTCAGGACATCTTAACATGGGTATTAACGTAAAATGTCTTATGTCCGCCGAAACACAACTCTTCTTGATTTGCGTTGTGCTACGCATTTTGTATGTTAGAGAGGATTAGTGGTGGGACGAGTGAATGAATGCCATGAGAACTGAAAGCAATGTTTATGTATACGAAAACAAATCCATTTCCATTATAATGTAATTGGTGAAGATGAGGACGTCGCTTTAAAGCAGGAGTTATCGGTAATTGAAAAGTCGTAGTTCACTTCAAAGTTACGAAACGTTTTTAGTGAGTGACTGTAGTTCGTCCGATAACGGCTGAAGTGGCGAAGTGGGTTAGCCCTTTGGCGCTCGAAACGAGTTCAAGTGGTCGCTAGGCAGGCTCTACACCGCCATCGTCCGGGAGGGATCTCGGAGGTCTGGTCGGTCGAGGGTGGGGGGGGAAATGGGGGGCTCGAAATGGGGAGAGGGCACGGCGACTGATCCACGGATTGCGGCGGCGCCCCCATAAACTCCGCGCTGCTTACCTTCCCGTCGCGGCGCTCGCCGCGGGCGGCGGGGCGGCGGGGCGGCGCGGGGCGGCGCGGGGCGGCGCGGGGCGGCGCGGGCGGCGCGGGGCGGGCGGCGCGGGGCGGCGCGGGGCGGGGCGGAGGGACGGAGAGCTTAGTGGCCGTCACAGGGATGCGGTTGCAAATCCACAGCGGCTGCTCCAGAGGGAAGGGAAGGGGAAGGGCGCGGGGACGACCCGCGTCGCTGGCGCTGCCGCGCGGCGGACGCGGACACTGAGCTGCGGGACGAGATCTGGGATGGGACAGGGGTGGACAAGTCTGTGCACGCAGGTCCAATGTATCTCACTACATAGTTTGCATAATAGTATCACGTTTCTAATTGCTTCTTTTGAAATTAAACTCCTGTAATTGTTGTTCCCATTGCAGCAAGATCTTTAAGAATTAGCAGCATTGTTAATGACAAAATTCTAACATTTTGCACTAGTAAAGAAGAAATCAGTGGGGGTTTATGTGTATTCTAATAGAAGCGACCGCGTGCGAGTTTTATTATTTTGTTTTTCATGCATCATTTTTTTCGTATATCGTTGAAATCTAAACATTATATCCGCTAATAATAATCTGATGATCCAGCTGGATGGTCAAATTCTAGTGACCTGAACATTTTACGGAAAACATTAATCCTCGGATAATATTCATATTCATTAAAAGTATCATACGATCTTCTAACTTGTTTATCTGGCCCTAATGTACTGCTTCGTTATTATTAGAGAACTAGTCGTGATACATTTTGGAGTCCATATCTCAGGTAGCTGGATATACTATTACAGTAGAGCCAGCAAGGAGTAAACGGTGCAGATCAAAAATGTTTTGAAGCCAACGAGAAATAAGGTAAGAGGACATGGATGAGTTGTTTGTTTGTATGGTTAGCATGGTTGGTATGGTATGGTTAGTTGTACTTTAATCATTCTCTCTGCTGAACTTTTCCTCACTTTCCAGTTACTGAATTGGAGCATTATATTTTTTACACGTTTCGAGCCGAGATATATCGGCGTAAGACAGGTTCTTGGTCTTAGGCGTAGGTTAGATCTAGATCGACGATTCGTGACGCTGAGCACCCCTGCTCGAGAGATGCCGTCGAGTGCTTTCGAGAGAGCCTGTTGACGGTTGGAAGTGAAGGTCGTTGACACGTCGCGTCGCCCGCCTTCGCCCCGTCGCCGCACAGGCTCTCTAGGGGAATCCCCGCTGATTGGCATTAAAATTCAAGGACCTGTTGTGGCTGATGTGGACTTTTTCGTTGTTGATGTCCCTCAAGGAATCCCTATTTCCAAACTGAACGATCGGTCTCAGCGGGGAATATAGATTAGGGCATTGTCAATGATGTGGAAGGTTCATCTGTGCGTTATTCCGCGGGGCTTTCGGCTTCGGGAACGAACCTCAGTCGTCTGTGAATATAATTGGGCGGGGTTGAAAATATAACTTCCGCACCGATGATCTTCACTGACGGAAAACATATTCCAGTGATATGAAAATTCCATAACCTTCTCGGGCAACGTACTTGAAGACTTCCATCTTTGATTGGCATTACGAAGACTAGAGAGGCATCGTGTTCGACAAAATGTAAGAAGTACTTAGAAATTGTAGACACATCTAGGATTACTTTATCGGATCTTTCTTTACTTACGATACATAAAAAAATGTGTATCTTGAAAAAAGTATATCAATTTCCACATTTCAATATTTTAATTATATAATATCCAACAAGCACATGTAATTATACATTTACTTTGTCAAAATTAATCCAATTTTTGTGGCATGTGGTTGAAATAATTTGTCAACGAATCAGACAAATTGAAATTAAAAAGTGAGTAAAAAACAGCGTCAAAAGTTTCGCGATGGCTGGAACATACGTTCATGTTGTCCGGTTATTTCTAAAAAAAATCAGTTTGGATGTAGATTTACTGTTGGAAATTTTGATACATACCTTGAACCGCCATTTGTTTAAAAGAAGCGTCCACGTGCTCTGGATTTATTATTTCTTTCTTTTCCAATTTCAAAATTGAACGAGAAGACCTGCACCGGCTTTCCGCCTGCCGCTCGCTTATTAAACCCGTTGGGCCGCCCTGGGGCCCTTCCGTCGTAGCCGACTGGCGCTCAGCTCGCATGCCAGGCCCGCGTTACGCGAAGCTTTGAAGCACTTTCTGCGGCTGTCCAGACGTGGATATTAAAAATATAAACTTGTAAAAACTACGTTCGGGCGGTGTCGTACATGAGATCTTGCTTTATTTCCGGGTATTAATATGGCGAATCTCGTAAATAAATACAGCACTGAAATGAACAATATCCTTTCTAGGGAAATGAATATTGTGGGTTCACATTACGAGTACTCTAACGCTAATATAGAAAGTAGTTAATGAGTTTTTTTTTCTGATGTATCGTGTATGACCGATGACGTAATAGGATTGTTAGTTGTGAGAAAAAAAAAGTATGCTGTTGTGATAGACACACCGTTCGTTCCTTGCAAGGGATACCTTCAAAATTGCGTTCATTAGGCGTCATTAACCTGCACTCCCTTCCTCTTTGCTCATTAACTTCTCTAGCCATGCCTTTGAAATAAAATATTTCGTGTTCTGTTGTTATGAGATATCAAAATCTTCGTATTGTGCACAAAATTAAAATCTTTGCATTCTTTCACCAAAAATGAGAAATATACATCTCAACAAAATAATGTTCGCCTATTACATCACAACGTATTTCGAATGTCTTTAATTCTCTCTGATTTTTATCACTAATTGCAAGTTACCCTTACCAAAGTGTCATATGTGGATTAGTAGATACTGTTGAGATAATTAGGTTCAAATTGAGAGTCAGTGCCTAAGCTGAATCTACATGAATATGAAAATTTTGACTCGATTTTCACTAAGCAATCAAATTTGTGATTATGAACATTTTTCATCCATTAACAAAACATCGAAATCGTAAAAACATTGAGCACACAACATCGATGTTCCAAAAAACATCGTATTCAATATATCAAAGTTTAAAACATCATTGTTTTTATAGAGACATCGATGTTTTGAAAACATCTACATGGGTGTCGAATCCGTACCGTGAAACCGAGCCGGCGAGTGAGCCATCGGCCATGCGAGTTGGGTGGGGCGGTCCTCGCACAGCGACGGCGTAATCCCGCGCCATGACGGAGTCGGGAGTCGTTGGCGACCGGTCGGTTGGCGCAGGCGACGCCGGACGGGCCATCTGGCGCGACGCGCGTCGTCTCCACAAAGGGCATGACGGATCGCGCACTTTCCGCGCCGCAGCCGCCGTCGCCGCCCGCGCGCCTCCAATTTCGGACGCGCCCACCACGTCCAGCGGAGAAGAAAAAAAAACGCGGTCGAAATCGCTGCGGATCCCGCGCCACTGCCTCCTCGCGGTCACAGAACGAAATTGTGCTCGCGACGTGTGGCTTTCTGGAAAGGCAGGAGTCGTGTGATGTCTTTAGAATTCCTCCTAGGTTTTCTAAAATCATTGCTCGCTTGAATGCGTATTTAAATCTCGCTTAGGAATACAATTTTTGTGTAATGTGAAGTTATTAAATTTATCTATTACACTATCAACCATGTACCGACCGTGTTTAAAAGGCCGTATAGGCCAAGCGGTTCGTCCTGTCAAATACGAGCGTCTGTATCTACTACCCTGTGCATGAAACTGTTACGAATGAAACCTGTCGACTCCTGATTTTGATTATGATTCAGTTCCTTCGTGTTTGACTGTATCTTTACTAATAAAGCAATGTAGGCTTTCACGGCTAGATTCACTATTCAAATTATCTTCGGAGTTGGATGTCTACCGGAGATGCAAACGAACACCTCGGAACAGAATTTCCTATAAGCCCCAGCCCGGAACGGAATTTGAATCGTATCTTTAATGTTTGAGCTCCTCATCCTTGTCGGTCTGTAGAGATGTTGAATATCCAAAGGGCGGACAGTGATGCGCCCTTTCGCTGACAAAAGCCACGAATGGGGAGGGATGAAACCACATGGCTTTCTCATGTGGGGAAACGCGATGTGTAAACTAGGTCGGGAAACTGGAAATCTGTGGGCGCCTTCAAGTTAGGTTAAATACACGACGTGCAAACACAGACGGTGTTCCGAGCGTACATCAGTCCCTGAGCATGCCATCCCGTACTTTCTTCAATGAAATATCCCATTAAATCCTACATTCTGCTTACTGTTAAAAAAAACATCATTCGATCCTATAATTTCAATTTCTAATCCATTATAAGTCTTGCCAACTGTATTTTCTTGAGGCTGGGTACAATTTATTAACTCAAGAAATATTCGAACGCAAGATAATTATTTTCGTGGAAGAGCGCAGATTGTAGGTCGGCGTCGGATCTCGCCAACCAGCGGGAGAAGATACTAATAATATAATAATAATAATAATAATAATAATAATAATCATAATAATAATAATAATAATAATATTTATTATGTCCAGCTAATGAGCTTTTGTTCGGTGGCAGGGTTATACATCATATAAAGACAACTTAAAAATACATAGTATAAGGAAACTACAACTAAGTAAGCAAGAAATATAACACACACAAATATTTGGCATCACACGCAATTCCCTAGACGATTCCGGAAGCAACGCGCACTAGGGGGAAAAGTCGCCAGTGCTGCAGCAGGTATATTGTTCCAGTCAGTTATTGTCCGGTTGGCAAAAGAGTATTTACTTATCATTGCCACCTCCCGATGAAAAAAGGATGCACTACACTTACGAGACTATTGACCTCAATAGTTGATGCGCCCGTAATCACTAATCAATCAATCAATCAATCGTGGCGTCACCTGATCCGCCCTTCTACTTGCGCTAGCGGGACACTTCGCATGGCGCAGCCCGCAGCAGTGGCTGGGCGGAGAAATCTCCCAGCATCCATCGCACCTGTCCGAAAGTCGCGCCCCCGCGGGCTGGCCCGCCCCGCCCCCTAACTCACACGACCCCACGTCGCCCCGCGTCGCGTAATTAAATACTGCAATTAATTCGCGGAATTCGCGACCTCGCCCATCTCCGAGGCCGTGCTACGCGACCTATTTTTCCCTTCCTTGTTCCCCGCCCATTTTTTTCTCTCTCTCTCTCTCCTCTTTTTTTGGAAAATAATTTATCCGCGTTAATTCTTGGACGTTACACGGCTGCTCCGTGTCTCTCCGACCTGCGGACCTTCCCCAGACGGGCCGTTTTTGTTTCGCTTAGCCCGCCCCGTCTGGGGCTGGTTATCTGGGAGAACAAATGGATTCCGTGTGCATGCTCTTTTGTTTCGCCCGAGACGTGCGGAGGAGTTCGTATTGTTGCTGCGAGATAAGGCGAGAGGGAGCGGCGCAGACCTTTGAAAGGCCTTGGTGGGTGGCTGGCTCAGCCGAGGGTTTGACGTGGGACAACTGGGTCACATGTTTTGGTATCAGTTCGGTTGTGAAGTCTGTCGAGTAGGTGGTTTTCCTGTAATGAACCTTCATAAATATTTGTGATTTTGTCGAGAGATAATTAGCTTTCATCAATAGCTCCTGTGAAATTCCAGTGTACACACAATAGAACACTCTCAGCCGCGTAGTTGGCTGAGAGTGTTCTGTTCTCGAAATACTTGACTGGACAATATAGTGTTTTTATGACTGCTACATGTAGGTAATTAACCTTCCTAATGCCTTGATATTCAGCGTACGTGCAATGCCGAGAGGGGTCTGCACGGAAAAATCGAAGAATAATGTAACTTTTATCCTTTCCTTGCCAATGAAAACGTGTTTTTATACAACGTAAAATGTTATTGTATTTTGTCCAAAAAGAAACCTTTCGATCTTTGTACTATTTTAATGAACTTCTTAGCAAATAATGATACCCTAATATAATCTCCTGCCGTCACATAAAATTTGGGGAGGTTAATTACCCGAATATTAATGAAAGAAATAATAATAAAAACATATAAATAAAAGAAGAACATTGAGCGCCATGGTGATCATGGGCGTGGTTAATATAAAAAGCCGCCAACAGTAATAAAGGATTAGGAATTACCGGTATGTTGAATCGCAAAGTAATTTCTCATCCATCAGTAATGGAGATATTAAACAAAATTAGAAGCACTAGTCAATTGTAAGTGAATGGAACATTGTGTTGATGACATAACTCTCTTTTCGATATTTTCTCACGTTTGTGACATGTATCAAATTGGTTTGCGTCTTTTTTTAATTATTTGTTTTAGGTCGCTTTAAAAACATCTGTGGTCATTAGCGACCTCTATTTATTTACACCAGAGATAAATTTAATAAATTATAATGAACAGAAATATTAAATACAATAAATTTTACAATAACTCAGATCACATTGTCAAGGCCGAAAATATTAAGATAATTTAAAACTGACTTGCAACCTTCAGTTACATTAAATGTTTCATAAATTTCGTTTTTGATGCTAAGAGAGTTTCTTAAATTTTGAAGGCTTAATCACTCAAGAAAAAGGTTAACGCCTTTGACTCTGATCGAATCCCAAATAAATCTCTTAGAATAATCAGGTTAATTCACAAATCAAGCTTATGAATAATGTTCTTGGCCACTACTTGTCACTTCACTGTAACTTCATGTTTGTCCCAGTCGCCATCCATTCATCTCTTGATTCGTTAGTGGTTCAATCCCAAACGAAGGAAGTCGAGACAAGCGGAAAGTCTTCTTGTCTCTTTCTCATTATCATGTTCCTCCTCTCGCTCGTTCCTGGCGTTGGCCAGCCACCAACTCATCTGACGGCGGTTGCGTCGGCGAGCCCCATGTTCTCTGCGCCGCTTTGAACACCGCGACAGGATCCCTATCGATTGGCTTGAAGAGAAAGAGAGAGCTAGCGGCGGGGTGGACCGGTCCAACCTGTTCGCTTTGTTACCAGTTGCTGAAAGTGCAGAGTTTGTTCGTTTTTATTTCCTCCGTTCGGACGAGAGCGTCCGCGAAACTTATGAAAACACTATCGGCCCAAGTTGGTGCGCCTTCTATGTATCTTCGGCGACAGTTAAGAGGCACCCGGGGACCCGTAGTCTGCGGTCTTCCGCTTGCGCTCCGAATGTTGCAACTTCCTTTCGCGTTTTCGTCAATCGCGCTCTGGTCGTATTTTTATCTCTTGGATGCTGCAATTCGAGGATTCTTCCGGTAAATAGTTACGCGGAACTCCGGTGTAGATGCGAGAAGCAGCTATCGTCCTAGATCTCATCAGAGTTTTCTGACCCTTGTAGTAGCAGGTGAGATTGTCATTTTCGTCATAAACTTTATAAGAAAGTATACGTCACAATTGAAAATGCCCATTGAAAAATTGAGCTCTTTGGTTTTCGTGCAGAAAATAGTTCACAATTTTTATTTATATAAAACAAAATTAGATGTTATATTTTCTTAAACATAATTCTGATTTTTATTGGTACGAAAGTATTCTTCGTTCCTCATTTTTCAGTACACTCCAGATCCCTTAGCATCTTCTAAATATCTTTCGAGCGGTTGTGTGTTAGACTTTAGTATATTATGACGGCGCCGGTTGATGTACTAAGGAAACAAATGTATTAATAATGAAGGGAGTCGGAAGGAAAAGGAGGCGAGAAGGCAGCGTAGGCGGGCAGGGAGCGTGGGATCAGTAAACACTTGTAGCTATGGAAAGCATCTCCTGCGCAAAGGCGCCGAGAGGCTGCGTCCGATACGGGCTGCGTCGGAGACGGACGATCGCTTGAAAGCCCTGATGAAAGATGCATCGACTTACTCTACGTTCAAAACACGCCGCCGGCCATACGAACGCGCGCCCGGGGCGGCGGGCGACAGGGCGGCGGGGCAGTGGGCAGTCGGGCGGTGGGCGGCGGGCGGTGGTGCGGCGGGGGTGGTGGGCGGCGGGTGGCAAGCGCTTGGCGGAGAGGTTGGGGCGGCGACGGGCAACGGCCGTGCGGAGTCGGGGGCGGTGTCGGAGAGAGGTGGAGTGTGAAAGATGATATATGGAGGCGGTGACGGTCTGGTGTGTCTTCGAAGCGGACGTACAGGTGTCTCAGAATGAATGTTACAAATTTCTATTATGCATAGGGCAGGAAATGATAACATATTGCCAAAGAACAAGTGGTGGGACATGTCATGTAATGAAGTTACACATGCTATATTTATCAGTGTTTGGTTGGCAAGAGCTCGTGCACTGGTGTTCGGCAGGTAAACGAATACTCTTTGACTATGTCAGAACGTTACCTGCTGAACACTAGTCAGAAGCAAATGTCAAATTTGAAACTTCATTTTATAAAATTTTTCACATGTTCATTGGCAAACAAAAAAAAATTCATCCTCGTATCTTCTATACGACGTAGTTTGTAACACTAACTCTGGACACTCTGTATTGGCAGGGGCGGAAGTAGGGGCGGCGGGCCTAGCTCGGGGGCGTCTGTATTTGTGGCGGCGGACAACGAGCGAGAACCGAACAGGCCGGGAGCTACCGCGGTGCTGGAGGTGGCGTCGGTGACTGGCAGCTTCAGGAGAAGGACGCTTCGGAGAGCGCACGCGAGCAACGAAAGTCCTCGGGGCGGCGGCGGCAGCAGGCTGTGACGGTAGGCCCGGCGGGGCGGCGTCGGGCGAGGTGAAGGCAGCTGCCGGTGACGAGCGGCGGCGGTGGCTGATGGATAAGACAGCGGAGCGTGAGCGAGAAGCGGGTGT
The DNA here is from genome assembly GCA_031308135.1 of Acheta domesticus. NCBI lineage: Eukaryota > Metazoa > Arthropoda > Insecta > Orthoptera > Gryllidae > Acheta > Acheta domesticus. The sequence goes on along the minus strand of JAHLJT010008756.1, from coordinate 33,639,813 downwards.
CAAGGGTCGGTTAGCAGCAACAGGGAGAGCTGCGGGGGGAGCGTCGGTTTACAGTGGAGGGCGCCGCACTGGCGGGTGACAGAGAGCGCTCAGCGGATGGTGAAGGCGAAGTCAATTACGGCAGGAGGAAAGCCGTGGCGAGACGGGGGCGCTTCCTGGCGACCAAAGCGTCATTCGGGCGAGCAGGCAGTTCGACGGGGTTTGTGCTGTGTGGGTGGATGCGGAAGGCGGGGGCGGTTTTGATGACGAACGCGTGAGCGGCGATGCGAGAACCCGGCGTTGGCGAAGGGCGAAATTCACGCGGGCGACAGGGCCTAGGGTCGAGCGGCTTTCTGGGAACGGCATTGTTGCGGCGGGTCTGTGGTCGGACGGTAGGCTGCACGGTGAGGGCGAGGTGACTGAGAGACAGAGGTTATAGGCGGCGGGCCGTGGGCGGAGGCCGCCAAGCTTTATGCCGGTGGGGGCGGCGCGAGGAGTATTTCTCGCGTGGCGGTGGGCGGGGCGGGGCGAGGGATCGGGGCGGGGGAAGGCGCATCGAAGGCGTTTGAGCTTCCGAACGCGTCGCTGCGCGCGATTCGTCTCCATTAGGGGGCGGGGCTGTCACGGGGCGCGACTTTGCGCCGCCGCTACCGCCGCCTCGGAGCCCTTTCGCTACCGCCGCCTCGCCGCACGCCGCCCTTCGCTGCCTGCGGAGCCCTAAGGGCCCCGACGCTTATTCTGTCTTCCTTGGCGTCGCTGTGTTCGCTGGCCTTGCATACGTGACATCGTGCCTCCACCCTCCTTTGCTGACCTAAGTTCTCCGTTTCCACCGCCGTGACGCATTCCACATCTAGCGCGCGCGCAGTTCTTCTTGTTTCGCAGTCCCGAGGTATTTTCACTTTCTCCTTTTCTAACACTTCTTCGTTATCGTTGTCTCTGACCTACGCCGTTTTCGTTGCGACGTATTTCATTCGACGAAGTTTCGTTTTTATGGTATTTTTCGACATTTGGCTTCATTCCCACGGCCTAAGTTCTTCATGGGAATCAAATATCCCCCCTTCCTTTCGCCTGGTATTTCCAACCCGTTGGTCTTTTTTAACGTGAATACCACATCTGAAAGTGTACGTGTTAGCCAGCGTGTCTTCTGGGAAAGCTTCTTAAAGAAGAATATCTGGAAAAGGGAAAAATAAGGGCGTACTGCGAAAACTCCCACCTGTTCCGTCATCTTTTTTTTTCTTTTCGGAAGGGTAGGAAAGAAATATTACTGTAAAAATTATGTCTGATACTACATTTATTATCTTCTACTCATACTATTACGTTATTTCAAATAAATTCCGCTTTAATTCGTCTGTTTTATCTAATTGAGAAACACAGCATGTCCTCTGATTGCTTGGTAGTGCTTTACAAAAAGTATATTTTTGGTCTAACCAGCAATGCTTGTTGCAAACTAATGAGTACCATTTAAACTTAAATTCTTCGTCGTTTTTCCTCCGCTTGTTGCAATGTTCTCTAAATAAACATTCCGCCGACGTAATAGAATTCGCTCTAACGCTCAAAAAGCTCACAACAATTCTGTTTATTCCAAAGAGAATAGTACAGAAACCAGAATGCGTGACTCTTGCCGATTTGGTAATTAGTTGCGACTGGTACTTTCAGCCTCGCTTTTTATATTCGGTTTGTTGTCACGTTTTATTGTGTGCTTTGTGTTGTGCTAAGCTATCAAGAGGTCGAACGTATCAAACTCAATTTGAAAGTTAACGACCAAACATGAGTTGTTGTTAGATATGCAGCTAGTGAACTCTATAGTTACGAATATATTTTGCAATTTTAATTGGATGAAACACCAATAGTATTGCTCCAACGGGTAGGCAGATAAAGATGGTAAATTCTATACTTTTTCGATCATATAACGAAAATATTGCACTCGAAAATTATTCAAATCAGTATTGTTATATTTTCTCAAAAAATATTAAAACAAAAACAATTATTGTTCCCATTACTTTCAAATTCGCGCAAAGTACTGAATTTGCGTATAATATTATAAATAGAACAGAAATTACATGGTTCATACGGGTATTGTAGGCTAATGGGTCCTGGATTTGGAAAATTAGGAGTCTATGTCTGTACTGATTGGTGTGGAGAAAATCTCGTATGTTTTCCTCAAACCGCAAATTGTGTGAAGGTGTTTGCTCATGATGTTGCTCCGTCGAGCGCCCATCTTACCAACCGTTCCCACGGAGGCCGCCCCCCCCCCGCCCGCAGCCAGCGGCGCCGCCCGCGCATCGGTCGCCGTCGGCCGAGGCAATCGATTACCCCACGTGGGAGCCACCCAGCTCCCGGACGGTCCTCCGGGGAGGCGGCCTTCCGCTCGTTCGCCAGACCGCCGGGGGGATCATAAGTTGGGGCGGGGCGGGGCGGGGTGGCCGGGCGGGGGCAACTTTGCCGATCTGCAGACTCCTGACGTCACTTGCCGATTAGTGGCCGGAACATCCGAGCGAGCGGCGGGAAGGGAGCTGTCAGGCCGAAGGCGCGAAGGATCTGCGGGGGTGGGGGAGTGGGGGGGAGGCGCGCCGTCGAATCCAGAGAACGAGCAACTGCGCGCGCGGCGTCGTAGAGAAGGGAAGTTGGTTGCGAATTAAAACGGCACCCCCGGGAACGTCGCGCGCGCGCGCGGGGTAAGACTCAGTAGGGCGAGGCAGGCAGTCGCACGGCCCGCCGCCCCGGATGCCGGTAAGAATTATAAAGTACCCCGGCTGGAGGAGGAGGAGGAGGAGCAGGCGGCGGCGGCGGCAGCTTACGCCAGACCGGCTGACGTAATCCGGCAGCTGTCCGTTCCCACTTCTCTTCCTTCTCTTGGTGACGACACCAGCACCTTTCCTGGCCCGCCTCCTCCCTCCTCGTATTCAGACGAGCTGAGCGGGATTAACCCCTCCCCTTCTCCGCCCCCACCCCACCCCTTTCCTCCCCCCACTCCCTTGCCCTTCCTCCTCGCCGGTAGCTGAGCCCCGCAGACACGTCGCGATACTTCCAGGCGATGCTGGAGGGAATCCCCGTTCTTAACTCTTCGGGGCGACGGCGGCGTAGGGCGGGGCGGGGAGGGTGGTGGAGGGGAGGAGAAGGGAGGGGCTTCCGTACTTCGCGCAGCTGCTCGCGGCTGCGGAATTGCGGCCAAAATAATTACGCGGAGCTCTCTTCTTCGCTCCGTCATCAGCCCCGGCGCGCGTCCCCGCGCACGAGGACGAGGGAAAGAGCGTGGCTCCCTGTTTCTTCCAAACAGTTTAAAGCAACTCCTTGGGAGACTTCAATGAAACTTAAGCTTCATTAGAGGCATTACTTCCAACCCAACTTTCTGTTATTTCTGGGAGTTTGGAGCATTGAAAGAGTGTTGTAGTGGATTGAAAGACAATATTGGGTTAAATATTGAGCGACTTGTGTACGCTGACAATTTAACAACGAATGTGAAAAATTACTAACTTTATGAACTTGCAATATGCAAAATATAAAGTACCAAACTCACACCTTCCTGTTTCTCCTTTTTGAACTTGTTCCGCTATGTTGCTGCAGACACTTGCGAATTCTGATAGAAGTGACCTAGAAAACTTTTTGAGAGTGGAATTGCGTTTTGTGTTCATATACTTTGTTTAGAACAGTAATTTAAAGTAAATGAATATATTTAGAATTTTAGTATCTATATTTGCAATTAACTTTTATTTATCAAAATAATCTGCTAACGAAACGAATTTACTAACAACTCTATTAATAAAATACGCAACTGCAACTGTAAGCATTCGTTGGTTTAAAGAAATGAGAGTATATTCAATCGTTCGTTGTGGATATTCTGCACTATAATTTCTGTATTAAACTTCTAAAATCTACTTTCAGAATAACCCCCTTTTCGATCCTGGCCTAGCGACCAACGTGTTAATGTGCCAGACCTTGGCGTCCCACATGTGAATAGGACGGGTCAGTGAGCCACGCTTGTCCAACCGCGTGAGGCCGTCCAGACGCATGACTGGTCCACAGCAGCTGCTGCAGTAGAACATCTCGCAGAGTTGCCGCAGCTCCGTTCTACATGCGCATGCAACCAAGCGGTCTGCACGTTCCCATACCCTCACGTAACACACGTGCCGAGTGCCAACCGAACGCGGTGTCCACCGCTGAGGCAAATCGCCGCCCTTAGGAGCGATGAATTAAAACCGACGCATCGACCCACGCGGCGCGCGTGCCACGGAGGCCCTTCTCGCCGGCGCCGGCGGAACAAAGGGCTTTGCCCAAGGGCTGGCCGCCTAACGGGGCAAGGGCCCGGCGCCCGAGAGGTCGGGCGGAGTGGGGAGGCACGCTAATAAATATTAGGTGGCGCGTGAAAACAACCCGCCCGCCCGCCCGACGCGGCGCGGGCCGGCCGGGCACTCGTGCATTCTCTTTGCCAGGCGGCAATTACGCGCCGCGCCCGCTCGGGGCGCTGGCACGCACGAGCGCCTCGTCGAGCACCAGCCAGCGCTCGCGCCCATCCGCCCACGCGCCGCCTCGCTCGTCGGCTCGAGGGCGTAGCTCACGAGCCCGTGTCACGAATTATACATAGATAGATAAATAGAAGCTTTATTCTACAATTGGGCAGATGTTGCCCGAGGGCAGAGTGTAGAAACATGAAAAAACAATTACAATTACGAATAAATAGCATACATAAAAGAACAATATAAAAAACTACAAATTATGCGTAGAACATGCTTCACGGCTAGCTGCCGTTGAGAAGCGTTCTTGCACGAGGTAGTCTCTTCATCTGTGCAACACCGTCGCTGCCTTGCTCGGTGCAACATCGTTGCATAACCGTAGCTTGCTTGGCGCATCGGATGTACGAACCTACAGAGCGTTTGTTTGAACAACAAATTATATTTGACACTACCTAGCATTTGCAGATGGCATTTACGTACATATGCTACAAATCCAAAAACAGATATACTAACTTTTTGATAAATAAACATACATACTACATTAATGTACTTGCAATACATACGTGCATACACAGACCTATGAATCTTCTCATACGCACAAGCCTGCACTTTTTCACTAATAATAATATTCAGACAAATATGGATAAGCATTTACCATTTGCCTAAACAATACAATACTTATCATAATTATTACAGTTTCAACACGTGAAATCCTGGTTACCATGCTTCAATAAATATCAACGTATACATAGAAAGTTTGATTGTCTCGCAATTGAACGTTTTAAATATCTGACGAACAAATTCTTTAATTTCTTATTATCTTTGGAAATGTAAAATAATTTGAAAACTTTCATAGTAGTGAGCAAAAGAAAAAATGTCTATCCGACATTGTGATCAAAACTGTGTATGAATGTGTTATGTCCTGGTCGGTTTTTTGTTTGCAATCAATTGCTTTCTGTATTCTCTTCTACCAACCATAGAGAAGTAATGCAGCTTTTCTATTGTGGTTCTAGGATTAGGATTACTCGTAGAAGGATTACTATCTAAATAGGATTACTCGTAGAAGTAACTCCAATATATGTTTTATACATTCCATTATTTCCTCATTTACTGCTATGGAAAGTATAATAAATTACCCGAATTGTTCCATTGCTATTTTGCAAATTTTTATTTTATTTCAAAATAATATTGGAAGCTCTATACAGAAGTCTTTTACATTCACAAGGGCTTATTTTGTAGCAATGCAGGTTGAATGGTCTTTGTGTTTAGCAGACCTGTATGCGGATTTCCATTTAAAATATTAAAACAAAACAGTTATAACATAGTACAGGTACACAAATTAATGCAAAACATCTCATGCTGAATCAAAAAGTTTGACGTTTCGGCTCGTTCTTGAAGCCTTCATCAGTAACACAAAGCATTGGAGCACGTCCTGACAATGAGCACAAATTGATTCAAGATGAGATGGCATCTTTCCAGCATATTGTTCCTGCAAATGGGCATATAGTTTTTGTTTTAATATTGTAAATGGAAATCTTCATTAAGGTCTGCTACACACAAAGTCGTTGAATCTGCATTAATACTTATTTTGTATCGTTTCACTTCTTGCCACAGCTTCCTTGCGCATTGTTGGGTGCGAAGAGCTTTCGATAATATTTATATTATTTACGTAACTCGCTCTCTCAGGCTTCTATTTACGAAGCCCCTTCTCGTGTACAAACTCGACCTAACTCGCTCTTCCGTTCCGTTCATTCATTGATGTAATTGCAAAACCGGCGTTGGGTTTCTCTCCTCTTTTACTCGCTCCTTTCAGCGATGCTTTCACCCAGCGACAGAGGTTGGGGTGGAGGGAGCAGGGTGAAAGTGGAAAGCAGGATTTTCCTGACTGTAACGATGCCTTTGAAACTTTATGTAACAAAGACGCTCCTACCAGTCACGGCAAAGACAGCCGGTTTATTCTCGAGTGAGCTCACAATAAATCTAGGAAAAGTACATATTCTAAAGAAGCAAAATTGAGTATTGTGTGATGTTTAAGTGGAATAATATGGCGAGGTGTGTCGGAAATCGTGAAGTGTTGTAGGAAAGAAGCAAAGTATGAATAGAGCGTAGCTGGCGTGTATAAATCAATCGTATTAAGGCATCTCCGTTTGTTTAGTTTCCGCTCCTGCGCGCAGATGTGTCTGTCTCGCGGGATACTGTTGCTCTTCGATGCGCCGCTCTTGGGAGCTTGCGCGTCGCCCGTCACGCTTCGTCGCACGCCCTTTCCCAACGTCGCAGGTTCAAACGACGGTTATTGGACGACCAGGTAACCGGTCAGGACTCCCTGAAAATTGTGTAACCAGGTAAAAAACTTCGTAAAAATTGTGTAACCAATTGTCTGATGAGGTAACCTGTCTGCACTTCATAAAAAATGTCGCGGGTTCAAACGACGGTTGTTGGACGACCAGGTAACCGTGAGGACTTCGTAAAAATTAAATTCAGTAAAAGTAACATACCATAAGTATATTTCGGAGCTAGTGATGCTTCACCACATACCCTCGCTTTATATATAACGTTTGCAATTTCCGAAACTTCAGTGAGTTTAACGGAAACGAGACATTTTAAACCTCCTTTGTGGTATCCGAAGACAAAGTTTAATCATAAAATTTGGGGCTATTTTTGGGAAAATTATGCTAATAGCAATGCTTTGTGTAAAGTCCCCCAAAAATGGAATATCCGTTTCAAATTCTCAGGGTCTAGAGTTCTCCCAAATGGGTCTGGGAATGTCAATTTTGGAGAAGGTCGTGTGAATGCGTTAGGCGCTAGCGTGGGCCACAGACAGACATTTTGCCGTTAATCAATTTTTCGGCATCAAGGAATCACAAAACATGTATTCTGACTACACAAGGTGTTAGAGGAAGTAATGTACTACAAATAGGAACAAGATTTACCCACTTTCTCGATAACATGCACCCATAATAGTTTCCTGTCGAAAAATCGCCAATTTTTGACGCAGCATTATAATACTTTCTCTTTTACAAGTAGTACATAATAATATGATTAATTATTAGTCAAAAGTTCAGTTATTCAAGTTTTCTACACAAATAATTGAAATGCTAATGAACCACTCTCCTTGCCTCCTAAATTGTTTACTCCATCTTCTCCACATCGCTTCTTGACATCAGCGGCAGGAAGATAGGCAATCTTTAAATGACATACCAACCGCGACCGCACTCTCAGGCCTATTGTATGTGTGACGTCTCAATCGTCAGAGCGTCACACTTACGTTATCATCGATTCCCCGTCAATCGCTTCTTCTTTGAGAAATTATGGTCTGTCTCAATAACCAAAAAATAAAACAATTTAATTTGAAGACTTCTTACGGTTCACGAGTTACAACTTCTTAATCACTCAGAGAAATTATTATTGCTAATATTCCAAGCATATCATGCATACGTTTGCATAAACCCATATTTGTCTTACAGTTCACAAGTTTCATCTTCTTAACCACTTACAAATTACTATTGCTAATATTCCTAGGCAACATTCATACATTTGCATAAACCCACATTCCCGTGGATCTGGAAATCTTTTGAATTTGTCTCCAAGACCTCGCAAAGCATTCTGCTTTTCTGTTTAAGGTCTTCTAGTATAACACCCGTTGCTAGAAGACAACTGACAGTTGTAACTCGCTACATTACATGTACCTTGTCAGCCTGAACATTTTTTTTGTTACAAACATTTTCAGGTTTTACAAAGTTATGATCACAGTCTACATTTGTATTGTTGGATTAATATAAACTTAATGCTAATAACTTAATTCTAAAAATTACGTTGTTTGGGTTTACGTTTATTGCGAGACTTCAGGGGAGTTACTTTTCGCGGAACTTTGTAAGGAAGGTATAGAAGGGAAATATATTTTTAATACGGGTATTATGAGAGGGATTTCTGCCTAACCGGAGGGGACGTGTTCTGGCGGTTTGAGGTAAGTTGGTCAGCCTGCCCTGGGGCGCCTCCCGCGCCGCCATTTATCAGAGGAGGGGAGTCTCCCTCCCCTGCGGCCGCCGCGCGGCAGCGCTCGAAGGAACACAAACGCCACGCGCACCCTTTTCCACCGCTTCCCAGCAGGGAGGCTCTGTAGGCCAACAGCCAAGGGCGCTGTGCAACCCTCCGGGCTGTTTTACCACCTGTGCGCTGCGCCGCGGCCTCAAAGATGGAGCAGTTTGGGGAGAGCGAGGCCTCTCTTATTTGCCTCTTGAGATAGTTATCCGGTGGGCCGTGACGGTGGGGATGGATTGCTTGTTAAGTGTGAGTGTTCTGTGAATAAATAAGGGAGATGAACGTGAATTCCAATTAATTTCGAACAATTAGACTAAGGGGAAAATAATGCAATCTTTACTGCAAATTAGATGATCTAAAGTAGTCTACCCATTAATTTTACTCAAAGATTTAAGCTAGAAGTAGTTTTGGCTATAATATTTAATATAAAATTCTCCCTCTAAATATAAAACTCTCAGACAATGGTGTAAAGCAATGTGTATTGTCTCGCAGACAAATGAAATCCCGCATCTACAGGGATTTTGTGAAGTGGACATATGTATGAAAAAGGGTTAAAATGTTTCTCGTGATGAGCTTTAAATGTCTGTAGAAGTTCGTATCATTGAAATGTTGGCTGTAGGAGGTAAAGTGCCTCGTGTGGTTTTATTTCCGGCAGCGGGACTTCTAAAACGATTAATGATGTATTAATCATTGTATGGTATTATAGTTATTAAGCCAGTATTCTCCCGTCCTTTTTTAAATTCCTTGGAATCAGAACAAGCCCAGCAAGTAAATATTCATTATTCGGATAATTTACTTTCAGTATTCCTCGGTAGTCATTTTAAGAATTTCCCTTCATTTCGCAAGAAATTGTCTTAAAGCTACTTCGCTTATTCTCTGATATTTCCAAATTCACGATCTTTAATCTGCGTGTACCACAAATGAGGGTCTTGCATTGCCAAAAATGTCGAACTGCCATATTACCATAACAACCGAGAAGTAAATGCCTCAAAAAGTCGCCTTTTCCAGAAAATATTGAAGCTGAAGTAAAAAAAAAAGTTAATACTGAGGCGCACCCGCGTTTCATACCAAAGGGCCTTTTTGAGAATATATTGTTTACAAATAGCGCTCTCGCACCCGACAAGCAATGAATCTGGATATCTCTCCGCGTCATACCGTTTCGCTGCCCTGCATTGCCCCGTGCTGTTTCTTGTGGGCCCGCCCCATCACGCTGATTGCCGTCCCGGTGTTCCCTCACCGTTTATTTATTTATTTATTTATTTATTGTTGTTACTAGTAGTAGTTTTGTAGTAGTAGCAGCATATAGCTACTTAATGAATGGCTTTGAAACTGCATTACGCAGATGTTAAATCCCCGCACGGTTTGCCCCGTTCCGGGCCGCCCACGCCCTCCAACGCATCATTCCCAGCCGCCCACGCTATCCAACGTAACCCTCCCACCCCCGCTCCGCGCCGAGCCGCTTGGTGCCCTTCCTGACATAGTCAACATTCATTCACGAAGCCCCTGCAGCGGTGGATCCAGCTTTCTCTGGTTGCAGCGTGGGCGGGGCCGGAAGGGGGGCGCGGCTCCACCAAGCAAAGAGCCGAGCGGGTAGAGGTGGGGCGGAGGGGCAGGCGTGGGAGGAAGAGAGGGGGGTGCAAAGGGCGGGAGAGGGGGGAGGTGGCGGCGGCGAGATCAGAGACGATAAGCGGCCGCCCGGGGGAGTGGCTTGACTCGATACCGCAAAGGTCGCGAGCCAGGGACGTGGGCGAGAAGCGTGGAGAAAGGAGCAAAGAAAGCGACGCGTTCGAGAGGAGACGAGAGGGGAAGCTAGGCGCGAAAGATCAAGGGCGACGTCAACCGGAGCGTGAAGGGCGAGGTTGGCCACCAGCAAGGGCGCGGGGCGTTTGCGGCGAGGACGCCAGAAGGGGAGGGGGGTAACAGTGCGCGAAAAGGGAACTAGAGCTAGGCGAAAAGGCGAGCGAAGTCCGGAACGCGGATCTCGTAAGTGGAAAGGAGTAAATCGGGGTTGTGGGAATACGGAGGGGACAAAAGGAGACCTGAGAGGGGGAATTTAGGAGAATGGGGAGAGAAAAGTGCCGCACCGTAAAAAATCAACCGCGCTAGGTTGAATAGAAGTCCAACCAAAAGGAATAAAGCTTCAGCGAGAAGCTACGAAAGTGATCTTCTTAGGCGGGCTGGAGAGTGTGCAAGAGACAGCATAAATGGAAGGGGGATTGAAACAGGACGATTGCGCTAAAAACTGCGTGTAAAACTAGACGCCCACTAGCAAACCTCGCTTGGTAGAGCCAGTCTCGGTAGTAAATCTGTGATCGCTGCGACCTTTTTCATTGTACGCGCGACACGGCGACAGAATAACAACCGGCACAAGCCAGGCTTACGAGCGCGGCTTGATTGCATGTAGGGCCCTTAGGGCGGAAGGTCGCTAGGGAATAGCGGCTGGGAGCGGGAGCGCGCTGAGATGTTGGGGCTGGCACAGCTGGCTGGAGAGGGCCGACGCGCGGTGGCCCAGAGCCCCGTGGCCCGAAGACGCCCGAGGCGCCAGGGGAGGATGAAGGTGCAGGCTCCTTTGAGCGGCGCCGCGGGCGGCGAGAGGATGGGGTGTTGCTCTGTGGCGTTAACGCGTTTACGCCGGGGAGCGGTCCGCCCTCCGCGCCGCTGTGCGGTCGCGTGCCCGTCAGACCTCGCCCGTTCCATCCGCCTTGTCTTGCTCGCTCACCCCAATCTCCGTCCTCGTAACTCCTCTCTCCCTTCCTCATCCACTCTCAACGCCCTCGCTTTCAGCGATCTAACCTCCCGCGAGCTCACCTCTGCTGCCTTCACCTCCCTCCTCTACACCTCCCCCGTTCTCATCTCCCTCATTGTATTGATGTCACAGCAGTGTCTCTGACCGGGAGGTGCTAGAGTTCGAGGAGAGGTGAGAGGATTTTCGACACACTCTAGACAGTAAGGGGAAATAATTTTGGCGATCGGCTGCTCTAATCGGTATTTGTCAGAGGTTTCTCCGTTGAATATCTGGCGAATACTGGAGCAGTACCCTAACAAACGAGCAATGCACCGTGCGCGGTTTTTCCTTCCTCTTCCTCGTCCTATTTTCTCCACTTACTTGCACACACCTACCCTTACATTCACTACATTTCCACACCTGTCGGGAGACCAGTCGGGAGCTTAGAATGGGTCGGTTCCTCGTTGGTCGCAAATACCTGGATGGGAAAGAACCCACAAGCCGGCGTGTAGGTCGGCGCCGAGTCTCATCATCAGCGGTGTAAGAGCGCAGCCAACTCGGGTGCTAAAACATGCACTACACGTACGGAACTGACACAATAGCACTTCACGCGCCCCGAAACCCAAAATAATTAATCAATGTCGTCTTCTTCTCCTGACTCGTCCGCACCCAACGCCCCCAAAGTTTTCCTCACTCTTGCTCTCATTCTCTTCACTTCTCGTCGCCTACGCTGTCCCCAGCCCTCCCGGCCCTTTCGCCCCTTTGCTTCGCCTTGCCATCCCCTTCCTCACAATCCCCCCTTATCCCCCTTCCTCTCAATCCCCCCTTATCCCCATTTCTCACAATCCCCCCTTATCCCCCTTCCTCACAATCCGTCCTCGAGGTCGCGGGCGTGCGGTGTCGCAGTGCTGTGCCAGCAATGCGCTCAACTCCTCTGTAATTTTTTAGTTTGTAAATCCAGAGGGGTGAATTAGGAAATGCGAGAAGCATAGTTTTTTGTATTTCTCTCTGCACCTCCAGATTTGCTTGTTCAGTATTGTAAAATGTGTAAATATGCTGCTCAAGCGAATAATATTTAATGCGGGCAATGAAGTGATATAACATTTTTGTCTTTGTTTCTCGTGGAGAAAAATAAATGCCTCACAAGAGTTTTCTATGAAAAGAAAACGCAAGCTATTTGGAATTAACTTGTTTTGCCTCCTAGTTGTTTTCTTAATTACGCGAAATATTATGAATGCAACCGGAATTTCGTGTAGAAACTTTGTATATTGTTTGCCCACCTTTCTCCATGAAGTGTGTTAGAAGTATACAATATATGTTGCAGTTTATCTCATTTATTTGTAATGTACTACCCCTTCATTGAACACAATGAGAACATGACGGGTATCTTCTGCTTTGATGCCAGTTTTACATTATCCAAACAACAAGCGTGTGGACAGGAGAAAAATCATGGTTGGTCATTATCCCCGGGAGTCCATTATGCGGAGCCCTTGCACGAGTACAAAAGCGGATGCTCTTGAAAAGACAGCGCCCTCAACATTTGTTTGCATCAGGTCACAGGTCATGGTGAATAGACAATGGCAATCATTCTTTCGGTTGCTGCGCATTCCCTTGACACCCGCGCCCCCTTTTTTGTTCTGCTCCGCTCGTCTTGCCCTGATTTTCTTTGTGCTCCTGGGCCGCCTCACCTCTGTCCGCCCCGCCTTTGTCCGATTCCCCCCGCCTCCTCCCCGGCTCCCCGTCCATCATTCGCGCTTTCTCCCCGCCTCTTGCACCGTCAGCCTGATGTCTCCAGCTGCCGCTCCGCGCCGATCGCACCCTCCCTGCAGCACTTGCAAGTTGAAAAGAAGGAAGCTCTTCAGAGTGAAGCAAATCGGGAAACGAGCCCTCAATGTAACTTGCCGTGTAAGTTACTCCATTAATCTTGTCAGAAAATGTTTCCTTTTTTGTAACACTAAAATCTTTTAACACAATCCATGAATATGGAGTTGTTGGTGATAGTTTAATAATTTCGTTTAATTTAAATTTTGGTTTATTTAACCTAAATGTTTGTAACATGAGAACATTTGCACATTATTGCTTTTATTTTCAAAAATAATCAAAGTCACCTAATTTGCACATTTCGAGCTTGTGATTCAGAAAATATTCTTGACACCAAATAGGATTGCAGATGTAAAACAGTGCGATACCAATAATGAAAAGATTCGCGTTTTCTTCCTTGGGCGGGACCTCAGGAAAGCTATTAGTAAATAAGGTTATTTCGTTATCGTTTCGTAAAGTGGATTTATTTTCTCTAGTTGAAAAGGAATACATTAAAGAAAATCGTTTTCCGGCCGTCTTCTAAAATCAGATAATGTCAACGATAAAGTCAGTTTTTATAATTATGATCCGTCGTTACCTCTTTGTGATTCAGAAAGCTCTAGTTCTAGTTATCTCTAGGAGGAGTCCAATAAAAATGGAAAAGCTATCAGCCAATTCTGCAGAGGCATGTACTCGATCTACCGACCAAAAAAGAGCAAAAGAAAACGAAGCCACAGTATTTTGATTGAATCGGAATTCGACGAGCAGCCGGGTACCCGGGTAACCGAGGTTAACGGGTAGTGGCTCCCCGCCGCGCTGTCGCTGTCCGTCACGCCCCTCCCCCCCTCCCCCTCCCGCTCGCTCGCAGGCGGCTGCCGTCGCAATTGCGGCGGGCGGCAGCAGCGGCGCGCGATTAAAACTGCCGGAACGTAAATTGCTGCGGGAACAATTGCATACATTACTGTCGCGGTTAAAAACTGCGGTCGCGTTCGCACCACGCTGCGGCACTCGGCGCTCCGCAGGCGCCCGCCTCTCCCGCCCCTCCCCGGCCTTTCCCCTCCCTACCGCCAATTCCACCCCGCCCCGCTCCTCTGCTCCCTGCCTGCCTGCTTGCTCCGCCAGCTAGCCAGCCCACTTTCCCGCCCCTCGCAGTCTACCCCTACCACTCCTCCTCCCGCCCGCCCTGCCCGGCCTGCCTGCTTCGCCCGCCAGACCCCTTCTCTCCACACCCCGCCCCCACCCACCCCATCGCTTCGCCCTCTCTGCCCTGCCAGACAGCCCCGCTGTGTCTGCCTGCTCTGCCAACTCACCTTCCCACCCTCCACCCCACCATCACGCCTACCCTACCCTGCCCTGCCTGCCCGCTTCGCCAGCCAGCCTCCCCTTCTCTCCCTGCCTGGTGCGTCCTCTCTGCTCTGCCAGACCGCTACGTCTTGCGTGCCTGCCTGCTCCGCCAGTTAGCCCACCTTTCCGCCCTCCCACTCCACCGTCGTGCCCACCCTGCCCTGTCTTCTCGCTTCGCCAGTCACCCCACTCACCTACCTCGCTCCTCGCAGCCCTTCCCTCCACACCTCACCATAACTCACCCCACCAGCGCGCCTTCCCTGCCCTGCCAGCACGTCTTCCCCCCCCCTCCTTCCCACTCCACCAGACTGTTCTCTTCTCACCATTGCCTCCTAGTATCCCCGCCGTCCACCAAAACCACTCACTGCCCAATGTGTGTGCGCCATCCACTGCAGCCATCCACCGTTTACAGCCGCAACTTGCCGTCCACTGTTCCGCCCACTACCAACAGTAAATTTGACCCTTGACCTACCCGTAATGCACCCGCTCAAATACGCGGGGACGGGGCCTGCTGCCTGCGTCTCCCCTATCGCTCGCAGTTCTCCGTATGTCATAATCCTCCTTCCAGAACCTAACCTATCCTGCGCCCAAGTGTTCGCCTTCCATTCCCGCCCATTTCACCCCATCCACTGAACGCCGTCTCCTGTCAGCCTATTGCCCTTTTTCCTGCTGATGCCGCCTCCCCAAGTACCTCCCATCTGCTACCACTCCCTATTCAACACTCTCCTCTGTGCACCAACCTCGCCCGCTTCCATCTGCGGGATCGCAGCCGTTTCCTCTCCGCTCCCCTTTTGCTTGTGCAGTGCGGCTGCTCCGTTGCCACCTCCCGTCGCCGCGGCCACGCCCTCTCGCGGAGCGGCGACGCGCGCCTCTGCACAGGGCACGAACAACTGAGCCCACGCGCACAGTGCCAGCCGCGGAGAATAGATTCGCTCTCATGTGGCCCTCAGTTCCCGTTCTGGCAAGTGGAGAGTCAATGTCCTAAATTTATTCTTCGTTGCAGGCCAGCTTTTATGTTGAGAAGAATAACACGTTTAAACTAATCTTCTTTTCTCGTGTACTGGTGAATACGGAAAGAAAATCGTGACCGTAGGAAAGCGTTTTATTAAGTGAAATATCATGCCAGCATCCGTAGTACGATTGCGGTTTATTTATAACGTAGGAAATTCTGATATATCATCCATGCAGTGACTGTGCTTTTAATAGGAAACTAACTTTCATTGTCTATTTTTTATGAATTACCGTGGGATTTTCGTGTCCATGCTCTGTTGCTTTGTAAGAGATCCGCTTTTTTGTAAACATTCAGAGCCCTACACGGACTTGCTTTGACAAAACACAAATCAACATATTAAAACAATCTCGTAAATGGAGCTTCAGCTACATGACCTTTAGCAAATTATTAAGTGTGTTCTCTGGAGCACGCATGTTCTATCTAGTATTTAGCTCGACAACACACATAGCGCAGCTTTACTTCTCATGCGCGTGCATGTATAATTTTCCAATTCATAATGCGTGTACCCCATTCCGCCCCGCGTCATTTCGCGTCGCGCGCGCGCGATTTCAAACAAAGTAATTCGCGACGCGTCGGCCTTTTTACGCGCTCATCAAGCGAAATCGCGCCTCGTTCATTAATTTCTGCTTTTTCGCGCGCGCGCGCGCTCGCTCGCGCCGGTTCACTTACCGTGACAGAAAACGGTGTTATATTCTGATTTTCATTCGGGGCCCATTAACTCGTAATTATTTCTGTTACGCAGACGGCGGCGGTGGCGGCAGGGGGAAAAAATGGGTTTTAAATTGACGCGGCGCGGCGCGGCCGCTGGCCCGCGTGTCGGGCCCGTTACTGTCGTCCTAAGTGGAAATGATGTGCGGCCGCGTCGCGGTTGCGCTCCCCGGAGCCCAGTCGCTGGCCCTCTCTCTCGCGGCCGCCGTCATGCAAGCGGCGCAGGCCGCAGGTGCGGCGGCCGCGCCGGCGAGAATGTCGGCGGTCCGCGCCGGGGTTCGACGCGCTTCGAGGTCTATTTGTACCGTTCCCGTGCCCAAATATTGAATTCGCCACTCATTTACACTTAATTATAGAGAGATTACTGTAAGAGGGAACCACTCTGACAGCTACTGCTTGGCCTCTGCGGGCAATATAACTACCGGTTGAGCTCACGCACTCATTTTGTCAGAGCGTTCGTTTACAGGTAGCTCATTTGTAAATGGCTTGGCACTATCTCTTGCAATTTCATCGTCCTGCATAACGTTGATTTGTTTCTCGACCTGTCAAGGTGGTCTCTTCTTGTAGTAACTTCTCTATAGCACAAGACTACGCGTCTTTTGCGTTTATCTTCTACGAGAAATGGAGAAAATAATCGCTGTTATTAAACATTTAAGAGGGTAGCTACAAAAGAAAAGTAGTGGTGATTCATGTTGTTTCGAATATTATTTGTAACTGTTACATAATATTATAGTACCTGTTGAAAAAATGCTTCCGACCAGCAAAAATATATGGTAGGTGGAAGGGATGAGGCACGAATCTAAGAACTCGCAAGCGGGGTCTTGGGTGCGTCAGTGAAGTAATTTCAATTTCAGGATGAAAACATCCATACCTTACGGTAGAATATAGCCCTTATCCTTTCGTTCAGCGTAGAGCAGTTTGCTTCGCAGCTTTATGTAGGTCGGGAAAATCGCCCACTAAAGAATGTGCAATGTAGCAGCATCATATGCACTGCCTGGGCACGTATGATTGATGACTGCACGGAATCTTTAATATCGCCCTCATACTGAGCACTCCAGAATAAGAATGATGAAGCTATTTCAAACGAGACATCGTTTGCAAGAGACGAGATTAAGCAAGAATCCCGGATATCTGGCATCTTTGGCGCAGTACCCCAACGCGAAGGAAGAAAGAAAAAAAAAAAGAAGAAGAAGAGCGTTGCTGCGTGGGCATTGTATTCAGGCGACCAGCCCCCACGACCGACTGTAATCTGAAAACTCGTTTCGCTACCTCGGCAGGGCGCTGCGCGGACGTCGCGCGACTCCGCATTTTTACTGCAACTCGTTCGCGACATCTCCGCGACCGAACGGCGTGCGCGCTCGCGGACTCCCGGCGATGGAGCCGCCACCCCCGCCGTCCCCGTCTGGACGACCGACCGTCCCGGCGCCGCTCACTGCCGCCTCACTGACACCCGATCATCCGTCGCCCGCGGTACTCGCTCCGCCGCCGTCTTCGCTGTTCCCTACCGCCGTCCGTGGGCCTAGGCGCCTTCTCATCTCCCACCTCTGCTTCCAACCACTTGGCCACTGTTCTCGCCGCCTCAATGTCACCCTCTCAATTGTCGACCCCACCGCCGTCCCCGCTGGTACCTCTGCCGCTTTCTCCGTCCCCGTCCGTCGTCGTAGGCGACTTCTCATTTCCTACCTGTGCTTCCAACCACATAGCCACTGTTCTCACCGCCCAACTCTTAACCTTTCAACTGTTTCCCCACCGTCCACCCTGTCATCGTTCCCGTCTGTCGTTCCAGGCGCTTCCAACCACTCACCATTGTCCTCGCCGCCCCACTGTTACCCTATCAACCGTCTCCCCACCGTCAAACCAGCCACCGTGCCCCCGTTCCCGCTGCCGCCATTACTGACCGACGTTCTCGGCGCCTTGTCATTCCCCGCCGCTGCTTCCACCCACATCCCCACTGTCCCCGCCTTATCTCTGCGACCGTCGATTTGCGCACCGCTCTCCACCACCGCTTCCACATCACCGCCTCCGCTTCCACTTACACTCCAGCCGTCTCGAAATGTTAAGTATATTACTGCGCTATTAGAGGAGCCAATTCTTTTAAACGGATCGACATTCCTCCGATCGTAGTAGTCACCTCTCCGACATTCTCGGCCTCCCCGTCGCTTTCGCCTCTGCGGCTACTCCCACTCTCACCGCTGCCGTTTCCCCCTCCGTTGCACCCGCTCGTCTAGTAACGATGACGTTACCACCCGCCCCTCCGTCATCCCGCTGCTACCGCCACCGTTTGTTTATTTTAAAACTACGAGTCGTGATAAATTTTTCCCCGTTTCTTTTCCGAGACGCGCAATCGCCCATAAATATCGGATCGTTTGTGCTAATGCGAGGCCCGCCGTCAATTCATTCCGTTTAATGCGCATTTGAATTTCAAAAACATTGCACCTCGCTGCGAAACGTCACTGCGTCGCTCCGACGCGACATGATGCTCTTTCGCTTTGGAGCCGTTTTTACGATTTTCTCTACGTCTAGTGAGTTCTTCCATTTGCTCCGCGCCAATGGTACAACTTCGACTGAAACAAGCGCCGGCGTAAAGGAAATTTAAATCCGGTGGATGGTCGGGGTGTTGGGAGAGACGGGGCTCCTGCCTGCCGCCATAGCTTGACTTGATTGAATGCGTTCTTATGCCCAAGTTTTTTTTGCAGTTGGGGCGAATACAACGGTTAATAACTACTAGTACTTTCTTAGCGCTAACTTGTCGTTTTGTTTGAGTTATTCGAAAATGGAAATGAAATCGTTTCGAAGCGCGCAGGAGAAAACAAAAAAAAAAGCTCTAGACATTGCGAATTCAGTGCGCAGCTTTGTCAGAAATACGCGTGTCTTAAAGTTATTACACTACTTTATGCATAACAACTAAGTTGCGTATTTTTGCCTATACGCCTACTTTATTATTTTAGCTGCAAACCCAATATTTTAGATTAATTGTATTTTGAGATATTATGCGTATTAAATGCGAATTCTATAAAGCCTATTTGACTAATAAATGCCTGTTTAGTATAAATTTTGTCTATATTAAATAATATTGTTGTAAAAGACGTTGGTCGTCATTTAATGAACATTGAATAATATAAACCCTAGTACAACTCGAGTTGCAATCAATTAGTGGAATCGAATTGGGAGCAATATTCAGTTATTCATAATCGTACATATGTTATAGTGTATTTTGATTAACGACATTTCTGTTGTGCAATGCTTCTGTCTAGTAATTTTATTTGGGAGCCTTTTTTAAATATCCATATTCAAATGTTATGTGCCTATTTATATTAATATTTTAGATATTTTAGTGTCTATTTTCCCTGCCTATTGTTACTGTTGTTAATGCCTGAAAATCCCCAGCTTAATAATAACCAGCTCTGTTGCTTCATATGGTTTCATATTCAATAATATTTATCGACTAACTTCGTGTAACGATCTCGTATCTCATTAGTCTTTCAGAACTGTGCTGATTCTGTATTCTCCTTGTCATGGAAACAGAATAAATACATTTTTAATTATAAACCCTCCTTATAGTTCTTCTTTTACTTTACCATTATCCGTATCTTAGAAAGTAGTAACTATCATTAAGACCTATCATTAAGTAATAATTTTAATATAGTACAATGCGTCAGGAAAGTTTCTCCTCACAGAGTCGAAAAAAGGGCCTCCAATTAAAAATTGCATTTATGTATATTGGTAGCAACCAGATCACTGGGCAACAAGTGAAGGGTGGCAACACTTCCAGCATTTATTAAATTGTGGCGAGAAATTTATTTATATTTTCAAGCTGCAGCTCGTGCTACCATCATAATTTCTGTTGCACACACTCTCACCAGCATGATGCCACTGCGAACTTTCCTGGCGTGCTGTATTATATTTTTTGCCAGATTGGAGAATGTGAAATGGAAATCGCAAACAATAGAATTTCGATTCGAACACACAAAGGGAGACAATCCTCCTGGGAGTGTCGCCACGGAATTTCGGTAAACGCCCACCCGGACATTCCCGAACGCTTCCGACGGGTGCCGAAGCAGCGCGACCGCGGTCGCTTCGTGCATTCCACCACGCTCTTGCACGCACGCCGCGTTTATTTACGAGTATTTATTTAATGGTCCCCGTAAATTAAACATTCTAGTGCCGTCCCACCGTGACAGGTAGTAATCACGCGAAATGAAATTTCACATAATTCATTTTATATAACTTTTAATAATTCGTTCGGCGGGCGTCGCGGGGCAGCAATATCGGATTATTCTGGAAGCGCGCGGTGTTGGATCGATGGGGCCGTGGTTCGACGCCCGGTGGCGTTTCGCGTTATTAATTAGCGTGGGCGTGTTTGGGGAGGGAGGTAATTCGCTGTTCGTCTTCATTACGGAGTTTCCCGCCCCCGCCCGTGACCGCGTGCATGCGTGCCTGCGTGCGCGGACTATACGTGCCGTGCTGAGCCGCGCATTGTAATTGGCTGATCCCTTTAGAACGCTCCGGGATATGGATGCGGCTTTCGTCCGTTTTGACCTTTTGATCTCTTTTTTTCCATTTACTGATGGGGGATTGTTCGCCTTCCTGGATTTGTTTTGTTTTGTTTTGTTTTGGTTTTATTTGTTTTTATTGGGAGTGATGTGGTAGAACACGCACCTTGTATGATGAAATTATAATAGATATAAATTTGATGTTATTGTTTTTCTTGTTTTTTTCACTGCATGCTGTTGTTGTACAGCTAGACGCATTCGCTGTTTTTTATTTTATTATTAATACAGAATGCGCGATATTTTAGTCAATGTGGTTTGCGCAGTTGCTCGCCCCCGGAGTGAGTATAGAAATATCCTCGTAGAGTCAGAATATTGTATGCGCAACATATTTAGTTCATGAAATACTTTATTAAAATGAAAGCATTCCAACATTTGTACGATTCACGCGTAATTTTGAGGTTTCGTAAAAAAAATACTGTATATCGTTATTTAGCTGTGAGCCCGGAGGCAGAGATAGAGGACGTGACATTTTTGTTGTAGGCCTTACATTATTAGTTAATTAACTAATATAATAAAGGAATTAAAACGAATTAATTAGTTCAGAACTGAATGAGGCAGCAAACTTGACGAAACTAAATAAAGCTTTTGGGCACCCACCCACAATTCATTCTCTGGGTGCTGAACGCTATATGATTTAAAGCAAATTGGAGATGTGTATTTGATTTATAACTAAGGGGCGGATTTTAATAAACGTTGAGATTGTTTTCACTTTAGAACAATACCTTTGAGTATAGGCATTAATTTTATGTTATAACAGAAGGATATGACCCATTTTTATATGACATTTTTATTTTTTCTTCGATTTTCACTAATAAGTCATTTTTTACCATATTCCGTCTTTTTAAAATCATTTTCGCAGTTTTAATCATTTTAGTGGTACTTGCCTCAAAGAATATTTACGAGATGCAACAAATGTTCTCCACAGAATTCCTAAGTAGCCTATTCGATTTTTTCGCACCTGTGACGCCTATCAACACCACTGTCCGTTGGGGCTCCGGGGGGGAGGAGGAGAGGGGAGTGTCGATCAGGGCCTTTTAATTGCCGTATAACGTAGTGGAGACCATTGCAGTGGCACCCTCTCCTGTAGCACCTTCTTATAGAAACTAAAATACAAACTGCTGCCAACAATGCTTCAAACGTGCGTGGCTGTTGCTTGGGTTCTCGAGAAGCCAGCAGGCGCGTGATGTTACAAAAGATAGCGTCGATGTTCGCGCTTTCTTCAGCTGTTTCTTATATGTATATATCATGAATTAAAAGGCACTTTTCTCACAAATTAGCCAATTTTTATACGCGGATGTTAGCGAGCCCAACCTGCAGCTGTACCCGGCTACATTAGCGCGTCCTATAGTAGCAACCTCGAACTTCGTCCCCGGTTTTGATGGAGAGTTGCAAGGAGCTGGTGTCGATATCGCGCTGACGGAGCGCGGGGCAAGCGGCGTGGCGGCAGCTGCTTCACGGCCGAGGCTTCACGGCCGATTTGCAGCGCGCGCCCCCGCCCGAAGAGCGGCTCCTGGGGCGCCGTGGCCCGCCGCCGCAGCCAGCGCCATCTCATTAATCCCTATTTGCACCGCCCCCCCCGCCCCGCCCCTCGCCGGCCGCTAGAGAAAGGGGTAGGCCTGCTGCAAAGCCCTCCTCACCGCACACGCCTCGCCGTCGCTGCCTCCGTCTGCGTCGATGCCTCAGCCATCACTGCCTTCGCCGCCACCGCGTCCACTTTCTCCGTACCCCGTGCGTTGGCCCCGCCCCCTTGGCACTACTGCCGCCTTTTCCCTACCATTTCTTTCCTTACCGCCCTCGCTCTTTGTCCTTCTTGCTTATCGTCCTTTTGTGCCTACCGGCCCCTTGCAAATCTATCGCATTTTCTTCTTGCCCCTCGAGTCCTTTCGCCATGTTCATCTCTGTTTTTCTCTTGTTAATGGAAGTTACATTGCTCTTTTGGCTCAACTGTCTGTAACCTCATTTAAAGCTTTCCCCCCCTCCAACACCTCTCCCTCCTCTCTCTCTCTCTCTCTCTCTCTCTCTCTCTCCCTCTCTTCTTCTCTCTCTCCTTCGTGCCCGGCCATAGCCCGCATCTCCTCCCCATATCTCTCTTGTCCTCCGCCACCGTGCACCGCCTTCTATCACCAATAACAGGCACCCCTCCCACCCACCCCACCCCGTTCCCGGCTCCCTCCTCCCCGCCGCCACTTGGCACCAGCCTCGCTCTCCCCCCGCCCCGGGCCCCCATCTCGCGGTCGGCCGCCACCGCCGCCGCCGCCCTAGACGGATGGCGCGTTGCCTCCCCGCCTCCAGGTTAATGAACGCCGGGCATTAATCCCGGCCCCTCGCCCGTGTATCGGTGTCGAGCCTCTCATTAGTTGGCGGCGGCGGCGACGCCCGCCCCCCTCGCCCCGCCCCGCCCCGCCCCGCCTCGCCGCCCCCGCGCGGCGGAGGCCGGCCGCTCCTCAGTCTTAATTACTAGACCGCGCCACCATCGCTCCGCGTCGCCGCCGCGCGCTGCACCGCCCCCGCCGCCCCAGCCGCCCCCGCGCGCGGCGCGGCCCGCAGGGAGCGCTCAACACTCCCGCCCGCAGCGTGCACAGGATGAATAGGCAGGCCGACCGAACGGATACAGAATCTTGTACAAATATCCCGGCCGTGTTGCCTTGCGTTTTTATACTGAAGGCGTCGCCCAGGACGTACGCGGATGAATGGGGAGACCAACCGAACGGGGATAAAATCTTGTACAAATATGCCGGCGTGTTGCAGTGCGTTTTTGGTGGCGAGGGCGTCGCCCAGGATGAACGTGGGTGAATGGACAGACCAACCGAACGCGAGACATCTGTGCAAATATTGCGGTGTAATGCCTTGCGTTTGTAAACTGAGGACGGCGCCGTGTGCATATAGCCGCTAAGAGAATTGCGACGTTGACGGTGAAGTTGTGTTGTTGTGTTCTACCAAACTCGGAGAAGGAAAGGATGTAATGTATTTTTAAAATATTTTTCGACATTTGAATTTCCAATAGTGTATCAAACAGCCTGTAATTTTAAGTATTGTGTTTTTTTTTAAAATAATTTTATCAAACATTCTTTAATTTTAATTCGTAAAAGCTGGTCTTAAACATAAGCTATTATTTTTAAGATAATTTTTAATCCGCTCTTTTCTTTCCAAATTCATCACATACGTGCCTATGTACAAGATACGCGTTGTGGGCATTGTTTCAGCAAAAGGGTGGCTATTAGAGGTTCAGAAGTTTTGTCGTGCGCAGACATATTCATCATCAATTTGGGTTTCACGTTTCCACCGCGACTATTTAGAAGGCATCTGCCGTGGTTTATTCTCGCAAGATGGAGAGCCTACGCTGAATGCGCCTCGATCACGCACACGCCCTTGAAGCCTTCAGATGCTACCCTCAACCTTCCCCGCTATCTCTCGCACCTCGGCCATCGCAGCCTTCGTTGCGTACCCCGCTGTTAAAGCCGCTCCTGTCCTCCCGCCTTCGTCGCCTCTGCCATCGTTACCGCCATCCCCTTCGGTTGCTGCTCCCGTCACCCCATGCCGCCGCGCAACCCCTGTTCAGTTCTACACGCCATCCGCCGCTAGCACAAGGCCTCGTCGCACCTCAGCGCTTTTGACGATCACGTTGCCACCGCCCACGTTGTGCCTCTCGCTCTGCCGCTTCGCTACCCACGCCATATCGCCCACTTCCCATGCTGCCAGTGCGGCCGGCCACAATAACGCACACGTTCCCTATCTCCACTAATGAGGGAAAATTCGATTAAATTATTTGCAGAAGCCATTATCCCTTAAGTAAAATATCGATCATTTCCGTCATTAATTTTGAATTTCATGTTTTTTTTCCATACTGAATACTGGCTTTAAAAGTTTCCGTTGGTACTGTAAATAAAACGTAATTTGCTTAAAAACACATTTTAACTAGTTGAAAGGGTATTTTCCACGAAGCGAGGAAAAGTGAAGGACAGAAAGCTGCGGAATCAATATGTTATGAAAATGAAGTCGGTAATGTTCCAAACATTAAAATTTGCTTCGTAAATTGGTACATTATTTCAAACCTTGCTGGTCTATTTTCGTATGTTTCTTTCGAAAATGTGACACTACAGTGCTGAATTTGAGTTTGACGAACGTACTGTTCATTTTTTACCGCCAAATATTGATATTTTGAACATTCAGATTTTTTTCAGTTCAATGTTATTGTATCGCGAATTTTTTTGCGTGCATACGCTAAACTGCATTCGTAAGAGTTCAAGATGACTAATGGAAACTTAACAGAATCACATCCGTCAGGAATATCGTATTGAGGAGCTGGACCAGTAGTGACTTCAACAGCACCAAAATACCCTTCTTTCTCTCTGCGGCCCCATCAACTTGCCCTTTACTCGCAGCCGACCCCGCCTCCGCCCCGGTCCCGCTGCCACTCTCGTCGTTGCTCAAGACATCATTGATTTCCGCTGCGTTCCCACACATCCCTGCCCTCTTCTGCTCCGGCCTCTCTCTCTCTCTCTCTCTCTCTCTCTCCCTCTCTCTGACATCTTTCCTTTTTCCTCTCTTCCCTCTCGTCGCGCTTTCGCTCCCCTCCCCTTTCTATTTCCTCTTTGTTTCTCTCTCGATTACAAAATTTTCTTACCAAAACTATTCAAAACTCGATTGCAAAGTTAATAAGAAAATAAAACAATAAATTTATGCTATTATAACGTGAATTAAAAATGCAAGAAAAGACATGTAGACTTCAATATATTATCTCGAAAAAATAAAACATTGTTGAAGGACATCCTATCAAAATTACCACAGAGAATTGTGTTGAATGTAGATCGTAGTTCCAGTAGAACTGGAAGGCGAATGACATTTTATTAATGAATCGGAAGGTTTCAACAGGATGATCCTTTTGTCTATCTACAAAAAAAACTAAAATTTAGAATGTTTCAGATGTGTTTTGCAATAGCAGAGGAATATAAGCAGCAAAAATCTACGATCGTAGGAAAATTAACTGTTGAAAAAACCATTATTGCGTAAAATGTGTAATGTATATTCAAACTAAAAAAAATATTGACAAAGAAACATTAAAACGAATTTTATTTAAAATAACTTGAAAAAATACAATGAAATGCATTACATACAGTTAATTATATTTCACATTCAAATACCAAAATCAGCTCAATTAATTCCTCCATAGTGCGAATTCCGAAAAGTAAAACTGAAAGCGTCAACCGAACTCGAAATTCAGGTAATCGCCTTCGCTGTTATATGGATTGGTTGTTGGGTTCCGAGAGCCAAAATTTCCACGCCGGAGCGCAAATAGGGCTCGTATTTCCTGATTAAATTTCAGCATTTGCTGCTCGCCCCTGCCCGACCGCAACTATGCACGCGGGAAAATCCAACCCTCGAATCGCGTCCGGAGCACCTGCCAACAATGCGCGCTTCGGGGAGTGATGCGGCCACAGCGACCGCATCCATCTCGTCGTTTGGGAAGTTCATGTCATTGCTGCCAACCTCGGGTTGTCTCACCGCAGTGTGTCTTCTGCATTGTTCGGTCTTCGTGGACGCCATGTCGTTTGTGTTCCTGCCCTACTCACAGAATCGTGTAGTCGTTTGGATCGTCGTTATTTCCATCATGTCTGCGTCGCAGACGATTGTTCACGTCGTAATTGCGGCTTGCCTCCCTCCTCTGGCTCCCTTCCCACTTCCACCAACACTACCATCTCTTTTCTTACGCTCTGTACCGTTCACGCTTTCGCCTGAGCTTCTCACCTGACTCTTGCTTGTGTGAGTATCAGTGAAATGTCCTCTATTGCGCACCCTACCCTCATCACAACCAGCCTTAGCACCTCAGCTGCGTTCCATGCTAACCCTTCCCGCCCCAGCGCCTGTGTCGCCTCTACCCTTGTCCAACAGCCCACGGACGTCAATGCTACCGCTCTGCGCCTCCGTCCGCCGCCGCCGCCGCCCTCGCCGCCTCCACCGCCACCGGGCGCCAAGGGCTCGTTACGTATCGACAGACACGTTCCCTAGTCTGACGCCGCCTGCCCCTTTGAATAGCCGGCGGGGACGGGCGGCGGGTCCGCGCGGGCCAATAACCAGCCCGGAAGCTACCTGTCGCCGCTTGCTCCGCGCCATCCCCCTCCACCTCCCCCGTCGCCGCCGGGTTTCGACGTCCGGCCATCGACCGGCAACACGCTGTAATAAGCCAGGCCGGAGGCGTCACCGGGTAATGAACACGGAGCTGTCGGCCGCTTTAAAATAATTGCCGGCGGCCTTGCAGCGCTCGCCCGTCCGCGGGCAAGGGTTTAAAAAAGTAATGAGTTCAGCTTACGAGTGACGGGTGACGGAACCCCGGGCAGGAAGGAAGAGCCGAGGAAAGTTGGGGAAGCTCTGTGCAAGATCCGAAGTTCAGTCGACGGCGGACGGTGTTGGGGAGACAGCCTCAGTCTTCAACCGCCAAAGGCGTGGGGGAGTGGTGAACGAAGATAGTTGAAAAGTGGATGAAAAGGTAATTGTAGATGAGAAGTTTTGAGACAATGGTTTCCTCATGAATTGTGACATCTAAATGAGAGAATATGAAAAAAGTGGGTTCTGGAATTCTCGGTACGGCAAAAGGATTCCAAGAAGTGGAAAGTCTTGAATAAAAAGAATGCCGTTTCGATACTTTAAAACCGTGCAGTCCCATCCGTACCGGAATGTTCCCGACGTAGAGGCGAGGCGAAGTGAGCGCCGCAGGGTTTAGCTGAAGCCGGGTAGTGGGTTAGCGGCTCGGAAGGGAGGTTTCGGCTTTCGAGTTCGGGAAAGAAGCGCGCGGAAGAGCCGAGGGGTTTGTCCGATGCGGGGGGAGGGGAGAGGCGAGGGTGCGTGCGGAAATTGCGAAATTCCGCTCGGGCTTTCGAAGCGTCGCGACGCCGCCGCATCCGCCGAGCGGCCAGCGCCGCAGCCCTCGCACTCCGCAAACACAATGGCCCAGGTGTCAGCGGAAGCAGCACACATCGACTTCAACACACGCGCGATCGGAACATATTATGTGGCTTCTTAGATGTCAATCAGAGAATTCTTTTGAGTTATCTTCGTTATCTTCTTTGCGTACACAATGGGCGGGCTGTAAACGGTAGAAGCGGTAGAGGAAACGGTATCGACACATTCACACGCGAGTCGGAAGTTGTTTCCTTTCATCTTATATATCGTAAAGAAACTCGTGAGTGATTGTGATTAAATTACTCCTTCATTTTTATGATACTTTTTTAATTATCTTATTTGCTTACACAATGGCCGAGAGTGTCCACGGAAGCAGTACACATCGACTAGAACGTACGCGAAACGGAAGATATTCCTGTGGTATCTCAGATATCATTGAGAAACTCCTCGAGTTAAATTACATATTGAATTTTATGATACGTAATTCTTTCACTTGTCTTCTTTGCTTACGCAATAGCCGATATTTAAGTGGAAGCAGCACGCATCAATACGAACCCACACGTGACGGAACATGTTCATAGTGTTCAGATATCATAGAAAAACTCCTGAGTGATTCTGGTTAAATTACGTGTTCAGTTTTATGTTTCGTGATTCTTTCGAGTTATCTTCTTTGTTTACACTATGGACGGGGTGTAAACATACGCAAAGACACTCCAACACGCAAACACTCGCCCTGAAGTTACATCTGAGTGACTCTTAGCTTGTTACAATTAGACATCAAATTCTTAGATCTACGAATCTATGCAAATCTTCCAATTCCATCTGCATTTTCGATTTGCATCTTTGCGAAACTTCCAATTCCTTTAAATATTGATTATATGTTGATTGCTTTGCATCAATTCCTCCGTGCATTACAAGTACACCTACTTCCAAATTTCATAATCAGTTGGGGGAAAAATGAACATTCAATATGAACATAATCATCATTATTGTTATCGATATTATGTTCCTTGAGCAACTCCGTGCATTCTCCATTTGCTTTTATTCTTTGCTTTATTTTTCATTTTCTGTAGCTCTCTTTCCTCGTCAAAAGTTTGATTTTTTTCTTTCATATTCTTCTTTTCTGAATAATGTACTGAGGACTTCCTTTAGAACTGGGTCTACAAAATAAATATTTCAATATTTCATCTATTTGTTGCTTGTCCATGTACATAGAACATTGCACGCGTTTCCATGTAATCGTGCAAAATCCATCCAAGGGACGTCTGAAGTCGTAAGTTCTTGAAATGTCCACTACTTCGAATCGAATACTGTCCGGCCGTTAAAACATCGATTAAATTGAAATAGGTTGAAATTTTCAATTGGGAATTTTGCCCTCGGGGAAAGTAATTTCCTTCCACTGTGCGCCGTGGCGACTGCGCGTGTGTCTAATAAGATCGCCGTCGCCCGGGGATCTCCCTCGGTAAACCCGCGGAGGTGAGCGGAGCGCCGCGCCGCCGCGCCGCGCCGCCAGCGAAATATTTACGTTTATCGGAGCGCGCTTTCAAATTCCGAGGGCGCCGCGTCCGCGCGGGCGAGAGGAAGGGGCGCGGTCGAAGGAGATTCCCCGACGGAATGCGCAAATAGATCAAGAAGGGCGGCTGTCATTATTTTGAAAGCAGTTTACACTCCTGGGACCGGGCGAAGTAAACAGAGTGAAAGGTCACGGAAGCGGCGTGGCCCGGAAGAAAATGTTTGGCGACGCGCCCTCGCGGCGCGGCGTCCCGAACGACGAGAAGGGGCCGGGGTTTCGAGAATCGATTGCGCTCGGTCGTATCCGAAAGGTCGCGAAGCCCTGATGAGAAGTTGACAATGGCTTCCTTGGAAAATTAAATGATAGTCGCTTTGGGTCTACTTCTTCATTTCTCTGTATTTGGGAAATACACTCACGTGATCATAACGCAGTCGTAGTCTTCCCTTCAATGAGAAAGAAGTAGTGACATGTAATTAGAATCGTATCCTGTTGTAATTGCTTCAACTGACACAAAATTATTTAGTCATAAAGTACATTTCAAGAAAAGAAATGTAATGTTTTCATATAAATACACCTACAGTACTTTAAGTGAGTTCATTGGACGTCCCGAACAAAAAAGTGCGTTCATGATCATCTAGCTCCTGATTGATGACTAGCCGCTCTCGCACAATTATTTATTTTTATCTTCTAATTGTTTACCAAGTCCTCTATCCGTAGTGCCACTTCCGGCCTTGTAGAGGTCGTTTGTGAGCACCAGCAGGCTAGCACTCTTTCTGACGCCTTCCCGTCGGCGGAGGCGGGGGAGGGGGCCGTCAGCCGGGCAATTAGCACTCGTCGGGGCGCTCGCGTGATGGATGGGTGATTTGCGCTCGCTCTGGCAGGTGACTCGGCGCCCGGCGACGCGGAAGCGGCCGGCTTACCCGTTTGACACGCGTGATTCACGGAGGGAGAGCTTGTATTCGCTCACTCACCCTCCCGCCCGGCTTCCTGCTCACCTGCCCGCTCACCCGCTCCCTCACCCACCAGATCTCCCGCTGCCCACCCTCCCCACGCTCAGCCGCGAAAGCAGCTATCCCTCCCGTTGTTCATGTGCTCATTCTCCTCAGTGACCCGCCCGCTCACTAGCCTTCATGCTCGTTTGTCAACGCACTTGCCGGAAGACTCACTCACCCGCTCATTCCCACGTTCATCCGCTCGCTAACTAGCCTTCCCTCGCGCTCATCTGTCCCCTCACCCACTTGCTCACTCATCCGCTCGCCATATCTCTCTCTGGATCTTTCTCCCGATCATTCTTGCATACACACACACACACAGACACCCTCACATACTCGCAAACCATCTGCGTGCCCGAAACTGAAAAACAGTCCCTTCCCCTCTTCCACTTCCATCTCATCAACGTGAAGTGTCAGGTTCACGGACGGAGAAAATTGAGATGTCGATGAAAATAGTTTTAACGTTCTTTTATTCGTAACAAATGATATACATCCTGGTCAAAATTACGAATTGGACCAGCAAAGCGATCAGTTGGAAGAAGCAAACAGCAAATGCCTTAAGCAATTGCTGCGAGATGCAAATGATCGAGAATGAGGGAGACACACTGTAAAATGTGTTCTTTAATGGGCCATTAACTTAAATTGAATGAAGGTCCACTGATGATAATGATCAATAGATCTAAAGTAAATTACATGTTAAATAGATATGATAGAAGTGAAGATTTGTAAGACTCTGTACTTATTGATGAAATATCTCTTAGTTCTCTGGATTCACTTACGTGGTCATATGCAGCTTTAATCTTCTCATGTTTAAACGACAACTGCATTTCTCAGAACGTTTGTACCATCTGTCCATTTCATCTGACCACCAAGACTATCTTCATTCCATTGCTTGTCAGCACTGGATGAAAACGTCCCTTATTTTTCCACCGGCCTGGTTCCTTCATTCCATCCCATTTCCATCACCCACTCGCCACTTCACCATAATTCTGCCGGTCTACTTCCGCTTTCTTGCTCACTCCGCCCCATCCTCCGAGTTCCGACTATAACTCCTTTATTCCACCTCATGTATGCCTCTCACTCGCCCCGTGAGCCACCATTATCTGTCGGTCTGTTTCCGGCTTCTCGCCCGCACTCCGCCGCGCCCTCCACGTCCGGCCCGGTTTCGCCTCGACGGAAGGGCTGATGAGCTCAGCGTTCGCGAAAATGAGCTCTTGGGGCTCCGGACGCGCCGGGGCGAGGGGAACGCGGCGCGGGCTTCCGTCTCTCCGGCCGCGGCGCGTGAATCCGGGCGGGTGACGTGTGGAGATTTGGGAGATGGAGCGCCGCGTTTTTGACAGCACTTGTCAGCTGCCATTCTCGCAATCGCCGTGTCGGAGGTTTCAGCCTGTGATTGACGATGCATATCTATGTCTTTCCTGCTCGCGTAGGTCCGGATTTGGGATTATTGTTACGAGTAACACGGATTTATCGACTGCTGTATTATGATCGGCTTCGTTTATTAGGATTGGCACTGAATGTTCGTTTTGATTTTTCAGGATTGTAGTACTCCGATATTTTTTATCACACCGAAGCAACACAATATAAACAGAAAATATGATTAACATTTAACCAGGAACAAATAGCTCGTGGAAAATGTATCAACATATTAATGGAATTAATTTGTTCTTTTGTGATAGAGGGAACTGAGTAAAATGAGAAGACATGATAGGTTCTACTGGAGATATTGTAAACGCAAAAAGTCCCTTTTTGAGGGAGTAAATAACGTACAGTTGTAAAATCACTAATACCGACATCTATTTTTAACGCGTGTATTATAATTATTTACTATGCTTGGTCACCATTTTACAAATGAGTTTGTAATATCGGTACATACGAGTTTAAACACGGATAGTAGGGTTGATAATCGTTGTGACGAATGACCTTGGGTTACAGCTGGAATCATGTCATAAAGAATATTCCCTTATCTGAGCGCGTAACCATACATAGGACAGACGAATGATATGAAAGTCAGGTGGTAACGATGTTAAGAATTGCTGATAAAATAGTGGTGGAATGAAACACGGGTCAAATTATAAAAAAACTGAAAAATCTTTCGAAAATCCACCTTATCACCAACATTTCACATGAAGCGTCTGAGATTTGATCTCCGGTTGAGCAGAACCTCAAGCTATCCAGAATTTTCAGCAACGCCCTCATATCATATATTAAGACCGATATCTAAAGAATAGCAATCGCGGTAGCATACGTACCCTGATGGCAAAATCACGTGATCGAGCAGAGGATGCCATTATAATTTGCCCCTAAGATACGAGACGTCCTAACTAAAAGGAGAGCCCAAGTTCCCTGTGTGAAGAGCGACAGTAGATATACCGCGCAGAAAATTACCGTCTTGTCTCATGAGATGAAGAGTAATAGTCCAGGTGAGGGAAAGTCTCCGGACGTGGCTACGTTTTCAGCGCCCGGGTATACGACGGTGCTGCGCTTTCGAGATCCGTCGCCTTTGAAGCCATCGTACTTGAGGATAAGAGAATAAACACTTCCCGATACTGTCAGCAGGTTCAACGACGGAGGACACGTTGCCGGCGTCAACCGATGGGTATTGTGTGAGCAAAATAGTTGAACAGATGTAGCGTAAGCGCAGTGAAGGATTTTTTTGTATACGCGGTTCACGGGGTGTGTGCGGAGCTGTTCCGTCAGAGTTGCTGGCGGCAACCGCTAGTCTCGCGAGGCGGGGATGACGTCGCACGAATCGACCCGGTGGTGGTTGGCTGAGGGCGGGCCGCGGTTCGCGAGGGTAGCGGCGGCGCTGCATTGAGGTCGGAGCTTCTTGCGGTGGCTCATAAGCGGCGCCGAAGGGAGCTGTGTAATTTTAAGGGCGCGGCAGGCGGCGGCGTCGAGAGCCCGGAGCCGAGATTGATGGCGCGCAGTCGCAGGGCACAAAGGGCCCGCAGGGCTTTTTCTCGCCGCTCGCGCCCCCCAAGTTCGCGCAGCTCCGCCGCCAGATAGCGCCCCCGGCGGGTTCCCCGATGTGCCGGGCTGGGGGAGGAGAGGTTGCACTGTGTGAGAAGGGAGGCGGGGCCCGGTTCTTCTTAGTTGCCGCCGTGCGCTTGCCGGGAGAATGACATCCACCCTCAGCCCCTTTCCGGACTCGGTAGTTTGTCATCTGCGGACGAATGCTACCCTGATTGCCAGTCACACGACCCGCGTTTGAATATTTGGAGTGAGATTGATGAATAAAAAGTAATGTAAGAATGGAAAATATTTTCCCGAAAATTCTACATCTATTGAAATGGTTTTGTATTAATTCGTACTATCAGGTGCAATCGCCTCTGTTTATACGTGTAATACAGGTATATTAAGACGTGCAATCAGGCATGTTTTAATTACATTCACGAAACATTGTGGTTTGGCATATTCAGAGGGTTACCTTTATCATTCGTCGGGCATTTTACGTCCTTTTACACAATTCGTTCATCGTTTGAGCTATCCACATGTTGCTTCTTCTCTATTCCTTTCCTGTTTTCTTCAATTTTCGTGTACCTCTCTGCATGTTTGATCTTTATTATCGACCTTTCTTTCACAACCGTTTTTTCTTTCTCGATTTTCATCCTTGTCCCTGACTCCACAAGAACTTCTTGAAACCAGGTCATGGCGGTGTACCATCCACGTAATCACTCTCCTCTCGCCCAGCGTCCGCTTTTGCCGCCAGCATTACCAACTCTCGCTGCGCCGCGAACGATCCCGAAACTTGCAACTCTGCTCCCACACTCGCGCTCCCAAACAACTCTGCTCCCCACCGCGGCCTTCAGACCCCCCCCTGACCACCCCCAGACACAGCCCTCGTCGTCTCATCCTCCTCGCCATTCTGGTCGCCTACGCCTTCCAGACCTCCTCTCCTTCGAATCCATCCCGTCGCTCCACCTACCACCCTCGCAGTTCTTGTTTTCCCAGCTACCATGGCTTCCTCCCCGCCCCAGCCCCCTCCCGCACCTCGCGGCTCATTCCGCTCCCCCCCCCCTGTCTGGTCTTCCTCGCCGCCGCAGCCCCCTCCGCCACCACATCGCTCTCCCTCTTGTCATCCGGACTTTTTCACCTCCTTTTCGTCACTTCACCGCTTCTACCTGCCTCACCGGTTTGGTCGTCCCCACTTTCCCGGCCTCCCCCATCCACTTCCGTCATTCCGTCGGCCCCCTCCACTGCTGTAGTCGTTCTCATTTTTCCGGCCTCCTCGCGCGCCAACACCCAACCCCCTCACTTCGATCGTTTCCACAGTTCTGGTCGTCCCCGCTTTCCCTATCTTCTCGCGCGCTGACACCCAGCCGCCTCGGACTCCTCCACCTCTGCGACCGCCTCCACCGCTCTGGTCGTCCCCGCTCCCTCTCCCTCCTCACCGCCGCAGTCTCTCCACCATTCCATCCCTTTCTACATCTCTCCGTGCGCCTCTCCCCCCGCCCGGTTTGACCACGCCCCCGCGTGCGACCGTATCCTTCTTCGCTCTGGTCGCCCGCCGCAGACCTCTCCTCCACCCCCACCGCTTCTCCATCTCCCCTCCCGCCCGCTTCGACCGCGCCCCCGCGTGCGGCCGCAAAACACTCCCGTCGTCGTCGTCGTCGTCGTCGTCGCCTGCGAGTTGCGCGGCGCTCCGGGGCTGACCCGCGCCGCTCGACGGAAGAGGCCGCTTCCGGCCCCGCGGGCCCAGACAAATGGCGACGCCGCGCTTCCGGTCTCGCGCCGGACAAAGCCCGCGGGCCTCGCAGCCTCTCCGGCCCACGCCCTCCGCACCGCCGGCTGCGAGGCCGGCCGCTTCGAGGATGTTCCCCTGCCTACGGAGATGTCCGACCGACGCTTCAAGGGGCGTGTGTCACAGACCTAGAAGAATGAAATAAACGCCACAATTATTTGTAGGAGTTTGTACACGAAGAAACCAGTCAGAAATAATCATAAGCTACTCTGGTTTTGAATTACAGCTCATTTAATGTTTGGCGGGAGATGTAGAAATCAATGAAGGGCCAGGAAAATGTATTGTTTTGAATAATTGTAAAAAGATCCCTCAGAGTGTTTTTCACTGATTTGACCACTTAATTCTGTAACTCTGTAATCTGTCAGAATATTCTCAGGAGAATGGTCCAGGATTAATATCTAGGCAGTCAGTTTATAACATTTATTTTACCAACGTTTTGAAACTCTTTTTTTTTCAAGGTATTCTCCAATAATTTTATTGTATCAAACAATTGGATAATATATCATTAGACAGTATTAAAACGATAAATCGTCTTATGTAAATATAACTGTTCGATTGCTGAACAATGTAGATCTAATTTGTTAGAATAATATTTACAATTTTAAAATGCCTAGACAATAAAAACTACATTTTTTGTACCACCACAATGTTAGCGTAATCAGAAATTCAAGATAATTCTATTTTTATCATTTAAACGAGATTATGGATTCCATCCGGAGTTGTTTCTCAATTGATTATTCAATTTTAATTCAGTGCTTGCGCAGCGAGTCTGTGGTGAACTCTATTTTCCCACCGTAATAAAAGCATTACGATGAGGCCTGTTAGGGACAGGTACAACTAAAAGTAATTGCCTCTACCATTTGTTTCAATGCCAATTGTTTAGAATTGTACAAATACTGTTCCTTTGTGTGAAGTTTAAAGCTGTCATGGTATTCATTATGCCTCCAATGCCAGTGTTAATGACTAGAAAAGCTATACACACTTAGCTATAATAATTTCCAATTTCCGAATATGGTGCACCTATATTCTCATATATTTTGCTGTCGAACCATGAATATATATCATTTCAGAATTTTTTTTAAGAATCTTAGTTATTTGTTTGCTAATTACACCAAATCTTGGTGTACAATTTTCGAAACCAATGCTTATACTCGTATAATGCAGGTATTTATATTTTGGTTTCATTAAAATACCAATTTTGTTCAATTGTTTCACCGAAATCATTTTTGTGGAATGTTGGAAAAGTCTCCCTTAATTAACATCAGATATCCGATTAACCACTCCAATTTCTCTGCAATCAAATGCTATCAAAGTCTCATAATCTCAGGTACGGTAAACATCGGTTTTTCATTTTCTGAATTTGGCCTAAAAATTTAACAGAGAAGCGAATTCAAGCATGTTGCCAGTACTTCTCTATAAACATTTATTTGTTCTTTACATAAATGTTTTGTATTGTTCGAGCCATTTATGATATCAGATTTACAAAAATTATATAATTTCAATTCCAATTGACTATCAAAAAACATCGTATTTCATTTTAGAAAGCTCAATTTCGTATTCTTCTACAGTGTCCGTAAAAATAATTTATAACCATTTATAAGACATGCGCTAAAAACTTTTTTTGAGTGTTTTCATAGAACTTTTCGTATTCAGCTTTACTTGTTTAGGTTTACTGTTTACTTGTTTAGGTTACTGTCATTGTTTTGCCGTTTTTGGTGATAACGTTTTTAGAAATATTTCTGTCTGAACACTTCACTAGATCACCGCAGTTGCATATTCAAAGCCAAACCAATTTTCTGATTACCTTGAATTTGTAGAATCAGAATGAGACACGACTTTCTTTGAAATAGTGTTCCATGAATACCTTTCCTAACATTCTGGAGCCAGTTTCAACATTTGCCCATTTCTAGGTTATTTAATGGATGAATAATTTCTATGTTTTTGCTCAACTCTTAATCGATTTCTAAGAGGTTAAAACTGTAATACATATTAAAATATTTTCTTAACTGTTTCTAATATGCTCTTGTGCATATTACAATCGAATCGAGTCATGCCTGCTGAGAGTGGCTATCATGAGTATGTTCAGAATGTCTCCTGAGCTCGTTCCCCGCGAGAGTATGTTGCAACATGTCGCTCGGAGCATCATGTTCTTGGTTAATTGTGGTCGGCATAGAGACGTCATATTCGTCATAATTCATCACAAATCCACTAGACAGTTCTGCATTATTATAATTCAAAAATATCTCCCAGTGCACCCTTTGTTCCACGAACTTTCCCTTCCTCTCTCTCGGAAATTCCCTCATTTTGCCGGATGAATAGATTTTACTCTTGGATTGAGAAAAGGAGGTACTGAAAAGTTCAAAAAATAACAAGTTTTATATTCTTCACTCTTCATTCCATCTCATGCACAGCAATATAACAAAAAAATTGTCTCTCTTATGTTCTTAGCATGGTTATAATGTATAAGTAACTGGATTTTTATTTCTATATTGTTTCTCACAATTTACCTTTTCAAACCACTCAATTTGTATATTTGAAAGAAAGACATACTCGTATTAAGGCCTCTTCATTTTTATTGTAATATCTCATTCCCTTCGTGAGATATCAATTATTGTTTTTCGTTTCTGATTACCTTCAAAACCCTCAGGCTCCTGATCTTTTTTAAGCACAAGCCAGTTCAGATCCACTCAATCACATTACATTTACCTGCGCGGTCTCGATACGACATTTTCGTCAAAAGAGAGTGGATGTGGGTGGAAGCTGGCGCATGAAGTCGATTTGAAGCGACGGCCGGGAAACGCCATTTCTGAAAGTACCCTCTCTTACTCCGGGCGACCCGAGCCGCGCGAGCCGAGCGCTGCCTGGCGGCAGTGCGCGCAATCAAAGAGGACGCGGCGACCGCGTAATCACAATGGCGGAAAATGCGCGCGCGCGGGTTTCATTCTATTCAGGGCCGCATTATCCCCGTGCAGTTAGCGGAGAGGAATAAATTGAAAAGGCACACAGCCCAGTTGAGCTGCCGCGATATCCGATCTGGATTGTTGCGGCGAGCCGGTTTTTCAGCTGGCAGCTAACAAAGTTCCTCATTTGTAATATTGTGAACGAAATCCGCTATCTTTCGGCGCTATCGATGTGGAACAGATCGACTTTGTTGCAAAATAGGCGTTTTCTGTTATGGGCTATCGATGCGTATTGGAGGATTAGTATTGTATTTTTGGATATTCGAGCTTTACGATGATTATTAACAAAAGCACTTCTAAGTCTGTAATTCTGGTGATTTCAAAAAGATTGAAAAAGATTCATTGAATGATAAACATTCTCTGTTACAGTGTTTTGTAACAGAGAGGATTTCTCAATTTCTAATATTTTCCTGATATCATAGAAATGCTTTGATTGTATTCCTCAAATAATGTTACTTCATTGCATTGTGATTTCGAAATGCATTTCTTAAGAAATCAATGGCTAAGATGATTGTCACTCTAAAGTGCAAATCATTAACACGCTATAATAGAACTGCCTGTGTGAATTGTTTCAAAAGGGCTTTTGAAAAAACCGTCGGCAAGGTAATACGCACTCTGCATAAAAAAGTTAAAGAAAAAAAGTCTGCATGCTGCAGTTATGTCTTAACAAGTCTATTCACCCTTGCACGGTTTTAGGCCCAGCAGCCGCTTTTTAACGATTCGAAAGGGGTTGAATACCCCCGTACCTCCGCTCGCAGCTTTTCCACCCGGCCGACCGGCGGAGCCTAATGGACTCCCAACAGCCGACTTTCGTTCTCTGGCGAAGCGTAGGCACCACAAGTTTTCGCAACAATTTCAATATCTGTCCGAAGCGAAGTCGGGCCGGGCAGCCGGCGTGGTACGGCGGGGGGCGGGGCGGGACGGCGTGGTGCAGCTATCGTTTCGAAGCTGCTGTTCGTGTTATGGAAGTTGATGATTTTTTAAAAAACAATTCTCGCGCCGACGCTGCTCGAACATTCACGTCGAAGTTTTCGCCGGCGCGGCGGCGGCGGCGCTGTGCTGCCGCGTCCCGCGGGAGTCATTGGCGACGCGGCTCCGCAGTTCGCGTTGTGTCCGCGTCACCGCGGCCGCCCTCGGCGACCATCGCGCCGCTTCGGCTTTTGTGCACGCTCCGCGCCTCTTCGTCGCGTCACGCGTTTCAAATACGTTCTTTTTTTGTGGGGTGGTCGCGTTTTAACAACTGGTCATATAGTGATTATTTTAATTGAAGGGGGAACTGTAGGAAGAGCACGCAAGGACAACTCGAAACAAACATCCATACCCCCGAGACGGGTTTGGAACCCACGATCCTTCTAGCCGGGGCGGATACGGCTTTTCAACCTTACCCACCAGGCTCAAATACATTCGTTCATCATTGTTGCCTAGTTTTGTTTTGATTCTCGTGACCGTAGCTATAATTTCGTTTGTAATGATGCTTGTATTGCATTTGAAACCGTAAACTGTCATCGTATTCTGTTTTTCGTATCTTTTTTTACATGTATAAAGAATGATTTGGAAGGAATGTGACAGTACTAAACAAGTATACACATACATTTAGAAAATATTTTTCTATTTCGCTTTTTTGTACCTTTTTCTTCTGTCTTCTTTTTTTCGTTAGCAAACGAAAATAATATATAAGTTACCAATGAATATGTTTATGGATTTAGAACTCTGTGACCTCGAGCAACACATTACAAAATGGATTGTAAATATTAACTTGTGATCTATGATATTTGCAGGTG
This sequence comes from Acheta domesticus, assembly GCA_031308135.1. Lineage (NCBI taxonomy): Eukaryota > Metazoa > Arthropoda > Insecta > Orthoptera > Gryllidae > Acheta > Acheta domesticus. Next base: position 33,600,316 of record JAHLJT010008756.1, on the reverse strand, counting down.
AGCTTTTTGTGATACATTACTTTTGTTTTAAATTGTATAATTTTGCTCGATTACGTACATGAATTTTCTAAAAAAGTCAATCTTTTTTTTTCTTTCGATTTTTTTGAGACATACATTCCTTGGGTCAAAAAGTTCAATGGGAAGGAATTTTGTTATAAGTATATCTTGCATTATTTGTTATTTTGTGATTCCACTGAGGTCTCTTGAATTCATCTACACGATCACTGTCTTCTGCCCCGTGGCCCTGAACAGGGCTTTTCCACCATTTTTTCCCATTGCTTTCCACCAACTCACAGGTTTGAGTAAAACGAGCAGTTGTAAGCTTATACATAAAGAATGATGAGATTTTATCTCTTCACGATCGATCGTTTATTGAACCTGTTGCCACATTTTCCATAAATCATACGTAGTGAAATAATAATACATTGTCATTTTGTGTCAGGTATTCCTTGACGGCAAGGAAGAGTCCAAAGACACGGTAATTTAATGCCTCACAACTGATAAAAGACGGTTGTTTGGAGACGAAAAATGTATTCAATTTATATCGATGTGTTCCTTGCAGTTTGTCGTGTACCGGGAATTGAGCTATATTGATTCTCAAACGATGTGACTTTCTGGAAGAGCCATGTTCGTGACAGACCTGCTCGCGCGGCCAATAAATTTTCGATGTATTCAATGTTCATATAATCTCCCACCAATTGATTCTCCTTCAGTAACGTTTCCTTCTTACACTTTTTATCTCGATTCGCTTTCTGATGTTTTACTCGCAGCCATACGTCACTCTAAGCCGCTCGCTTTGGAAGTTTCTGTGATCTTTTTCTGAATGCAGCAATTTTGTATACATTTATCAATGTTTATTTGCTGTATTTTCCTTTCAACCTTTGTTTTCAATTTATCATAATACAATTCATTTTTTGTTTTCTTTTGAATAATTCTTATAACTACTACGTTTGTTTATATCTTCTAAGTGATATTCGCCTATGATCTGTCTATGTAGTTATCCACTTTCCTATCCATTGCTTTGTAAATGTTCTCCAGTTGAGGAAATACTCTCGGAGGGTACTCCAAAGCTTTGAAAATTGTCCTTTTTTGGTAAGACTCAAACATTTCTCACCGTGAGATCCTCACCTCCATCGCCGCCATTTCCAACCCCACCACCCTCACCACCACACCACCACCGCAACACCAACACCACAACTCCAACACCACTATCAACATCACTACCGACACGACCTCCAACATATACATCAACATCTTCATCGAAACGTATCCCATCGCCAATACGAACACCACTACCAACCCTCCCCCCCCCACACACACACATCACCAACACCTACAAAGCCAGCATGAAATACATCTCTGTACTCCTTGATTTCACACAATAAATTCGCCTGCTAATCCCATGTTCTGGTGCCAATAAAGTACGTGATCTAAATGACGCATAGATCTATTAATTAGTTCATATCAGCTATTTTAAAAGCTTTCATGTATTGGTATATCTGGAACAAGGGACTTTAAATTATGGTTGTGCGCCATGATGATGTGAATAGAGCTCGTTTTGTCGGTGGCACGACATGTTATGTGGGTTCAGATCCCACGTGCCCGCATATTCTAGAAAAAGGTAGTGCAGAAACCCCCAAATGCGGGTTTGTTCTGTGGTAAACAATATAAATAGTAAAATGTTGACAGAAACGGCTGGTCTCTCGTGTATTAAACCTGATATGAATGCGGGTTATCAGGTGTCACGATTTCCCGTATTGAATGCTTGCAACAGCCATAACAATTCCCCTCTGACCTCGACAGCCGTGACAAAACGGCACCGTATTTATTTGCATTCTTGTGGCTATATTCGCATTGATGCATTGCGCCAAAGCCCTAATGGCCGTTTCAAATCACACAAGAGGCGTATTTCATAAAGTGAATGCGGCAAGTGTCCAAATGAGAATCAAAATTGTCATACGGTCCGCTGCATGAGTTTCTCCTGGTTACTTGTTACTGTACATTTTAATACATATTACCTAGTGTTTGTATAATTCTGAATTCCATTTCGGAATTTTTCATTTCTGTAGAAGTTAAATTCAACAAATGTTTTATTGGAAATTTATCTGCTGATATTCTAATTGAAGGCATAATTTACACTATCGAATGCGTATGTAATTTTGGTATTGTGCATGTCTGTACACTTTGCAAGAACAAAACATTACTCGTTCGTAATTTCGGTATGAACACTGTTTCCCTGCTTTCTCTTTTTGTGAAATATACGGTCTAGTAGGAACAGTTATCAATATAATACGAGCTGACTCAAAATATCGTTTTAACTTCGTGTTTTCCAAATATTTTCCCCTCAAATTAAATGTACGTTTAAAAATAATACCGCTTTCACAGTCTTAACACACAGTCTTTAACACACAGAAATTTCTTTTAAAGATGAAGTTTTGATTTTAAATGTTATTCGTTAAACGTGAAAATAAAAAAAAATTAAACACTATTGTCCTTACTTTTCGAAATCGAATTCAGCGATTTTACAATCCGTCCCCGAAACATTATTTTTTGTCTTGATGACAAATTGCCATAGAGTAAATAGCTTTTTGGCACATTTGTATGTATGAATTTTTATATAAATTGAAACGTCCGTAATGTAACTGACGTTCTTATAAATTATTTCCACGTTCGTACACAGTCGACTAGATACCTCTTGTGTGCTTCCACATTTTAGCGGAAGCACCTGCTTTTCTAGGCATTTGCTTACACTAGTGACATGCATCAGATGACGTTTCTGTGAAACTGAAGACCAGTTGTAAGTCGGTCTGCCGCTGTCACATGTATTTGTTGACGTTTTCACACTTTGTCGAAAATGCACACATATTCCCGTTCCTCACTGTGTATGTGTATATTAAGAGACCAGATTAAAAGGAGTCATTTTCCTTTCAAAACGTTTGATTTTTACTTCCTGTGGCTCTGAGTAGAACGAGCTGCTAAGGCAGAAAGAAGTTAATTATTCAAGCTGGCTCAGTAGCGGTCGCGGGGACAGAACAACTACTATAGACTCGTGCTGGCATTCTCGGACTGTGAACGTCTCGGCGGGCATAGTATAGAACGGCCCGCCGGAGGATACGTCCATGGATGGTGGCTTTACCAAGTGGGTGACGATACTAGCAAACATGGTTGGTTATCATTTTGATCCTCAGTCACGGCCGTAAATGAGATGAGTGGTCTTGATGATACGATTCGAATAACGATGGAGCAATCGCTGACTTACAGACAGGGGAAGCGGGAGAAACGCGAGAAAACCTACCGCGAACCCGTTTTGTGCACATAGGATCGACTGTGAGTTTGAACCCCAGTGCGTAGGGGTGGAAGGTGAACGGACTGCCCATTAGAAGACGCAGCGACCGCGAACCGGTCGCTGGCCGCGCGCGGATAGTGGGGGAGCGCGGGCGGGTGCGGGCGGCGCGGGTGGGCGCAGACGGGCATGGGCGAGCGCGGGCGGCCGAGCGTGGGCGGGCGAGGAGAGCGGGCGAGCGCGGGCGGGCGAGCGAGAGCAGGACGAGCGCGGACGGGCGAGCGTGGGCGGGCGAGAGCGGGCAGGCGAGCGTGGGCGTGCGAGCGCGGGCGGGCGAGAGCGGGCGGGCGAACGCGCGCAGGCGAGCGTGGGCGTGCGAGAGCGGGCGGGCGAGGGGAGCGGGCGAGCGCGGGCGGCCGGAAGCGGGGGGGGGGTCGTGCGGGGCTGAGCAAACGGGTCGGACGGGCAGGCGGGCGAGCGGTGGGAGCGTTGCTTTCCGGGTCGGGCGCGTGGGTGGCGGCGGCGCGGTGATTCAAAGCCGCGGCGCGGACGGCGTCCGCCACATCAGAGGCCGGCCGCCGCGCGGCGCGGAGTGGGCGCCGCCGCCGAAGGGCCTCAAAGTCGGACCGAATCCGCCGCGCGGGGGCGGGGGCAGGCGCCGGAGCCTTGTATGGAACTGCCAGCCTGCGTTTTAAGCGGCCGCACTTGCTCTGTGCAACTACTGCATTCGCGGAAGTCCCTCTACCCCGGAACAGGAAATCCGGCGAAACGGAGAAATAAACAGGGCCAGTCCATCTGAAATACTCGATTGTTACGGAGATGGCACCTTTAGAACAATGTATTTCTCACCTTTTTATTCTAAAATTACGGTGAATTTATTTCGAGATTGGGAGGTTAAGTAATTTAAAAAAGTTGAGAAGATGCACAGAAGCTTTCATTTGTTCGTATGGTTGCTTATGTAATATAAATCATCTTTGCATTCTTCACAATGCGAACTGGTATGGCTGCAGAAGACGTTTATACTGTATATGTATCTCTGGTTACAGAGTAAACAGCTGCGTTCGAACATTTGCAGGTTCGGATCGTACTCAGCGCTTGTGGGTAAACATACCTAGTTCTCCGATCTACCGCGAGGCACTCTGGTGTTCATTGCGCGTCAATATCGGGCGTGTTTAACGCAGCCGCCATGAGAATGAAGTAAATTAACGGTGCAATATACAGGATTAAAAAAGAAAGTCGTAGCATGTATGCGTGCAATTTTCCAGCCTCCAACACCTTTTCCCGGTGATAGCTTCAAAGGGCCACCGCGATTGTACGTAGGCAAGTTTAATTAGCCTTCGTTCAGACATCTCTCTACGCCGGGTTTGCGTTGCAGCGCGTCAGGGAGGAAAGGGCGGGCGGCAGTACGTGGAACAAGGGACAGGGCGGGGAGGGTGGAAGAAGAGAGCTGGGCGGCGACGTGTGCGGAAAGGACAGGAAGGCGACATTTAAAAAAATGGTTACGAAGGAGCGTGGTAGGGAGAACGAACGGTGAGAGGAAACGTGGAAGAGGACGGGGCAGCGAGTCGGGGAACACAGGAAATGGTGGTAAGGACGGAGGGTGGCGCCGATTCCTTTAGGTTGGGTCGGAGGGTGGGGGGGCAAGACGAAGACCGTGCAATACGGGAAGGGGGGGGGGACGGTGAAACTTGGAAGAAGGGACAGGGCGAGAAGGTGAGAAGAAGGGAGGTGGGTGGCGTTGAGGAAAGGACAGTAGGCACCTCATGGAGAAATACAGACAAAGCGGTGAGGTGGGAAGAATAACCGGTATGACGAACTGCGGAAGAGTCCAGGGCAGCGAGGTGGAGAGGAAAAGAAACGGTGGAAGGGACGGAAGAAGGGGCCACGACGAGTCCTGTAGATTGGAATCGAAGGAGCAGATCGGCGGCGCGGCAATTGGGGGAAGGGCGGGGGGGGGCGAAACGTGGAAGCAGGGAAATGGCGGGGAGGTGAGGAGGGAGCAGGACGACGAAGCGTTGCGGGTAGGGAAGGAAGGGGACACTTGGAGAAACGTAGGCGAAGGGCGAAGTGGAACGAAGGATCGGTACGACCGAAACGTCGAAGAGCAGATGGGGGAGTGAAGCATGGAGGAAAGACAATGGTGTCGGGGACGGAAGAAGAGTGTGACGAGGAGTCTTGTAGAGTGAGACGGAGGGACAGGTCGGCGACGCGGCTATGCCAGAGCAGGCGGGGCGATGAAAAAGGGGCAGAACGGAGCTGGGAGGCACAACGTATTAAGGGTGGGGCGAAGGTGCGGAAAGGCAGAATTGCAGAAGAGGTAGCGAGGCGAGGAAGAAAGGAAAGGGTGGCCGGAGGCAGGGTGCCACGAGTCGTGTGGGCTGGAACGGATGTCGGGAGGAAGGGGGGCGGGGACGGGGCGCGAGGGCGCGCACGTGCCAGGAGGCGTGACGACAATTAACTGGCGTGTGCTCGCGCTAATGAGCAAAGTGAGCAGGCGCCGAGGTGCAACAGGCGTGTTTGTTGTGGATCGCCCTCCGAGGCAGCGCTCGCCCATCAGCTAATGAGTGTTCGTGTTGATTTTGGTTGCGATGCGGACCTTTGCTTGTGGAGAGAGCGACCCGCTGAGGAAGGATTCGTTTCGTTTGCTATTTCGCGGTTAATTAGGAATGATTCTATCAGGTTGGTAACCCCACGGGTTTGAGGTGTAAATCCCTGCCCAAATACAAAAGTAATATTGCAGAAACGATTTTAGGTACTACGCTACTCATTAATCTACAAATATGATGTAATATTGTATAAGTAAGGGTGGATTTTAATGAAATGCCATTTTTTTCTTTTCACTTTAGAACGATGCCGTTTAGTGTACACATTAATTTTATGTTATGACAAAAGGAAATGACCCCTTTTTATACGTAATTTTGTTGCATTTTTGTCGTTTTAAAGAATAAGTAATTTGATACTCTTTTCCGTCATTTTTAATGCATTTTCACTGATTTTATTGATTTTAATACCATTTTATTGGTGCTTGCATAAAATAGTATTTTTGAGATGCAACATATATTCACCACAGAATTCCTGAGTAGCCCACTCAATTCCTTCGCTCGTATATTGCATTCTCAGCCGTGGTGAGTGCTAGCGTAATCTAAGGTTCCTGTAAAGCCTATCATTGCTGTGACGCCGAGTTGCCATTGTCGGTTCGGTTGATTTCGCGATAAATAAAGGCAGAGATTTCGTGGTGCAGAACAGTCCAACCAAAATTTGCAAGCTGAGTTCACTTGAACGAAAGGAGAAAACATCGATTACATCAGTAACATATCCGATACCTAGCTGAGTTGTTCATGTGAATTGGTCCTGATCATATTTTTACGTCATTTTTCTTTGCTTTAAGGGCATTTTTAAAACAAATTTAAGAGGATTTTATTGATCATTTTTGGCGATGTTTTAGGTCATCAAAATCCCGCCCATATTTATAACTATTTACGGTCTAAATGAATATCGAAAAGACGTTTGATTTCACCTTTCTTTAAGTGAAAGACGTACTAAATTTCGTAAAAGATTTTTCTAAAAAGCCACGTAATATGGCTCCATCTAGTTGTAAATGTTTTCTTGCTGTGGTGGCTGAACAAGCAAAGTCTGATTTCAGGTTGTCTCTGTAGATGAGATTCCAGAAGCTAAGAAACAAAATACTAATTGTGGGAGTAGATTGCAGTGGCTGTGTTCTTCTAAATTGGATAATGTTAATGACAGTTTATTAAATTCCTTTCGAAATGTTATGAATGTTTGTAATGTATGTTCACAAAACACAATTTAATATCAGCCATGTCACCAAGTGCCCATTTTGTATCCCTTCTTTTGCTACGCCTTACACCCCATCGTGTTTCTCGCTCGTGCATTCCGTTCTCATACACTCTCGTTTATTCAACCGCACTGGTGCAGCGAACAAACCCAGAATTTTTCATGCCTTTATGCACTTTATTACGTTACGCGTGCAGTAATGCCGTTGCGAACCCCTCTGCGGTTCACATTTTCGACTTTAATACTCGCGGGCCTTTATGTAAATACAGCCTTTGTTACCGCAGCGTCATAATTTTGTTCATTTTCCGCCTCAACATTCTTGCGCGCCTACGGTTGCAGCGGCGCCGCCCGGCGGTTTTACAGAGAGGGCGCTGTCATACGTTATTGGTATTTACGGAATGCTTAATCGCTGCCGCCGCGCCGCACGTGGCGCGCGCGGGAACGCCGCAGTACGTGCCTCAACCACCAGGGAGCAGCACCGGCTCCCGCTCCGCGCCCGCCCACGTGATTATCAGAATTCGAAACCATGATGGAACGATTAGAGCGGAATGGAAATCGTTGAGACCGGAGGATTAGAGATTGAACTCCTTGCCTGCGATGTGTTAGAGAAACGTTGCCTGTTCAGGCGGCGTTGATTCGGAAGATGTGTTGCGAGGTGAAATTGGTGCAGCGAAAATGGTGGAATCAGAAATGTAGTTCGCTTGCCGATATTACCTATAACTGGTTACAGAAAACCGAGTTATAGGTTTTCTTTAACTTGGGAGCAAAAATGTCTACTTTCCAAATGTTACTAATGTTGCTAATAATAACTTTGTTCTATTTTTATTTATCAGTGAACTATTTATGGTTAAAAGGTGTGGAAGCGATTCTGCAGCTTAAGAAAACGTGCGCAGTTTATACTTATCCCCCCATGTCACATACAGTTTTAGCGGTTTGTGGCAAAGTAATTCAAATCTAAATAAATCAAATCAAATTCAGAGATTGTTGATGATGTGTTTGAAATTTAAAATTAAGTTATTTAAAAATTGAGTAATGCCAAAGAAACACTAAGATCATCAAAACATATGAGTGTTAAAACGTTTTATTGTTGAATATATTGCTTTCCATCACATTTAATTACAAAATTGCTTGATATCTCTTGTTTATTTAGACGTGATAATCTCTAGATAACTACTTCAATTGATCACATATAGGTGTACATTGAATGCCATCATAGTTTTTCCTTCTGACTTCGTGATACGAGTAGAAAAATACAGTCTACCCAGATGGCGCAGTGTGTACGTCGATGTTTACTAATGGGTATTATATTAATCAATGATCTTGCAGAGTGTGATCCATTATTTCATTGGATTATTTTGTTTAAAGACCATCGGACTAACATTTGTTGAAACACTGGATCTCACAGCTTTTTGTATTGTTCTTATGTAACGAAAAATCGTTTCAAATAATTTATACATTGGCGAATACTTTTAATTTAAGAGATATTTGAGATAAAATTATGATACCTTAAAGGCGTTAACTGAAAGTAGTTCCTTTTTGCCAGTTCAAAAAGTAAAAAACTTAAACAAATCACAATTTATTATAATCGGCTATCCACACGACGAAGCGTTGTGGGTTCGTTTGATAGACCCCATCCTTTCGTGAAAAACTCCAGCTCCGAATCATTTCATCCCTGAAGAAGGCTTCGGCAGGGTTGCCGAAACGTCGAATAATCACCCCCGAAGGCTTCGTCTCCGAGTGAGCTGGGTTCGCCGCATATACGTGTTCACCGACAGACAAGTATTAATAAAGTACGAACGGTCGTAAGACCGCGTCACACACACTCCGTCGATGTCAAACAGCACGACACTCCGCGCGAGACGCTACCTCGGGCTTCATGACGAATTTCATTTCGCCGGCGGCGTCCGCGCCATTTTGATTCCGGCGGGGTTTACGGCGCGGGGCCGGAGGCGTCACAGCCCGAGGTACCTCGCGGCCGCGGCCGCTGCTCGGGCTGTGCCGCCCCGTTTACGCGACCATCGCGCAGGCGTTACGCACCCGCCGTCAGCCCAACGACCCAGCACGCCGCGCGCGCGGCCTGCCAGCCACGCAGGCGACACGCAGCGCGGACAGTGAGGCGCGGATGCGGAAAATGCGGGAAAACCGATGTAACTTTCTGCTGGGTGTTGTGAATTGAATGATGACTTCAGCTGAATACGTAAGGTGTACTATCTCGTAGTGAATTTGTATAGAATTCAGCGCTATAAATTAGAATAACAGATCCACTTTGTCAGATACAACAATCTAAACGTTCGTGTAGATATGATAGTCTTGGGGTAGTAACAGGAGATAAGCCACATCATCCGCAGCAATCCATCAATGAGTGCTCTAAAATGGAAATTTGTGAACAGCTACATGCTTCCCGTGGCTTGTGTGGTTTATATCGTTACTGCCCCAAGTTCGTCAAACAACGGAATGTGTCATTTTGGGATCGCTGATTGCCCACTTGCAGTAATAAGTCTGTAAACAAGATCTATCGGTTACCTCAAATTAAATTGATACTAGGTATTGCATTTCTTATAATATTTAAATTTATTTTTTTTATCATCACTCATCATGTAGCTTTTCAATTTCAAATTTCGTTTGAAATTTAAATTCAACGATCCTAAACACGTGTGACAAACTCTTGACATCGTATACCCATTTCTGACGTTTCCCCGTTCGCCCACCGCTGCGAACCACTGCGCGGGCGGCGCGGGCGGTCCGACGTGGCGGTGGAGGCGCGGATCACGAGAATTCGGCTCGTAAAGCGGCCGCGAAAACGGAGCCGTAAATCGAACGGCGCCGCGAGCGAAATTGGCGGCCGAGTAACGGCGAGCGCCGCGCCGCGCAGCGCCGCCGCGGGAGTACACCGCCGCTGTGCGTGGGGCGATGGGAGAGCTCGGGTGGGAGGGCGACAGGAGGCGTGGACGCCGTTGGGCAGCGGGTGGGCGGGTAAGCGGGCGACGGCGTGTAAGGGCGAGCGGGCGAGAGAGTGTGTGGGCGGGCGAGCGGGAGAGAGTGGGTGAGGGTGGGCGAGGGTGAGCGAGCGAAGGCGGGCGAGAGAGTGTGTGGGCGGGCGAGCGGGAGTTAGTGGGTGAAGGTAGGCGCGGGCAGGCGAGGGCGGATCAGCGAAGGCAGGCGGGCGACAGGGAGGCGTGGACGGGTGAGGGCGGGCTGCAGGCGAGCGCGGGCAGGCAGAACGGACGAGGACGGTCTGGGAACAGGCGGGCGAGAGCGGTCTGGGGGCGGGTGGGCTGACACCACGACCTCCCTCGCCCGTCCGGAATTAAATGTGTCTGAGCGCTGGCTTATATCGCGGCGGCGGCGGCCAGGGCAGTTACGGCTGCCGCCGGCTCGGTCTAGCACTCGCCAGGCCACTGTGGCTCTCTCGCCATCAGCGCCTCCACGCCAAACAGTTTTTATTCCGTGCTTCGCTCCGAGGGCGGCCCGAAGCGCTGCGGCCTATTACATTCTTCGTACCGGGATTTAAATGCCGGTGTGTTCGTGTGGAATTTGTGGTGCAGAAGCGCATTCACGGCATCGTTTTCGTGGTTGCTTTGCCTCTCGGTCCACTCTCACACACCACTTCATCATGAGTTCTATTCGTTAATTAATTCCCATACTGACGTCGTTTTTTACTATTCATCAATTTGTTCATCATCCCAGGCTCTAGTGGTACTGATACTTGGAAACAAAATATATTCGCTTTTTACGCCGTACAAAGTTTCCCCAGATTGCTTCTTATCTCTTATAGTAATTTTTCTTTCCTCTGCTTTCAATGCGGCTTATAATAATTGTGCAACACGATGTTTGCTGAAATTTGAGAAGAAAGATTTGTTTAAAACTAATTAACACGTGCGCCGAGACTAGTCGGATAACTTTTCTTTATATTTATTCCTCCAAATGTCATTTTTATTCTCTCATGATAGCAACTGTCTAAGAACGCACTGCGTGTGTGTTCTACCTCGTACGCGGATCAGTGTTTCTTCCGTCCTTTTCCCCCCCTTTCGCTTCTTTTAATGTTATCATCACTAACGTCCGGTCCGTGCTCGCTCGTACCCGACCGACGATTCCCCTCTTATTTCCTCCATAACTCACATCGCCGCTTCCGCTCCAGGCGTTTACTCCGTCCGCCGCGCCTCTACGTCTTGATCGGCGCCCGACAACACAATTGCGCCGTCCGCTGCTCGCTCGTTCTGGAGGCCGTCTCTCGGCCTACGGTCTCGCCCTCCCCTTCCGCCTCGCGTCGGTTTCGCTCCTTGCCTCCGCCCCACTCCCCCCCTCCCCGCCGCCCGCGCCGCCTTCATTCGTGCGGTAAGCCGTCCTGGGAACGGCGTGTAACTCCCAAGTAGCGCTGCCTCCGCAGGTAGGGGTGGGGGCGGGGCAGGTCACATCGCCACGCGGCGCACGCTCGCTCGGTTATCGTTACCGCTGCGGTCGCCGCCGGCGGCGGGCGCGCTGGCGGCGGCGGTGGCGGCGGCGCGCGCTCGAGACGTGCCGTGTCCCTCTTCCGCCGCCGGCTCGTTATGGCGCCGAGAGTCCTGCGCCCCCTCCTCGGCGGCGCCGTGACCGAGTTGCTGCCGCCCCGCCTCGCCCCTGCCACGGCTCTCATCCCTGGACGGGAGCTGCAAGTGCAGGGCGACTCATCCGATGAGCCGTCCGCCAGCAATCTCTAGCAGACGCCCACTTAGCGCTTACTTTCCTTCGCTTCCGCCTCCTCTTTCTCCTTGCGTTCCTTTTAACCTTGTCTCCCTAGTGCTTTTACTTTCTTTCATTTTTTAAATTTTCCTTCATGTTTATTTGTTACGTTTTTTTAAACTCCAAAACATTCTCAATGATTGCTCTTATAATCACTGCTGCTTGCTGAATTCCGTATCTTAGATTCTCTGTTCAATCTCCTGCTTCTACATTTCCCGTCAAATTTCACTTTACTCTCCGACTGTACCTCCATCATCAACCCCTGTCGCTCCCATTTCGGTCCTCCGCCGCCGTCCTCTTAGCCCAAACTAGTGTCCCTCCCGCCCCCGCCCTCTCCGCGCGGCGTCGTCATTCGCCGGCGCCGCCTCCACGACCTGCCCCTCCCCCGACCCCCGCCATCCCACCCCACCCCACCGCGCCTTGGCCGGACTCGAGACGAGCCGGCAAATTGGTTACGCGGTCGGCCGGGAGGGCCTGTGCAGAGCGGGGGATCCCGGGGCTATGTCGGAAATTACGTTCCTTGATGTAAAGGTCTGCCCCGAAGCGAGAGTACTCAGAAACTTCGCGATTTTTTTTTAAAAAAAGCTCTTTTTATTGAGGGAATATGCCCACGTAACGAAGTTAATGACATTCCTTTCTTTTTTGGTGTGGATGGATGTGCTTTGGGTGATGAAAGTTCGCCTTTGGGGAGAAAAAATCACTGAAGAGTGTCTTCATATTTGTATCTTTAGTGCGTGGTTACTAAGCCTTAATTACCTTTTTGTTGTCTTCACTTTCACTGATCCTTTAATCTCGACATCTTCGAGAAAGAATATTACCTCTTTGTTGTGTTGAATTTAAGCTTTTCCTATGTTGCCTTCGCGTTTGTGAGAATCAGGTTGTATTTCATGTTATGGGACGAACGCTGTCAGAAATCGCAACTAAAAAAATGTATAGTAGAACGTTGAAAAAATGTGTTTTTGTATATCCTGTTATTTTAGCAACAACAAAAAAACATGTCGGCGACCAGAAAATACGGATCCAATTTCTGTTACTTTTAAAATTCCACTCCTAACTTTTGTGTACGACATCGCACTGGACTGCTGAAACATTATACTTCATGTTTTTCTTTGATAAAGCATCAAAGACATGAAATGTTTAATCCATATATAAAATGTTTATTTAATACTGGAAAATTATTTGGTTAATCATTATTCAAATGAAATGAGTGTGGTATACTATTATGATATTTCAGACGATATTATTTACAAGACGAGACCATTCTGAACTTAAAAAGGGTTTACGATCTTCAGGAACCACAAAGTTTGATGATTATACATATTTTAATGAATCACATTAGCATTTCATAGGCATTTTAATTACATTTCATAAACAGTCTTCCGTGCGGCAACGCTTAAGATCACACACACACACACACACACACACACACACACACACACACACACACACACTGCACTGTAGGTTGCATTCAAAGGGATGCATCTTTCGAATATTGCACTGGTGGACGATCTGTGAGTTTGCCATTGAAGTACTCAATTGGGTACAACTCCGTTACAGCTAAACTCTCCGTATTCTTGTATTGGAGCATTCTTATCAACAGTTAATCACAGTTCCACGTCTTTCTCTCTGGATAAGATATTCAGTGTTTCTTCCATTTATTCAGGGTTCCCATTTCTATCGCTCGTCGACCTAGTGTCTGACAGAATTGTTTCACGAGTAAAAATGCATGACAGTTCCCTGTGCCCTGCCGCTAGTCTGCCGTCTATCGGGGGATCGCCGCGCCGCGCCGCCCGTAGCATCAGCGCCGGCGCCCCCAAGCGGGCCGGAGGCGGGGGCAGGGGCAGGGCGACAGGCGTCGACACGGACCAACAGGCCGCCGACACGTGTCCGCTGAATAATGCAGCGCCGGCCGCCGTCTGTCCCCGCTTCCGCCCTCGTCCTCGTCCCCTCTTCTGTCCGTCCAACACGCCCCCGCTCGCGCGCTCGCGACACCGCCGTTCGCCGTGACACTCGCGGTCATTCGCTCGGAGGCCAATAGCTGGACGTGCTCGACTCGTTTGGGCGGGAATACGTCTCTATGATCATTTCTGTAGTTGAACCCTACTGAAAAAGAGCCTTCCACTACGCATGCGATGCGGTTTTCTTTGACAGTTCGTTATCATTGGCCTTTTTTTAACTGGCGGTTTACTCGCTAATTGGTATGCTTTCCGCCCTTAGCATTCGATTTTTTAATGTTCGGCCTTCTTCATAACCATTGCCTACCCTAGGCAACTTCCGTCCATCTTTCAACGTGGAGTCACCAAGCGTTCGGTATTGGTGACATTTAATGTTCTTCGAGCACCATACGTCAGAAGCACAGAACGCCTATTGTTGGTCATCAGCTGATCTCAGATATCTACTTCTCTGGCGTTCACTTAGATTAAATTGAATAAATGCGCGCTCACTGACTTAGTTCTTAAAAGATATTTTTTGTAAATATTAACTTTTTGCAGACAGTGGCGAATACGAATTAGTTTATTTCGCCCATTGAAGATCAGTTTGCTCGAGTATTTCATTCCAACTTCCACTTCTGTTAATATTCTAGAAAAGTTACGAAAAGCCGAGGTCCGTAAAAATCTAAAGGACTATAAATGAAAAAGAGGATCTGAGTTGAACGCCACTTAAGCCGAAAACCCCTATAGTTGATGGGCCCCATTATATTGCTGCGAAGAAAGAAATAAGGTAAATTATTTCAACAAGATTTTCCCTGTTTGTACTCGGCTCGCCTGATCATGTCCTACAATTTAGACGGGGCTCCCTTGGCAATTGTTTCGCGTACTCTTAAGATCACAGCCCCAACTTGTTAAGCCCTCTTCGCTTCTTCCATTTGCTCCGAGGAGCGCTCTTCTCCGCAGCGGCAGCCATTCAGTCCCTTACAGCAGCTAATTAAGCAGGGCCCCGTTAGGGAAACACAGCGGCCGGCGCGGCGTCGCGCCATGTGCGGGAGCCGTTGCAGGGAGCCGGCCGGCGATTCTCTTGCGCCGCGCCCGCACACGTCGCCCGCCCCCACCGCCATCACCGACGCCCCCCCCACCCCGCCCTCCTGGCTCGCCGTCGCCTGCCCCGCCCCACCAGCCCGCCCGACCGCCCTGCGCACCTTGCCCACCGGCGCTCGCCCCGCCCGTCCCCTGCCCACCTTGCCATGCCCATTGCGCCGTGTCCGCCGTCGCCCGACCCGCTCGCTCCCTGCCCGCTTTGCCCTGCCCACCTTGTCATGCCCATCTTGCCGTACCCTCCGTCGCCCGGTCTGCTCGCCCCCTGCCCACCTTGCCTTGCCCTTCTTGCCGTTCCCACTTTTCTCGTCGTCCGTCGCCACGCCCACCTTGTCCCAGCCTGTCCCCGCTCAGTCCCCTTGTCAAACCCGCTCCGACGGATAAACCCTCACTGCCCGTCCCGTATGCCTTGTCCGCCGTCGCTCTCCGCCTAGCTACCGCTGTTCGCCCCACCCTCCGAACGCTGACACCCTCCAACACTATCTCCCCCCCCCCCATTCACCACCGCCCCCCTCCACGCGTAGGCCGCTGCCTGTGCAGTTCTCGTCCCGTTCCGTCGTTGCCCGCGCGCCGCCCCCTCTTTCTCCGTCGCGCGCCGCCCGCTGCATCTGGCCTGGCAAGCTGCCGCCCGCAGCGCCGCCGCCTGCCGACAGGCCGTTAGGACAGCGCGGGGGAGGGAGATGAGGGCCTCCTCCAAGTGGCTCCCACTCGGCGCCGTGTTGGCGGTTGCGGTGGCGCCGCTGGTGCGGGCGCCACGCCGCGGCCGAGTCACAGCGCGCTGCGTCGGAACATCGGGCGAAGTGCGGAGGGAACGGGAGAAGACGTGCGTGGAGAAGGGTTCAGGCAAACGCGCACGAGTTGTGAATGACGGAACAGGGAAAGGGCGTTAAGGCGGCGTTGGCAGTTCTTTCTTGATAGTTGTTAAAGGACGTAAAGGGTGAAATACCAAACAGTAATTGCATCGCGAAGGATAACGATTTGATTAGAACAGATGGGATGAACAGTATCTACGCGCATGCAGAGTGGACGGTAAGCACGGAAATGGCTGTACCAAATGTCTACGTAAGGCTCCGGCCCCGGTGTTAAAGGCGGGGTCCAAGGGTAGCAGCGACCTTTGTGGAGGGGGAGGGGATTGCGGGTCGGCGGAGACGCGGTGGGCGTGGCCGGGGCCGGGGGCGGCTGGCGCGGGTCGGCGCGCGCGGAGCGGAGCGTGAAATGGGTCGGCGGCTGGGCGCACCGCGCCGCGCCGCCTACGCCCTCGCCGCGCTTCGTAATGGCGGTTGGCTGCACTTCCCCCCTCTCCCCCTCTCGTCACTCTCCGCCTTGGAGCACACCATAGGTCTCGCCTCAGCTCCGCTTCCCACTATCCTCTGCGTATAACGCGGCGTGAGGTTCTGTGAGTAAATTCTTTTGGGAAACCAACAATCATAAGTGTCAACTTTATTGGGTGGAATCCTCTCAAATTTGAATACATAGTAATGAACGATTTGCCTCTACTATCAGGCGTCACATTTGTGACGCCTGTGCTTATTATCCTGCCGTAGTAAGTTATCTCCGTGTCACCTTTACACTTGCAGTATTTACAATAATACGCTCTCTCACGTAGTACTCGCAGCTTCTCCGTGGAAGAAAGACGCGCCCTCATATTCGTTGTGTGCAGTGCTCCCGTTCATGATAAGGATGCAGCCCGGGGAACGCGAATAAGATAAGAACAATTTGATTCCGTGCATACAGAGGGAACCTTGTTACGTCCTTCGTGAAGGTCCCCTCGGGAGCGGCAGTACCCGTGTACCCTTCGTCCTCCTTCCCCGGCGTTCCTAATTCGCCGCCGCCACCGCCACCGCCGCCTGCTCCCCCGATCCTCGCCGCAGTCTACGCTCGGCGGCGGCGGCGGCGTCGTCTTCACGGACCCCGAGGCGAACCCGAGTACGACTCCTTCCCCGCCTCCGCCCCCACTCCGACCCCGCTCCCCTTGCCGTGGGCGGCTCCGGGGGTTTCCGCGGCGCGTACACGGACCCCGAAGCCATTAAATTAACAATGGCCCGCGCGAGGTCTCCGTTTAATTCCGTGAGTTACGGCGCGATCAGCCCCCGCCGCCGAAGGAACGGGGGGGGGAGGGGTGGCGTTCGAGGACGCCAGCGCCGCCCAACGGCGCGCTCCCGTGACCCCACGACCCGGCCCTCGAGTGTCTCTCCCGATAACAGCTACGACGACGCCCGCGCGGAAAATATGGGGCCCGGGATTTCGGGTTAATTAATCGTTTTTTATCGGCAGGTCTTGCGAAGCTGCGCCCACCGGCTCGCGGGCAAATTGGATCTATCCTCTCCGCCCCCTTCCCGCGGGGCGATGCCAACCGATCGTTTTCGCCCGCGGGCGCCCCAGACGTCCGCGCTGCATTCGATTCATCAGCGCCTGGCAGGCTCGCGATCGCTCATATGCGGACGTCGCTCCATGGTGCCGTTCCCGCTGTCGTCGGGTTTCAAAGGTCGTATTTCGGACTCAATAATGATCGACGTTTTCCTAGCGGGGGCGTATTCGCGAGCCCCGCTGTGCTGAACAGACTTTTTAATTCCGGGCGAGGATTTTGGTATTACCGGCGAGCTCTTTCCCGTGCCATTCGCGGTCGGTTTTTAGATCGTGCTCTCGTTTTTATTACTGGCTGGTTTCCTGTAGAAATCGTGCAACAGTTCGAAGCATAGTTTCCACTAGGAGTTAGTTTCAGCACTATTGTACGAAGTAATCGATATGCATTTATTTTGATAAAACTTTAAATAAAGATGAAAAATGTTGTGAAAAAAATTAAATAATAAAAGTGAATAGAAACCAACAGTTGAAATAATCCATGACAAATATTTTAAAACATCAGATCTAATATTTTGAATTTCTTAATTAAAACCGGGAAGATCAGTAATGTTTCTTGTAAATAAGACATGTTATTCTCAAAAGATTTTACGAATGTTTCTTCATGGAATGGCGAACATGATACCTTAACATTTGTAATTATTGTTTAGGACGATATTATTATTATTGTTTTTGTTATTATTAATATATTACCAATAATGGTTATGTTCGCAATAACTCGTTGGACCATTGTAAATTTATACCCTTTCTGCTTCAAGTGCTTTCTTCACATCTTTAGAAACAATGAAAATAATTACTTATTTTTCAAGTCGTAAAAGTAAAGTTTTATTTAGGGAGTATGAAATGTTGCGACAAGAGGCCCACAGGCCGAGTGGCTCATTGCTATGAGCAAATAAAATCATTTTTACTACGTGTGCCATACTCTTTTTAGGAAGCCTTACTGACTTTCCTTTTATTTTAATTCAAGTACACAAATAACTTACTGGGACCTTGTTATGTTAACATCAGTTGTCGCTGATCAGACGAAAGTAGTTTGTTCTCTTTGTTTCATTCATCTGAAGTTTTGAGCTTCGTGTCACTTTTAGCAGTACTGCTGAAAATTTAACTTTTAGTACATGCCTGAAAGGAACCGTTTTTTACCATTGGCTGTCTAAAAATATAGTATCTACGTTACTGGAAGGCTTTACAATTTCCGTGGACGTGCTTCAGTCCATTGCAGCTAATCGTCTGCGTAGCGACTGCGGCCGTTCGGGCGCAATCCGGCGAATGTTCGGATGTGAGGCCGTGCGTGACGTACGCCGCTCATCCTTCAGTTGTCGAACGTTTCCGCGGGCCGCGGGAGGCTCGTTTGGTTTTTCGCCGCGCTCGCAGGCGCCCCATCTCTCACAGCGCCCCAATTTCCCCTAATCTCTCCCCGCTCTCCTCCGCCTTTTCTTTGCCTGTTCTGGGAGCTATCCAGACTCTCTGGATTTCCATAATGGATGTGTTTTCATCCTACCTCCTCGTCTGCGTGGGATGGTGTGAGTCGGGGAGCTTCCGTTTGCGTGAAAGTTTTGCGTGGAGTTTTTGTTAAGGGAGGAGATCAAAGCGGAAAGTTCGGTCGTGGGGATGCCCTGTACGTTATCGAGATTATTCATGTGCAGGAGGTTTGTAGGTGGACATTGTGTTTGATTTACTCGATCTCTTCTGTGTTTTCTAACTTTTATCGGCTCTGATTCTTCTGCACCAGCAACATCTTAGCAAATAAATTTGTTGATGCTACTTCTCGATTTAAGCCATTTTGTTCTTGAGGCATTTATGGGTATGTAGAGAGGTAAATTATTGTAATCAAACATAGATTTCATTAAACGCTTTAGAAAAATAATAATTTAACATTATGAAATAACAACATATTTCAATTATAATGAATAGAATTATTATGTAAGATGCATATAATTTTCATTCCGTACCTTCTAAGTACTACCCTGCACTGATAATATCTACGTAAATGTAACTTTCTTGATTTTCTATATGCTCAGTATTACATACAGTTTTCCTGCCCATTCTCGCGCTAGTAAATTTGAAGATTTGGTTAGTAAATGTTACACTCGTGAGATTTACTACCTAATTGCGCAAGCGCGTTTCATATCCAACGGTGCAGAGCAAGTGAATAGCGTGCGGCTCCTTTTTGTAGCGGTTGTGAGCACAGGCGACCCTCTCGCGGTCGCAATCCCAGGACATGCACGCAACGGGCTGAGGGTGTCCGTAGGGAGTCCAGCTGTCAAGATCGCATCGCCCCTAATTTATTCCGTCCTCTGCGCTCGGCGATACTGCAGTAACCACTTCAGAATATATCTTGAATTGCTGCTTGTACTTCCTGACGTGCTGTGATTTCAACGATAGATTACCGAAATCGTCCTTGACCGCAGGAGGAACTGGGAGTGACTTGTTTGCAAATTGTGTATTGAATTTCTTATCTCGTGTTAGAGCGTGTAGAATTGTTTGTTACCATCTTTCTTTGAATTATAAGCATATGCTATGCAAGGTTATATATTTATTGTTTTTGTTGTTTTTTTCTGAAGCTTCACAGAGAGTATTACACAAAAGTTTTTTTCTGTGCTGAAAAATAGTATTAGTGGGAGTATGGCATATTTTTGTGTCGACATATTTCTTAATAATCATTTTTATTACGAGAGTATCTTCATTCTGTAAGTACAGACCGATGTTTTTTGATTACTTAAACTTCCTTTATATCTGTGAGGAGGCAGTACGTAGATGAGTAGACCTCTAAGATACGCCTTGTTTACTACCACTTTTGACCTCATGAACTCCGTGAAAATAAAACAACCTAACACCCATTTGATGATAATGTACTTGTACGATAAGAGGAGCTCCTGGTAAATTCGCATAATTTGCACACAATTTTTGAGAACGTGCGCCTTTTTTGGGCCTTTTCCCACCGCTATCACGCTGTAGGCGCACGATGCGAGGGAAATTAGCATTATGATTCCGCCTTTAACGGCCCTGCGGCGCCGCTTCCGAAGGAGTTAACTGTGCAGTCGTAAAAAAGAGGAGGTGCAGCCACCTCGGCTGCGTGTGCCACCCGGTCGTGGACTCAGTTCCACAACGCCTCCCCCGTCCCTCCTGCCGCTCGCCCTCCTCCTACGACCCCCGCCCCTCCCAGCCCTACGCCCCCATGCCCCTACACCCACTGTCCTTCGTCGCTCCGTCCCGCCGCTTTCTGCGCCGCCCCCTCCCGTCACGCCCCACATCGCCCATCCAGAAGGAAATGTGATGTCATTCGAGAAACCACCCTCCCCTATCCAGATGAAAAGGTGCTTGAAGGAACCAAACGAACAATTATCTCCGCATGCTCACACGCAAGTTAGCACGCCCCACCCTCTAAACTCCCCCTCTCTCTTCAACTTACTATATCCGATTTGCACTTTCCTGTATTTACTTCCAAATGTTCTACACTTCTTCGTCCTTGTTATCCATCCTCCCATTCCTTTGATCTTATATTAAAATTTTCACTTTCTTTCCTTTCAATTCCTTATACTGCCTCGCTTCTGTCTTCAACTGTAGTTTTTCATCGACCTTTTCATCACCCGTTCTCCACTTTTACTTGGCTCCATTTCACTCTAGTTTCCTTTCTGCCCTGCATCAAACATCCAGCCTCCTCCCTTCACTTGCTCATCTATGGATGCGACATCGATCTCGATGTTATCAAAATATCGATGTTTTCATAAAAATATTGATGTTTTAAACATCGATGGAAGCCAATGGTTTTTTGAACATCGATGTTTTTTTTAATTGATGGTTTTTCGTTTTTGGTGATTTGTTTTTAGAAGAAAAATTCCCATAATCACAATTACGTAAAAGGATGTAATGTAAAAAACATGTAAATACGAAATAATAACTGATGGCACCACTGTCTTATGTGTTCGAACCAAACGAACGTGGTTTGCAGGTACTGCCTTCATCGAAGACCTCCCCTCGCCTGAGATGATTCTGATGCCGTAGTATTTACTTCGTATTTCGCATAATGACAGGCGTTTTTAACGTCGTTTTCCGTTAAAATTAATATATACCGCCACTGTTAAATTATATTTTGTTGCGCACGAATTGAAATTTCAGATGTTACTAAAACAGCATTAAAACATCGATGTTTTGTTGTCGATCACTACGCTCGTCCCTCTCTTCGGTTCACCATTCACCTCACCAATGCATCGTCCAACTCTCCCTCTCGCTCTACTCGTGGTTCTCCTCGCCCGACGCCCCGCCTGCTCCGCGCGTGCTGTTTGCTGCGCCAACTTGAGGAAGCGAAGCGTGTGGGGGCGGGTGGGGAGGGGAGAGGCGCGGGCTGGGCCTCGAGCGCTGGGCCTGCGGTGCAGTTGGGTGCAACTTTCCATATCGCGGCCGGCAGATGGAGCCGTAGCCCGGCCCCCGCCATCGACCCGCGGCGGCAGCCGCTGCGCTTCTCTGCGTACTCCACACACGCTCACACCGAACACTCGCCAGCTGCCGTGGAGGAGGTGGAAGCTTCTCAGAAACCCATGCCAGGTATCGACAAGGTCAGAATTGCCGGAAGAATGAATGAAACACGGAAGACCTGGAAAATGTAGGGCGCAGGGCAAAAAATCGAAGCGCAGAAGATATGCAGGGAAATTGATTGTCATGTCAGAAAATATGCTTTCGACGTCAGCGCGGCACTCGGCATAACAAACGGCATAACTCGGCATAAATCACGCGGCATAACAAAAGAGCCATGCGTGCTGATGTGATATGACCTGACGGACGTACACTCAGATTCCGATGGACATTCCTTTGTTAATTTCTGTGTAATGCACACAACGCGGGAATGCCAGCTGTTGCGAATGCCCTTACTAATTTGTATTGTTTCGTTATTTTGATCAAAGACAAATTTACTTTGATCTGTGAATCAAATTGTTGCAGTGATAAATACTGTTGTGTTTTTTCTCTAGTTCCACAGTCCTGTATATTTATGGCAGAGGAAAGGTGAAGAAACAATCAGATGAAATGGATTTTTGCGACTGGTGGGCACTTTTGCGAACCTCTCTTTGTGCCTGATATCTATGTGGTGTCTCTCGATCACATGTGATCGTGTGATCACAAATGTATCACGATGGAGTAGGGAGTTATTTACAAACTTGTTTTGAAAAGATTAAAAGAATCAGATTTGTTAGTGCAATTTGTATGGCATTTTATCGATTAACATCTCCTTTTAATCAGATAATGCAATGCAATGTTTCTAATAATTGTTAAATTTTATGCTATGGGGTATTTAGTTTAATACTACGGAATAACGTGATTTTGTCTTTGGCCCATAAATGTTTGCCGCGGCCAGTTACACCCACATCTATTCAACTTTCGAAATTTGATAGGGGCAGAAATTATCCCGAGTCATTATGCAAAATACCCACTAATATAATCCGCTTCCATTCGAAATTGGGAAATCTCGATAACATTCTGTAAAATCCCTGCTTATTAAATTTCATCAAAATCCGTTATGTAGCGTAAGTTCCTTTATGAAAATGCATGGAAGATATCATACAAATAGTTTTTATTCTATTTGAGTATTCTGGAAACAAGCAACTCACTTTCTTTTAAAAATAAAATACCTGATGAATAAACATCGTAATGCATATGTTCAAAGAAGATATTTGGATGCATATGGCAGGCGATGGGAATGGCATTCTCGTTGGTGAAATTACATCGAAAATGACGCCAATCTGTAAGCTCAGCGGCTTTAGATTAATGGCATAAAATTATCTATCATTATCTCGTTAAATATGGGGTAAATGTGCAAAACAGTATTGTTTTGTACGTCATATGACTACGAGCAATCGTTAGGTACTCATAAAACTAAACGAAAGTGTTCGTTTTAGTTTTATGAGTCAGTCATCGGTCAAGATTTAAAATACAACGTCTCACACATTTCGAAAAATTGAAGACCAGTAGATGAGAAATCTTTGGAAAGACGATTTCTTAAGTTCATTCTGAATTACTGAACTAATAAAACTATGAATTAGAGAGCGTCTCAGAAGGAGAGTAACCCGCCATCAAATAGGTCCGTATTTAAGTTAGAAAACGAAAGAACAGTAATATTTACTAATAGTGATAAAATATTGAATGACGTCCTTTCTTTGACTGAGCATATAAAATAAAGAAAAGTCAAAACATACGTGTTGCATTTATTCATTCTCGTTACATATCTCTTACATTTTGAAGATAATATTTTAAACGATATTTTCTATAATCTGTGAAAAAACGGCAAAGCAAATTCAATGCAACTCGAAGGTAATATATCGTTCGCCTTCTCGTAAATGATTGTGTTTTTAACATATCTCGTTTGCTCGCACGAATATGCAAGGCCACACCTTGCGCAGACGACCTCCTTTCCGCACCTTGCGCGGACGTCCTCGCCGCCACATCGCGAGGGCCTAGCAGAGGGCAAAAAAGGGGCGTGTCACTCCTTGGAGAAGATGAAGGGAGCGTTTGCGAGTGCAGTTCCTCCTGGAGGTTGAACGCCTCCGGCCTAAACAGTGGAAGATGATGGTGGTGATGAAGGCACTGGCGTATCCGGGGAGGGGGGCTTGCCCAGCCCCCAAAAGGCCTCGAGTTTTCGTTTACCTTCCTTTATTTGGCAAAATTGATTATAATATTTATATACGTACGAATTATGTAATTATTTTAAACAGTAATATTGTATAGTATATCCACTGTACATAAATAATATGCAATATGATAAAAATGTTTATCATTTAACAAAAATGTACATTGTCCCCCCTCCCCATAATGATCGGATGCATCCGCCCATGGATGAGGAGGAAGCAAAATCATCATGCCTCATGGGCTAACTGCGAAGATATGTTCTCGGACAGACTCTTCGGCCTTCGGTATCCGCATGCTCAGTACGGCAGAACTCTGACGAGCCCTAGAGCCACGATGTCCCTTTGATCGTAATCCGCTCTCTAATTTTCAGGCGTTCCGTTTGAGGCATCTGCGCTCTTGTCCTCGTTCCGATCCTTTTTGCCAGTCCGTTGTGTTCTTCCACCAGCTTACTTCTGCACCCTTTGTTTCCATTCTAATCAACGAATGAGAGAATGGGAACGGTATAAACCCGTGTTGTACAAAATAGAATGCAGATCTGCGCTGAGAACAGTTTCATGCAACAAATCGGCGCCTGAAAACTCGAAACGTGTCATTAGAGAAGTTTTCGTGTTTCTTTTTCCTACCAATGAGCTTTGTGCAAGCGTGAGCGACAGTCGTTTGTTTACTACCAATTTGCAAG
Source organism: Acheta domesticus (assembly GCA_031308135.1). Taxonomy (NCBI): domain Eukaryota; kingdom Metazoa; phylum Arthropoda; class Insecta; order Orthoptera; family Gryllidae; genus Acheta; species Acheta domesticus. The sequence goes on along the minus strand of JAHLJT010008756.1, from coordinate 33,575,832 downwards.
CGACGTCGAAACATGACTGGCAATGGAGTGAGTTTTTTTCGAATCGAGATGGCTATCATTCACGGCCATGTGAGCATAAAACACAGTAATCCAGTAGTGGGCGAGTTCACTACGCAGCATTTTCTATGATAGACTCCTGTGTTCTATGACCAGAAGATAATAACATGTTTACTCCATCAGTGATAACAGTGGGTAAAAATAAAAGGGCTGGAAAAATTATAGTGAATTTGAAAGAAAAATGTTTTTTTTAGACTTTGCATTGGTTTTGAATATGTATTCTGGTAATATATGCATGAGTGGCAGATATTCTGTTAGCACATTTGATAAAATAGTTACCATTTAGTATGTTCATTTATTTGCAAATCACCTTCATCCTGATAAAGAATCATGAAATACCAAACAGCAGGAAACTCCAGGTGGAAATTAATATTCAACTAAAATGACTAAGCCATGAACCTTGATATACCCGTTCTCCAAATCCCGGTTAAAATACTCGTATTAGCAATTTTTATTCGAAATGAATGTTTCCAGCAATATCAATATCAATAATCTTCTTGTAGTGTAAATTGCGCAAAGATGGCTATCATCTTTGCGCAATTTGCCTTCCAAATGTTCACATTATTAGGCTGAGTCTTGTTTAAAATTCTCCAATTCGGCCTTCCCCACGAGAGAAAATTTCATTCACATTGTTTTCATCGCTTCATTGATTTCATTCTCATTTGTTTAAAATGACGCGTCATTCCCGGAGTTGTGTGGAATCGCGGAAACAATTTTCATGGAAATTGGCGCGACATCTTTTGATAAACGTTTTGGTCCCGATTAGACTCGAGACATTCTCAACGAAGCGAGACTCTGGTGAGATGGCACTGTGACCGAAGATGGCATCGCATCGACGATCCTCAAGCCTGCCACACTGTCGTTCCTTCTCTCCTGCTCGGTTTGATTTTCTTTATTTATAGGTTTTTTGTGACGATGCCACGTTTTTGTTACATGTAGTAATTTCCAGCAATGTACATAAGTGGTCAGTTTCATTTTCCAGAAATTAAAGCCAAGCGTACAGATGCAAAGATCTTGTTGAACCACCGTGACCATCATTCCACTGCTTCCGCCTTCCGCAAAAATCTACCGCCGATTCCCTCTCAGTCCATTACAGAGTGCAGTCGCCGGACACCAACCACTACCGGTGTCCATTGATGCCATCGCATGACACCTCTCGCCACCGCTTATCACTGCCCCAACTGCTGCCCTCGTTGACTCCTCTTGTAGGATGCCATCTACTGATCCTAACGCCTACTTTTTATTGCTGCTCCTTGTCATTCTGTTCCGCTGAGAATCGCCCGCCCATCTCGTCACCAGACACCACCTTCGCCATCGCTCTCTCTATCCCCTTTCCCGTCTTCACCCTCTGCCCTTCTCTCCACCGTCGTCCACCACTAACCCCCTCCACACACACACACACACGACCTCGGCCATCACCCGATCGCCATGCCACCAGCCACACCTCCACCATTTCACTTAGGCGTCCCACACCGTCGTCATTACCAACCTCCATCACCGTCGTCCACTATTGTCATTCACCATCACCCGCCCACGCCTCCCGCCATCACCCACCCATCTCCTAGCCACACCCCACCGTCATCCACCACTACACGCTCACACTTTCCGCCATCACCCACCCATCTCCTAGCCACACCCACCGTCGACCTCCGCTACCCGCTCACAGTTTCCGCCATCACCCACCCATCTCCTAGCCACACCCTACCGTCGACCACCACTACCCACTCACACCTTCCGCCATCACCCGCCCGCCATGCTCCTAGCTACACCCCAACCGTCATCCACCACTGCCCGCTCACATTTCCGCCATCACCCACCCATCTCCTAGCCACACCCCACCGTCATCCACCACTACACGCTCACACTTTCCGCCATCACCCACCCATCTCCTAGCCACACCCCACCGTCGACCTCCGCTACCCGCTCACACTTTCTGCCATCACCCACCCATCTCCTAGCCACACCCCACCGTTCCACTTAGGCCGCAGTCATCACCGACTGCCGTGCCCGTCGCCCAGCGCCGCTGCCCGCCGCGGGCCGCTGCGGGCCGCCGCGGGGCGCGTGCATAATTCAGCGGGCGGACGGGCGTTCCGGCGGCCGGATGCCGCGGGGTTTCCGCCGGTGGCGGCGCTTTGGTCGCGGCCGCGGGGGCGGCGGCGAGGCGCCCGCGCACTCAGCGGCCCGCGCGCCCGCGCGCCTCCTGTACACAAGCAGGGCCTCCGTGAACATTGACATAGTGCAGTGTTGTCCAACTAGCGGTCCGCGGTTCCACGAAACGTTAATAGTCAAAACAGTGAAAAGTCCCGTTCATCCATGTTGGGCGAGAACTTTGTGAGCCTAGTGGGGTCAACACCCCTTTCATGTAAAAATTTGTTAAGTTTCGATTTAAGGACATTTTTCTCGTGAATTAAAAAAATCAAAATCATCCCAATGTGTTTCACTACATTGTGCATGGTACGGCCATAGTATCACGCAAAGTTCTTTCCCCCTCCTTGCAGAAGCCGGGCAAAGTGTTGAGACCAACAATACGGGGAGGTCAGGTGTGGGTCGCCAGAGTATGGAAAATTTGGCCCGCAACCATCTTAAAGGTTTTACTATGGTCCGTGATTTTTTGTAAGTTAGACATCCCTGACATAGTGCGTTTGGTGCGAAGGGGTTTCCTAGCTAAACATCTTGGCAGTGCTTCCGTATCCGAACAGTTATTTCATTGTAACCTGTATCAATCAGTTCTTTTCCAGAAAACTATACTTTTCTCTTTTTTTCTTCAAATGTTCACATTATCCAAAATGAGTGGATAACGTTCGATATAGGATCAGCAAATTTGAGAAGCTAGATAAGGTTGACTTTGCTAACACGAGGTGTTTAGGATATGTGAAGTTCTCTACGGTGACTAGGAAAAGCAGATATGCAACACGGAGGTGATACTGTTGGTGGGAAATTTGTAAGGAACGGCGAATGAGAGACTAGGTGTGTGTTTGGAGTTTCACGTAAATTTCTATTTACACGTTTTTTTTATATAATTCAGTTGACGCATCGCTACACAATACTGCGACGAGGCCTACAAAACATCGCCATTTTCATAAAACAACCTTAAATGTGTGTAAAGTACAATTTCCAACGCATTTTTTATGTCGGAATATTCCTCACAAACACGCAAGACGCTTCGCAGTCGTCAACCTCCTTACTTCATCCAGCCCCATGCGATTAATACCGAAATGTGCAGTATTAATATCAAAATAACCCATTTTTCGTCATTCATAAAGCTATATGCAAAAAATATGGCTAATGTGCGAATTAACCAGCCGCTCCTAATATTAGTAATCGTTCTGACTTTAACCGTAACGTATTACTTAAATTTACATTTATATCCTACTCATCTCGTTATCATCTATTGTTGTTCTACAATACTGCTTGGTCGAAAAGTATTTAGCGGATAATGAAATTTGGCAATTCCGATAGTTGATTCAGTTGTTTCAACTGCCACGTGCAGTTCGCACAAATGCTCGCAACTCGTCGCTGATGAATACGTGTCTGCATTGATACACTGCTATCTGTCATATTCCGTGACACCCCGAGGTTAAATGTTCAATTACGAGCTTTCACGCCGCGATATGGCACATGAAATCAAACGAGAACAGCTGCAATCTTTTCCATCTCCGGTAACTGATTCCCCCATTGTAGGTAATTCAAAAGATCGGAAAATTCGAGCACCGTTTCCCCTGCCTCTTTTGTACCGACAAATATTCCTCTCCTTGCGCCATGAAAACTTTTACGACACATCCACTACGCTCATAAAAGTCGTAATAGTGCTCCGCCCAACTGCCTACTATTCATTTAGGATGTGGCAAGTTTAGACTCGGAAATAGCGGGCCGTAACACGAGAACCCCGGACACACAAACTCCTCCCGTGTACATAAAGCTGGAAGTTTAATGAATGTCACAATGACGTTTTCCGAGGAGAATCGCTGCGTAATGAGAGAAAGCGCGCCCAGAAACTTAGATTGCTAGACGTTTAATCAGTAGAAAAAATGCGTCGCGGGAGAAAGGGATCTTGTCGAGTGCGTAACGCCCCCGCGGCGTGAAGTGGGCGGGGAGTGGAGGGGGAAAAAGGGGCGGGGCGGAAGGCGCGGCGCGAGCTCGCGTCTCCGCGTTGACGGGCCGTCACGCCGCGATTTACGGCGTCCGCCGCGAGGGGCGCTGCTGTTTGCACTTGCGAGCGCCGCGCTGCGATTATCCGCGGAATTTCATCTGCGCTCCCTCCCCCCTCCCCTGCCCCGCCCAGCGCCCTGCACCTTCCCCGCCGCTCCCGCGAGCAAGAATTTCTCATTTGCAGCTGCGGGGTGGCCTCGCAGCGGCAAAACGTTGTCGCGCCCTTTCTCGCACTCTGACCCCCCCCCGAAAAAATTTAGTACCGATTTTCACGAGGGCTGAGGGAATGTGAGGAGAACTGTGCGGGCCAGAACCGTGAAGAAGTAGAGAAGGGTGTGAAGAAGAGGAGGAGAAGGAAGTAGGAAATAATGTAGATTATATACCTTTAAGATACAAGAGGTTGCGCAAAGCTATTGCCAAGGATGGGTGATAAATTGTTGTAATATCCTGAAATGTTAGAATGCCTTCTCGTGCACTCAGTCCCCCACATTTTTTTTTCACCGTATCTAAAGGTGCATGTTAACAGGCGATGGAGAAGGGAACCAGACGAGGTAGAAATCTAGGTTGTGTAGAAGAAAATAAACGGAGTAGGGAGAGATTCTGTCAAACTTCCAGGGGAAATAATAGTATTGTCATTGGAAGGGAATTGGAGAATTCGCAACACCGCTCCAGCAACTGTATGTAGGGGCGAACAATACGTGACTTTCTAGGTTTGTGTAGTGTGGCTCAGATGGGTCGGACAAAATGGCACAAATATGTATTGAGGTACACATGGAAAATCAGGGGGAAAAGTTATATTGTTAGTGGTAACTGTGTGCGGAAACATTTTCTATTCTGAGCATTTGAGAACCCAATAATCTTTTACATCTTCCACACACACACACACACACACACACACACACACACACACACACACACACACACACATAGTTATTATTATTTTAACATGTTTTCATATTGTGGGTAGATACTCGTAATGGCGACTATTAGGATTGGTAGATAATGGAGAAGAAACTGAAATATTTGGAAGTTGGGGAATTCGGACGATACCTACCGCCAGCTATATCCATTTAAAAAATGTAGTATCAGAGGGATTTCACCACTAGAAGCAAAATTGACTTCTGACCTCTACTCTAAGAACTCCTGTTTCGTTAGGGGTCCATCCCCGACATGATTTTGACGTGCACGCACGTGACGTGACGTGCACGTGATGTGCACGCACGTAGCCGTGTATTCTGGAGCAGCGTGTGTCCTCCTAGAGATGCTCTCTGTAGAGGTGCCGATGCTTCGGAGCGAAAACGGAGCATGTGGTCGAAGGACGGTCGAGGCTTTGGGATCGCGTGGCGGAAGGGCCGTGTGTGTGGCGGCGCCCGCGAAAGGACGTCGACTTTAAGCGCGCCGCGGCGGAGCGCGCGCCCCAATTCCTTCATGCCTTATCGATCCAACCCCAACACGAATTTCGGAATGGGGAAAGTAAAAATGCGCGATATGCAGCCAGAACTTCGCCGTGTTATAAAATAACAGTGAGCGAGGTACTTCAAACGATGGGAATTCCGCCGATAGTTTATAGTATACAGCTAGTGACTTCTCTATGTTGATTTTCTAATGTTTTTCGTGTACTAGTATGTCTTACCTTCTCTCCCGAAGGCAGCTTCACTTTAAGGATGTTTTCTCGATACTTTTGAAAACGCACTGTTTCCCGTTGGTTGGAGAACATTTACATAAACGTGAATTCCGTTGCTATGAAGAACGTAAATATTCGATTGGAGATTCACAAACAATCGCGAATGCGCGATATGAACGAATATTGGCTCTTGATATGAGTGGTATAGGAGAGCTTCATTTCACTTTTCAATGTATGTTCGCTTCGAATATTGGAAGGTAAATGAAAACGTATTGTGTTTGATCGTGACCTATGTTCTATCTTACTTTATTGTACACGTTTCATGCATAAATGTGTGTGCGATCGCTCACAAAGTGATTTCATTGCGCGGACATCTCGTTGATTTAAGAATATGTAGTGATTTTACGTTACAATGAAATATAAGAAAATATGAAATGTTCCAATAAGTATTTTCTTCAGAAAATATTAAATTATTGGTTTGGTCCAAATGTGATGTTTTATTCCTTATTCTTCAGTTCGTTTATCGGGAATTTGCAAGAAAGAAAGAAACCATAGGTATTTTAACCATTATAGTTTCGCGTCTGAAAAATATTAACAATAATTCTTCTAAAGATTCTTAAAACCTCGTAAAGATTGTAAACCTGATAAAGATTATCTTAAAAACTTGTAGGTTTCATCAAATCTGCAAAAGCTAGGTCAGCTGTGTCTTTACGACACTGCATTTCGCCTAGTAAGGAATTAAGGCGGAATAGTGTCCATTAGCTAGAGAAGCAGCCGATCGTATTCGATGAGGTCACTCTCACACTATCACAAGAGAGATATTCACGAGGAACCAGACACACCGTACTCGAAGCTCGCGCAGGCGACAGGCAATTGTCAACGATCCAGCACGCGCTGCGTTGCCCAACTAGCTGAGCGCGGAACATCCCGCCCACCGCCTCCCGCTCCCGCCTCCCGTTTCCGCCTCCCTGCACCGCACCCGCCATCCGCCACCCGCCTCCCGCCTCCAGCCTCCCGCCTCCCGCCTCTCGCCTCTCGCCTCTCGCCTCTCGCCTCTCGCCTCTCGCCTCTCGCCTCTCGCCTCTCGCCTCTCGCCTCTCGCCTCTCGCCTCCCCCCTCCCGCCTCCCGCCTCCCGCCTCCCGCATCACGCCTCCCGCATCACGCCTCCCGCCTCCCGCCTCCCGCCTCCCGCATCACGCCTCCCGCATCACGCCTCCCGCCTCCCGCCTCCCGCCTCCCGCCTCCCGCCTCCCGCCTCCCGCCTCCCGCCTCCCGCCTCTCGCCCTCCACCTACCCACCTTTCGCCTCGCTTCCCAGCGACATCCTGCTACGCACTCCACGTCGCTCCCGTCCAACTGCGTGCCCTGCCACGCTGCCTGTTCAGCCCCTGACTCCACCCCGCCCTACCACCCGCTGGCTCTCCGCGTCACCTCGCTCCGCTCTCCTCGCCCTCCCACCCTACCCTCCGCCCCGCCCCTACGCCGCTCTCCGCGTGCTCGCTCGCCCGACGTTAAACTGCTCGACGTTTACTGGCGATCAGCTTACAGCGAGCGGCGGACGAGTGCGGGGATCGGGGAGGGAGATGGAGGCGGTGGAGGGCAGGGACGGGGCGCGTGGGAGTGAACCTGGGGGCAGCTGAGACAGGGATAGCGACGTTGACGAGGGGTAACTGAGGCCTAGACCTTCGCAGGACGGCTGGACATGGGGGCGGGGGGGGGATTATTGAAAGGGTATCAACTTTTGTCTTGACGGCGTAGAGTGGATTAGTGTCAGAGTCGGTGTCTGCGGCAAAATTAGCAATGCGGGATGGAGGGCCACTGTCGGAGTTCACGTCGAACAAGAGGTGATAAACAAGTACGGTGTTGGTTCAGTAAGGGGTGACACGACATGAGGCTGGCCATAGTGTTCGAGTTGAGAGCGATGATGGCAATAACGTTTTCTAGAGACATTGAATGGCTGTGATAGACTCCGTTTCGACGCAAGAGCGGATATCGAGATTTGGTAATGAAGTAGACTGTAGCGGTGATGAAGGCAGATCCCTGGGCAGTGACGATGTCAGTGACTGTGATGGTGACGTAGGGAACTGGGAAGGTTGTGACTGTAATAATGTCATGAGTAGATGTTACGCAGCCGGGAACGATAATGGCGGCGCCGGCGGTGGTAGAATGAATTACGGTGACGGGGAAGGTAACTGTGTCTGAAGGTGTTAGAACGTAATTGTGAGACGTCAAAGGCGGGAACGGTAAAAGTAGCCGTGAATATTTTGCGGCAGGAGTGGTAGTCTTAAGAACAGTAAAGGTAGCTGAGGCGTGAGCGATATTGCTAGAGGTGACGGCAGCAGTTGAAGAGGTTGCGGAGGCGGTGACGTTCGTAGCTGGGGTTACGGTGACGGGGTCCGGTAGGATCGATAGTGCTTACGGGGACGGGCAATGCTAGAGGAGATTGGTGTAACGGTATTGAAGGTGGTGGCTTTGCGGGTAGCGGGAGTGGTACTGTGGGAGATGAACATTGTTTTACGGGTGCGGTGTCGTCGACAGTAGAAGAGGTGCTGTGACGATATTTGAATGTGGTGGCGTTGGGAAGCGGGAGTGAAAACGGTGTGAGGGGGAGATGGTTTTACGTCCGCCGTGACGTCGACAGAGGAAGGGGTGCTTTGATGATATTGAAGGGGTTGATGTTGGGGTAGCAGGAGTGGTGACTGTAGGAGAGGAAGATGGTTTTACAGCCACAGTGAGGTCTAAAGAGAAAAGGATGCTGGGACGAAATTGAAGGGGTTGGCGTTTGGGGTAGCGGGAGCGGTGACTGTGGGAGAGGAAGATTGTTTTACGGCTGCAGTGACATCTACAGAGGAAGGGGTGCTGTGACGAAATTGAAGAGATTGGCTTTGGAGGTAGCGGGAGCGGTGACTGTGTGAGAGGAAGATGATTTTACGTCCGCAGTGACGTGTACAGAGGAAGGGGGTGGGGCACAGGCGGGGGTGTTGGCTCCTTGCGCGAGTGCCTGCCGCCCAGAAGGGAAATGCGCGGCAGAGGGCCGGGACGTGCCGCGGAAATGGCGCTGCTAATCGGGTTTCCACGGCGAGGAGGCGGCTTGACGCGGCCTGGGGCGAGACCAGAAGTTCTTTGCTGCGTCCCATGTTCCACACCGCCATTCGCGGTTGCGCCGGACGTGACCCGACGCGCCAAAAGTGTTGGGAGTGCTGCTGTATTACGTTTGTGTTGCCGAAGGGTGTGCAAAGGAAAATGCAAGTCTCTAAGCCAAATACTTTGTAGTGCTGAATGTGACGTAGAGAGAACCAAAGTCATCTTGTAAATATATTGATACGTAATAAGTTTTTTATGAAATGTCGATAAGATTGCAAATGAGGACAGTGACTTTTTACAATGATTAATTGATATTTCTATGTTCTCTCAATTCATCTTTTTGTCAAATATCACTGAAGGGCTAGTACAAAGACATGGAAATAATGTATTCTGTTGTCTTTACGTAAATTGAGCGAGATTCATTTTCATTAGAAAACTTGAATATCGATTATTGGTAGTTTTCTGAGAAAAAGGCACATGAGTATGAAGGATAGAAAGAAGTGAATTTAGAACTACATTATTGACAATGTGGTTTCGGCGTCTCAGTTCTGTATTTGTTCATCATGAATTCGCCGAAAATCCGCTACTTGATTGAGCACAAAAAGAGAAGATGAAATAGAAATACCCCTCGATCGATTTATTTTTACTTGGTAACACGCTCCGTTTATTTTGTGAAGAACAGGCAATCTGTACATCACACAATAGCAATCGTAGTATTGCTATTACGAGCATTTTGCTCTTACAGAGTTATTATCGGTTTTGTGAGACGATGCAGTGATGCTTTGACAGCAATATTTCCACGAATGTTCACCGATTTTATTTGTTTCCAACATTCAAACTTGAAAGAAAGCTTTTGTGCTAAATTTCCAGATTATATTATTATTATTATTATTATTATTATTATTATTATTATTATTATTTCTCTTGTTCAATCACTGAAAGTGTGAAAATGAGAAATTTACTGAGTAGAAGTGAGATTTTTTGTGGAATAAACGCCCTGCTTACATCCATATTTATTCATAAGAATAATTTTAGAAGGAAAAAAGATGTTAATCATTCCTTTCAGTTTGAAGATTTACGTAATATCTGCTGTGTAACTCCGCGAGGTAGCAGCTAATGTCTTCATACCCTTGGCGGACTTCAGAGCAGAGAGGTCTGTGACGTGGGACATATTCCGACGGCGTCCGCAAATCTGTGGGATACCGAGGAATATTGAACTGATCCAATGATCCGATTGCGGCTGTGTGCCGACGCGCCTGTTTGCACTGGAGGCCCGCGAGAGCGGGACTTCGGCGCTGAATGCGCACAGTTGGACGCTTTCTCTCTGGACCAGCCGTTCCTCCCATGGGCAAGTAGGTGGGCTCGTAGGCGAGTAGGTGAAATAGCGGGCGAGGGTGTGAACGAGTGGGTGATCTCGTAGTCGAGTAGATAAAATCGCGAGCGAGTTTGTGAACGAATGAGTAGGCGAGTAGATGAAACCGCGAGCGAGCGTGTGAACGAGTAAGTGGACTCGTAGGCGAGTAGAAATCGCGGATGCTGATGAGAACGAGTGGGTACATTCGCGGGTGGAATTGCCGACGTAGAGATGGAATTACGAGAGTGAAAACGAGTGTGTGGGCTCGCAGGAGAAGAGGTAGAATTGCAAGCGAGGGTGTGAATGCGTGGGTGGGTTCGCAGGTGAGTAGGTGGGATCGCGAACTAATGGGTGTACTCGTGGGAAAGGGAGGAGCTAGTTAGTGAAACGCGGGCGGGATAGTGGGCTCCAGAGCGAGCGAGTATGTGGAAACGCGAGTGACCCTTTGGGGAAGTGGGTGGTGTCTTTTGGGGTACACCAGTGATCTGTTGGGCGAGAGGGCGTGTCCACGGATGAACGGACGAGGAAACAGGCGGGCGAGGAGGGTCGGATGCGGGCTTGCGCAGGCGGTGGCCCGCGTGGCGGTGGGCGGTCACCGACAGGCGACTGAGCGAGCGGGTGAATTGCATCCGCCCCCACACAGCTTATCTCCTGCGCCTCCTCTTCCTCCCCTCTCTGCGCGTGTCCCGTTCTGCATCTGGCTTCAACATCGCCCAGGCCCCAGCGGTGACCTGGCGTTCCTCGCTGCCATAGATTGTTTTGCTGGGGGCGGCAGCGTCCGCATTACCATTGCTGCACATCCGAAAGGGGAATTATAGATTTAACACGCTGGTTACTACCCTCGTCCTGTCTTCTGGAGGTAGTAGTTTCTTTCTAAAGATTTCATTGATATTTATTCTCACACACGTACTCGGAATTATTCTTTTTCCACTTTCGTCATCTCTTACTGTTTGGTCATTTTTCTACAGTTGGAATGCCTAAGTTTTTCAACAGCTATATTATTATGTTCACAATTAGAAATAGACAGCAAAATCTAGAGTTAATAACAGAGAATTTAACTATATTCACTCATGAGCAGAAATAATAGTGATAACAAAATTAAGATTAAGCCTCTTGTCATTTTCTAAATGTAATAAAATGTGCCCCGGTTAAGACATTAAATATCAAATTAATGGATATATTAACACCTTATGTTGAACTTTTCTTACTTCGGAGGAAAGTGTTAGTATTGTGCCAAGCCGTTGTTTATTATTGCAGTAGTAGGTTTGTATTGCTAGCTTGCGGAGGAGCGCCCAGCGGTCGCCACAGCCCCGCCTCCGCCTGGCGCTCACGGTGCTGCGCCATCCCGCCTGCCAGCGCCTCACGCCTCCCGCATCCAGCATCCACCCCTGCCTCCGCCCTCGCTTTCGCATCCTCCATCTCGTGCTGCTCTAACACGCCTCATACCGTCGCTTCCCCTGTCTCGTCTCCGAATCGCAACGCCTCGCCTCGCTTCCCGCCGCCTCGCTTCATCTCGGCTACCCTCGCCTTCTCTCGCTTCGCACCGCCTCGCCTCGATTCGCTTCGCGCGGCCTCGCATCATCTCGCGTACGCACTGCCTCGCCTCGCTTCACCTCGCCTTCCCTCTCCTCGCCACGCCACGCCTCGCCATGCTTCGCGCCGCCTCGTCTCGCTTCGCTTCCCGCCGCCTCGCACGGCTTCGTTTTGCGCTGCCTCTCCTCGCTCGCCACGCCATGCCACGCCACGCCGCCGCGCCTTGCCTCGCCTCGCCTCGATTCGCACGGCACCGTCTCACCTCGCGTCGCGTCGCCTCATCTCGCCTCGCCCCGCTTCGCACCGCCTCGCCTCGATTCGCTTCGCGCGGCCTCGCACAGCCTCTTGCCGCTTCGCTTCGCACCGCCTCGCATCATCTCGCGTCGCACTGCCTCGCCTCGCTTCACCTCGCCTTCCCTCTCCTCGCCACGCAACGCCTCGCCATGCTTCGCACCGCCTCGCTTCGCGCCGCCTCGTCTCGCTTCGCTTCCCGCCGCCTCGCACGGCTTCGTTTTGGGCCGCCTCTCCTCGCTCGCCCCGCCACGCCACGCCACGCCTCGCGTCGATTCGCACGGTACCGCCTCGCCTCGCCTCGCCTCGCCTCGCCTCGCCTCGCGTCGCGGTCGCCTCACCTCGCCTCGCTTCGCACTGCCTCGCACCGCACCGCCGGCGTCCGCTTCTCTGCCACAGCCTTCTCACCCGCCCCGCCACATCTCGTTTCGTGGTTCACCTCTGCCACAGCGTCGCCCCCCTCATCCCCACCCTACCCCACCCCCACCTCCCGAGCTGACGCTTGTGCGCGCGGATAAGCCCCCGGCTAATTACGGCGCCGCCCACCCGCGACTTCTCACGCCGCTTATCCGCGCCCCGCCAGGTGCCGCCCTCTGCCCTGCGCCCTAGGGCACCTCGGACGCCTTGGTCCGGCCCGGCAGCCCCGCCCCGCCCTTCCGCTCGGCGCTTGGGTGGCCCACCCGCCTAAGGCGCCTTGTGCCCGGGAAACCGTGCTTGTAATCTAGGCGTTGCCCTGATACGTCTTGCTGGGAAATTACCTCTCAGTTGCGCGTAAACCCGTGTAATTTGTTAGTGGGAAAAGCCTATTTTTTTATAATTCTGCTGTCGAAGGTATTGCGTCAGAGAACTCCTGTAAATAAACCTGCTGGAAAGATAAGAATAGAAGACACCTCAGTTGAAATTATTCCTCTTATACCTCAGTTAAAAATTCTTTCTTCCAAATTCCCGGTTTTTTGCATTCTATGATATTATTTTCCAGAGGTACGAATGATTAACTATGGAATGCAATGTCAATTTTTTATAATTCAACGGCGCAAAATATCGTTCTAGATTATTCATGAATAAGCACTTGTAGAATGTAATTCGATAGTGAAGAAAGATCTTTTATGATCTGCTGAGTGTGAACATAAAATTCAATTTGTAATCAGTCATTTCTGTGTTGCTTTGACACTGCATTACATTATTCTTATAAGGATTCACATAAAACACTCAGAAATAAATTTTCTTCTCGTTTGCTTTTGCCATTACGTCGATTATGGATGTAAATGATATTCTATTTGCTTTCCCTCGTCCGTAGCCTTTTCGGCTTGATGTTATTAATTCTCCACTGTGGATCGGGAAAGAATGAATAATGTAACGTTTTAAAAAGGCTATTATTTCTCTTCTTTACAGAGACATAATTGTATGGTTTAGTACGTATATTTTAGATGTCTCTTTGAACATTCTTTTAGAATGCAGATATTCTTATCTTTCTTTACAAATATAAGTCTCTTTAATTCATATATAGACCACAGTAATTGTCATTGCCCATTTTTTATTCGTAATGAAAACAGAAACCCGATCCGCCTTTTTAAATGAGAGTTCGAAAGCGAACATATCGAATTTCGAATGCATCGTATATTTTCTCAAGCTACGTTATCGCCCACTTCAGAACAATTTTTTATAACCCAATTTTAGTTGGGGCGTTGTTTGTGGAGTAGCTGATGCCGTTCGCATATACATTTCCTTTTTTATTGGTAAACGAAAGCGCATTGACTTTAACAGTTCAATTTAATTAGTTTTCGCGATGGACTGCGTCCACCCTTTATTATTTTTTTGTTGCGTACGAAATTCATTAAATATTTTTTAATGCAGTGAGCGTTGATATTCTATGCTCTTCATTCGCTTTCAATTACCAATATGCCGCGGTTATGGAATTATAGCTTGCCATTCTTAATTGGGTCTGTTTAAAAAAATTCGCCGCGCATCATCATGCCCTTATTATTGGCAACGGCTGCGTCAGCGAACGCTACAAACGAGCTCGGGTAACGCGCACTGCAACAACGCGTGTAGGTGGAAAGGGGCGGCGGGGAAGGTGGCCAGGAGAGGAGGGGTGGGTCCCTCGAAAAGTGAGTCGCTCTAGGCTCGGTGCCCACCAAACGAACTCTCATGAATAGAGCATGCGATGACGTATGATGTTTTATTTGGAGCCGGTCCCCGCCCGGGATCCCTCGTCCCGACCCCTCTCCACCCCCGTCGGCTCACGGCTCCGACCGTCCTTTGTCCCATCACGGCTGCCAACCCCCGCTGCTGAGACCTACGGATGCATCCCTCCGCTCCGCCTCCGCTTTCACAACAGAACGCGTGGACGTTTTCGCGGAACAAAGAATGAAGTAGCGTCATGTTCCCCGCATCATTTCTGTTTCGTCGAAATACGCGACGAAGGGACCCGCATTGGGACTCATCGGCTGTTCTGTGTGTGTGATGTCGCCCGTGTCATTTGGAAATTAATTTTTGAGTGGATCTGGGCTTTCGACTTGGCGACGCCCGAGGCTTGTAAAGTTCGGTCGTCCCGTAACTTCTGTCACTGATTTATTTATGCTCGCTTTTGCAGTATTTCCCAATTGTTTTATTGTGTTCTCTTTCTCAGTTGTCTTCTATTTGTTGAGTCGTGTTCGTTTTTTATTTTTTTCACTTGTCTCCAATTGTTGTGTATATCCAGCCTTCACTACAATTCCCATTTCTGTCTTCCAGGGCAACTCCTTGCAAAATCAACCCCTTTTAATCCAGCCACATAATCTAGGTGGTTTGAGCGCTCTTAGGCTTCCTTCCGTTCGGTACCTTATCGCACATTTTTTCTTCAATTAATTTCTTCGGTCTGTCGTAAACATCGAAAAACGTCTTTGTAAAAGTTTTCAGAGATAGAGAAAATTGGCCATTTTTATTGTCGGGACTACAGCATTTTGCTGTTTCAGTCATTTTCTAACGAAGGGGTTAATGCTCGTAACATCACCATATCATCATCTCTTTAAGACAAATCTCTCAGCCTAAGGTAATAAAGAGATTGCGAGGTCCATTTTATCTCTACTAATCTGCTCCGCTGCACGTTCCCGCTCTTGTACTTCCTGGCCCTCGCGGCAAGTGCTCACCCTTTTCGGCGCCGTTTTGCCTTGAGCTCGGGCGCGCGGGACGGACCACAGAGAAGGCAGCGCGCGGGTGGCGCTCCGCTCGCCCGGCGACATCGCCGCTCTCGCCGCCGCCGGCTGCCGGCCGGGCGCCGCGCTGCGCCGCGCGTTTGATTAAAGTAGCATCGATGCTTGATCGATTCCCGGCCAGGGCAGCCCCGGGGCAACAAAAAAGGGACGGGACGAGCGGGTGGCGTGGGGGGGGGGGAAGGGGAGGGGAAGAAATATGCGCCGCGTATGCGGACGAGCGCCGTAATCGAGTAGCGCCGGCGGCAGTCGCTTCGTTACGTGGTGCCGCCCGTTCCGCCCTCACACCCTGCCACCCCCGTGCCCCTCTCGTACCCTTTCTCGCCCGACCCTTCACATTGCGTTCTCCCATCCGGCCACGCCCCTACTACTTCCCATCACCGTCCTTACAATCCTTCGTGCCCCCCCCCATCGTATCCTTCCCCAATCTTTACCTCGCCACTACATGCCGCGCAAACATTCATGCCACTATCGCTCACCGTCTCTACTATCCTCTGACTTTACAGTGCCCCTCCTCATCCATCTTTCTCCCATTTCACTTTCCCCATCGCTAAAGGTTTCCGCTACCCCTTCCCCCCACACCACCACGACTGTCTTTACCCCCACGCCGTACCTTCTCCCGATTCAGCGTTCCCTCTCGTACCCTTTCTCTCTCGACCCTTCGCATTGCATTCTCACAACCAGCCAGTCCCCTACTACTTCCCACCCCCGCCTTTACAATTCTCCGCACTTCCTCTTCCCATTATACCGTTCCCCAATCAACCTCGCCACTGCGTGCCGCCGCCCGTCTTGTCCCTGCTACTCTCCGTCCCTGCCGCTCGCCGTCACTGCTATCCCTTGCCATCCCTTTCCATCCCTTTCCACTTCCCGCCTCGCTAAAGATTTCCGCTAACCCTCCCCCAAACCACTATCCCTATCTTCACCACTCAACAGCCCTCACCACACACTACCATCACCACCACCCACTTTCAATGCTCACCCCCACCACTTTCCATCCCTTTCTCTCCCCCGCCTCGCCATCTTTTCCCCCCTCCCCCACGCCACTCCTAGCTTCCCCGATACTCCCTCTCACGATCAGCTTTTTTGCGGGCGCCTGGCTGTCCGCGCCCGCTGCCGCGTGTGTGTTCTTTGGACGTGCGGCGGCGGCGACAGAGGGAAAGAGACAGAGATGTATATTCCGTGTCGGAAAACGTGGTCAGTGGCCGGGATGAAAGTTTTGCTCTGCTTGGAGCCTGGGTCGGACACATGAGCTGTCTTGGGTTAGCAGGGGTCTACTGATCGTTGTTCCTGGAGTTTCTTGTTTGAAAATGGAAACGTCCGAAACATCACCGTTAAAAGAATATCGTAAAACCGAATAATCAAATTTTATAGTGTTGCCCTGCTAATTTTTATTTGTTTCAGGAGAGTCAATCAGTCTTCCATGAAATAATTAAATGTTTCTGAAGAGAGACGTTACGTGGACTTACACGATTTTTCTCTTTGCCCAGAGTAAAAGTGCCCATTTGCGTGCATTCCTAAGTACTCAAAAACACATGCCAAGTTTTAACTATAATTTGTGTTTCTACTCATTTTTTGTTATTGTGTATAAGATGATTGAATTACATCTGATGTTATATATTTTATTTGCATTTCTCTTGTCGTTATTTTAACGGAACGTACTACTTCTCTTTCAATTGTGACCGTCATTGTTTTTTTTATCATTGATGTATTTCTGATTATAGTACATTGTTTGTTTTCCACATTACATTAAAATAATAATGAAGTTAATTAAACTACTGGAAACGTCTGATCCCTTCCACATTATCCAATTATTTTTTGTTATTTTTTTTCTATTTGCATTCTAAAAGTTTAATTGGCATTTTAGTGCAACACAAAATCGTTCATTTTTCCAACTAACTAAACTGAACCCGTTTCAATAGGGGGTCTGGAACTGAAACCATTACTATTTCAATCAATTCAGGAATATGCACCAAAGGAACGATTTCAATGCCAGTTTGATTTTTTAAAAGGTTTTTATAATTTCCTGCTACTCATTATGATTTACGTTTCGGACGAGTCTCACGGTACAGATGACTGAGTTTGTGAGAGCAGACAATTTTTTATTATCTCTTTACAGTGCATATTCGAAGTTTTCGCTATAGACACGAAAGGAATCGTCAAAAATTCGGATATGTAGTTGCCATTATTATTTATTTCGAAAGTGTGTAATAAATGTAGGAAAATCATTTCCAAACTTAAATTGAAATATTTTGTTGTAAGATATGGAAACTTAAAACAAAACTTTATTATCCGAAATAATAACATCATTTAATTGGTTTTATGTCTTGATTTCAGCGTTTTGTAGTAGGCAAGGTTACATGGCCGGCGCAAGCGAGGAACCTCGCTCCCGGGCTGTTTATTGTAATCCCTTAAAGAGCTTGACGTAAAGCGCGTAATGTTATTCAAAGGGCGGCCGCATTCTTTTTCCGAGCACTCTGCTCAGTTATGCAGCGGCGCGACGAAGAGGAAAAAAAAAACATCGGGGAAGGGGAGCAAAAGCGCAAAAACTGTCCCGCACTTCCCGCGCGCTGTCGTCTATGCGTGAGGCGACACCCTGCGTGGAGGCCCACCCGCCGCCGGCTCCGACCCCACCCCCTCTTCGCCCCCGGCCCTGCCACCACTCCCCGCCACTGCTCTGGCCTCGCTCCCTCCCCTTCCTCGCACCCGGCCCACCACCACCCCCAGCCACGGCTCTGGCTTCGCCCCCTCCTCCCCCGGCCCCGGACCTCACCCTCTTCCTCGCCCATGACCTCGCCCCCACCCCCAGCCACGGCTCCGGCCTCACCCCCGCCTCGTCCCCCTGCCCCGATCCCACCGCCGCTTCCATCCGTCTCTGCGGCCCGTACGCCGTGCCGCAGCCTCTCCACCTCCTCCCTCTCCTGCCTCGCCTCTTCCTTGTCCCTGCCACATTTTTCTGTCCCTGCCACATTTCTGTGTCCCCGTCGATCCTGCGTTGTCCCGTTTCCAGGTCGCCCGCGCGACGCTTCTGCCACTCTTCCACCCCTCTTGCCACAGCCTTCTCCTCTTCTACCCCCGCTGCCATCACCCCCCGCACTTTTCGTCTTTCCGCTCTCGCCGCCCCTTCCGCCTTCGTTTCCAGCCCGTCCGTCTCCGCCACGCATCTACCGCCCCCGCTTGCCGGTCACATCATTTCCGCTGATTTCTGGGATCCAACCCTCGCATACGCGTCGCCGTCCCCATCACCCTTAAACCACTCCATCCCTGTTATCACCATCGCTGCGATGTCTCTGCCACCACCGCCTCCGGCCTCTCTCGGGCGCGTCGCGATGTATTTTTAATGAGTTTATCTGTCGTGATGAATGGTCGCTAATTAAATCAAACTCGCGGTTCCACGCTCCGCCACCGCCGCCGTTGCTGCAGCCAACTCGCACTTTGTATCGCGGGGCGAGATATGTACGAGCGACAGTAGCTCTCCCTCTGTGTGGCTTGTCACTGGAACACTGCTGCGGAGGTTTAGCCTGTCTGTTACGTTCACCTCTGTGGATATCTCTGCTTGCTCTTCTTCCAATTTTGTCAGTGTCACGTACTGTACTTCGCTGCTCTGAGCAGAATGGTCTATGTCACTGCCACCACTGTTGACTAATATATCCGCACGTGTTGTTGTGTCCACGACTATTCAATCCAGTTTAGTGATTTAATTCAAAATCAATGCTTACAATCCATGTTAAATGCTTACGATAAGAAATACACAGATACAGCTCAGGATATCCAGAGTTTGCAAGAAGTTTGAAAACCTGTTCTCTCAACACACGGTTTTATACCAAAATCGTTGAGTAGATCAGTTCATTTCCAATCAGTGCAACGGATTGAAGGAAGTGTAATAGTACTTTGACCTAGGCTTGAAACGAGATCTGCATTCTCATAGAAGCCGGAACCAATACGGGGACCAATAAAGATTTCCTAGTTAGTTGCGGAATGTAATATAAAACAACCTATAAGAGTAATAAACGCCAAATATCTCTGAATGTTTTTATCCCCTCGAATTGTATTCAGGGAAGCCACTTTCTGGAAAACGTTGAAAAAAAGGGAAATACCAACAAATTTCATTGCTCTCGAAAAGTCAGGGGAAAAATCAGAGAATTTGTAGAAGAATCGTTAGGAGACACGAACAGTTTTATAAACTACAAAACTAGATTTCATTCCTTAAAAACATTTGTACAGCGTTATTTTTTGGTCTAATTTTTATTTGGTGAGACAATATTGTTTATTTGTGCTTTGTCACAGGCGAAATCAGAGAGCTGAGTAATTAGTATCAGGGTAGCTTTAATATTTTCTTTAAGTATTGTGCAATTACAAATCTTGTTAGGAAAAGAATTTAAACAAAATACTCTGGAAAACAGGGAAACGTCCAGGAAACTTGTTCCAGGAAATGAGTGAACATCCTGTTACTGAGAGCAGCACCGTCGACCATGTCCCGTGCTGCCAGCCCACGCCTACCTGCACTTCCACCGTTAAGCAGTAGAGTCGCGTTCAGGGTGTCTACGCGCGTCGTTTCGAATGCACATACACACGCGCGCGCGCACACGCACGTGCGCGCGCGGATAATAATTAAAGCGCTCGCCGCACCGATAATTCCCGCGCCCGCAGATATCGGCCGAACGCCCCTTTATCGCACTGCCACCGCCCCCCCTGCCCACGCCCACGCCCGCCGGGCGGCTCAGATGCAGCGGGCGATGACGTTGGCTGTCGCCGCGTCATGGCGCCCGATCCAATTGCAGCGTAATGCGCAGATTGCGAAGAGGCGCGGGCGGAGCGCTGGTGCCGCCGAGTATCTCCACCGCGGGACGAGTGGTTGACAGAATAGCGGAATTTGTTTCACGATTACAAATTGCGTTTGACGTGTTTGAAAGCGACCGAACGCAGCGATAGCGTTAGAAGTGGCGTGTGGATTATTTCGAGCTAACGGGCGATTATTTCGTGCTAGTGTTTTGCCGGGGGAGAGGGGGAGAGTGTGTTCCATTACGGATTTGACTGGATGGTGCGTTGGTGAGTTATGTTTCGGCACCATTAGACCTTCACTAATGAGAATCATCGTATTGATGTTGCTGGAGTGTTTCTCTGTTCAATCCGCTTTGTTCGTGAAAGTGTATTTACAAATAATTATAATTTTTTGGGGGTTTTATTTGTCTAATTAACGTCGAGTATATTCCCTTTGAAAATGAGTTTCATCGTATTTAAAAATTATGGCAGTAAATAATGGTTATTGGCAAAGACATTTTCTTTAAATATTTATTAATTATTTATTACAAAAATACAAAGACTAGGTACGTGTACGAAGTTAACAATACCTTTTATATAATCGTTTTCTGGAGAAGGCAAATGACTGACTTTTTCTTTTATTAAAAATTCATTCACTAGCACGAATTAAGAGAAAAAGTGATAGTATTGTACAAACCCAACAGTGTGCTTCACGGTGTTTGCAATATAAATGTTTCTTCTATAGTATTGTTTTATGTGTTGGTCCTGTTCCGACCCAAAGCGATTCGAGAGGTAAATTACTGTTGAGAGGGAAGCGCCGCTATTGTCGTAAGGCGGGGCGTGGCGGGGCGGTTGGATTGGCGAGGGCGTGGGCGCCGCTGCGCCGCTGATAGCGCTGACGGGCGGCGCTGCGGGAGCGAAAAAGGGCGTCGCGTGACGCGGCGGCCGGCGCCGAGGCTTTGTGGGCGGAGAAAGGTCCCCGCGTCAGCGCTGCCCCGTCAGCGGCGTGGGGCAGGGCGAGGCGGGGACGGGAGGCGCCTGCCTGCGCCCGGAAGTTCCGGCGGCGCTGCGGGCGTAGGCTGCTGCATCGGAGCCATTAGAGCGACAGACCGGGCATGCCCTGCATCGTTGCTGACACTTAGCTCTCGCCCGCTCGCCAGCCCGCTCGTTGGCGTGCCCACCCACCACCTCCTCGCATTCTCTGACCACCAGTTCGTCTCCTGTCAACCTTGCTTCAAACCACTGGCTCATCTATACATCACCCGTCTATCTCCTATCCACTCACCATCCCCTGTCCTCCCACCATCTATCCACTCGCCTACTACCCATCCACCGTCTCCTATCCACTCACCATCTACTATCCACTCATTTCTTATCCACTTACCTTCTATCTTCTCACCATCTCTTAACTGCCCTTCATCTCTTATCCTATCACTAATCCCCTACCCTACCGTGCATCACCATCTACAACTTTGTTCAACTCGCTATTGCACGTGTCCAATTTCACGTCTACTCCTTTCTAAAGCACCCGTCCATTTCCTTACCATCTCATCCACCTCAATTTCATTCTCCAACCAACCCCTCGTATTCGTAAGCACTCATAGGTCCGATGCGAATTGTTCCATACACATCCCCTCACCCTTTTTAATCAATTTTAATTCTAAAATTGCGTTTCTTCTCTTTCCAATCGCTCTGTCAATTCCGTCTCTAGACCAAAATTTGCATACCCACCATGTTACGTGGTCCTCCAGGCGCACATCATTAACAATCATACCAATGCTTCAGTCCCTGCATTCCACCTGCCAAACTGCTTACCGAGTTCGTAGAGCCCTCTTTTCATCTCCGCCGCCCCCAGCGAACCCTTCACCGCCGTCACCGACTCGCGCCTCCTCCCCCGGCGCTCATCGAGCGCTAGCGCAGAGTTGAAGAGCGGGAGCCCGGGAGAGTCGGGGCAGAAAGACCGAACTCGGTTAATGCCCGCCTCCCCCGGCCGGCCGAACGCCCCTCCCCCCTGTGAGCCCACGATGCAGGTGTTTCAGCGTAACGACCCCACGGATGAACTCTGCTCGGCTTCGCTCCGCCTCACCCTGCCCCCGCCCCTCCGCCCAGGGGCGGACCCCGCCCCCTGTCCCGCCCCCTGTCCCGCCCCCTGTCCCGCCCCCTGTCCCGCCCTCTGTCCCGCCCCCTGTCCCGCCCCCTGTCCCGCCCCCTGTCCCGCCCCCTGTCCCGCCCTCCTGGCCAGCCCCCCTGTCCCGCCCCCTATCCCGCCGCCTGCGCCTGCCGGCGCTGTGATCCCGCTCCCAACTCCCGCGCCGTCGATGCAACGCCCTACTGGCTCTTCCCGGCGAGGATGAGCTCTCTCAGACTCTGTATAATCGAAGGCGAAACTCGCTTCTCGCTCCGATACCTCCGCTCGAATTAACCTTGGTCAGCTGTCACGGTCGGTGTTATCCTGGAACTACTTCAATCAGATTTCTGATTTTCGAGTGGAATATCCGAATAGTTGTTCTGCAACATTCTATCCTTTATTTTCTTTAGTGTTCGTCCAATTGATCCGTCTAAAATAAAATAAAAGTTTCAATTGTTTACTTCAGGTAAATGCATCTAACTACATTCTGAGTTATCGTTGTCCTTCCGCTTACAATTCACACTGACATTGTGTCTGCTTTTGAGAAAGTGTAGTTCAAGCCTTCTGTTTACCGTCTTTATTTGAACACAGACTTGCAACAAGAAGTTTACGCATCGGTGAACTTAATAGGGGATTTGTAATAATCTTCCGTTTCCTCGCATTAAAACGTTTTTTATTGAAAAAGTAATAATTCTCCAAAGACCAGTTGGCCATTGCCTAACATCTACTGTTCTCTTAAGTACCAACCCATTAAGGTAATGAATAAGCTATTGATCGTTCGTCTTTCTCTGAATTTCCTCTCGGTTTTCTATTGTGTAAGAAACAGCTAGCCTAGCTGTCACTCGACGTGAAGGGTGTAGTCAGTAATTACTGGTTCCCTAGCAAGTCTTTACCTTCATTGACCTAGTCCCTAACGCGTGCTCATTACACTTCTGTATCTCGCCAGTCCACTGCGTACGCGCACCGGATGTTCTCTGTGCGTGGAGTGGCAGAAAATCCCCCGGCGACGCTACAGCAACGATTATTGCTGGCGAGCGTAACGCGTCTCTGCCTGCGTACCGTTGGCCCTGCTGCCTCCGCCCCTGCCCCCGCCCCCGCCCCCGCCCCTGTCCCCTCCCCTGCCTCCGCCCCTGCCCCCGCCCCTGCCCCGCCCCTACCTCCTCCATTGCTGTTGCTGCATCTCCTACCTCCATCACAGACGCCTGGTGCTCTTTTTTTCATCACTTTCGGAACACTAACAATCCTCGCTTTCCGTTCGCGTTCGCGCTGTTCTCCATCCTCGCTTGCTTTTGCCTATTCCGCCACCCAATGCCCCCGCCTCCATTTTGCACGCCGCCCTCTCCAATGCTCTGACCGCCATCCTAACAGACCCTACTTTTCCTGCTGCCGTCGCCAAACATGCTTCCTCCGAAATCCCCATACTTCGAAACTCTCTGTCGTTTCATTCACTAGTCCTCCCGCGCCCTCCACACAATCCCCAGTTGCCCGTCCTGTATTCATTCACCCTCTGACCCCCATCCCCACTGCCGCCACCGCCCTTCCACTTTTGACCATGTTAGGTCGGTTTGTGCTTCGGATTCGGAAACCTGTTCATGCTGTTTGCCACAGCCCCCGCCACACACGATGGCCCGCCCCCTTTTTCCTGCCCGCCCGCCCGCACCAACGTTCCCACCGCCGCCGTTGTCACAAACCGCCTGTGTCGTCGAACCACCCAATCCCACCACCTCGGAATCCTCGTTGCTCTCATTCCCCGGTCTCCAACGAGCCTCCTCCTCTTCTCCATAGTTGTCGGACCGATTTCCGTTCGCAGCCCCCCCCCCCTCTCTCACACACACACATACGCGAGTGGCTGCCCCGCGGCGCACGCCGGCCGTTACACGAAACGAGCCCCCCCCCCTCACTGCTCACCACTCACCACACCCCCCTCCTTCCACGTCACCCGGCGCCGTAACAGACGGGTGATACCTAGTTCTAAATAACCCCCGTAATCCGATTATCGAGCGGGTACGGGCGGCCGCGGGAGAGAGAAGTACAGGTATTGAAAGCTTTTTTTTTTAATTTCTTTGTAATGGCGATATTTAAAAGCAGCAATATTCCGCGAATTTACTGCTCGGTTTTGCGGAAGGCATTTACCCTTAATTGAGTGGCTCCACTATTTCCAGGGATATTTGGTGCGGAGCAGCGCAGCCGGCGCGGCGCTGTGGTGAGCCGCTGCGCGCGTATTGCAGTCTATTCTTGGGGCGGGAGAACACGTATCGAGTGCGGATTGCTTCTGTTTATTTTTGTGACGACGTGTGCTGTTAAAGCTTTGTATTGCCTACACACAGAGTTCACTTATTTAAGAGCATGGCTTATATTTAAAGGGCTTTTGAGAATTGAAGACTAACATTAAGTATTCCGTAATTCTTTCATATACGTCTCAATTCAGGGCTCACGTTTTTGAGAATTTCCGGGAGCAAGGACGGAAAGCATTTTTCAGATTGCGTTCTGGTTGAAGTCCTTACTCCTTATTGAATCTTGTGTGAAACCATTGCGTTTTTCTAAATTAAGGAATGAAAATACGAAGCCATATATTTTAGTAAAATTGCTTGTTTCCATTATTACGTAATTTGATAAATGTCTTTCATATTCTCAAGATTTCTCTAACAATTTTTGGTGAAAGTACGTTAATATTATTATTTTTCTCTGTATACGCAGCATCACAAATTCACCAGATCACAATTTGGCTGGGGGGAGGATTCCGCGCCAGAAAACGTAGTGGCATTATAATGACTAGAGAGAATGGCGTATCTGTTAACAAAATTACATGCTTGAAGTTGACGTACTTTCGTGCTTATTACAGTAAGCCGAAAAGTCGTATCCTTCAATATCGTTAATTAGATGACAACGGATGACCGTTCTTCCATGCTTCTACCTCGCAGTAGCTAAACGCAGCGTCTTCAATGACCTCGCTTCCCGCCGCCGGTCGCAACTTATCTCTGGCGTTCGGCCCCATGGCGGTGCCACACACTCGCACAGGAGCGTCTACTACTGGTGACGTCCGCGTCCGAGGAAATGCACCACAATGGCGTCAACCTTTTCGACTGTTCGACTTTCCCACCTGTGCGTTGAACACAACGCCCCAGCTCTTCCTGCTATCCTTGGCCGCCAGGCCTGCCCTTTGCTTCCCCTCCTCTCCTCTGCCGTCACTCCGCCCCCCGCCGGTCCCAACGTTCTCTCCTGATACTCAGACCCTCACGCATTCCGCTGCCATCGGCTCGCACCCAGGTATCTCACGTACCCAGGCCACCTATCTATCCCTTCACGTACCTATCCCTTCACAACAGACCATTCGTTATTCTCTCCGTTCCGCCACGCCCCCTCCATTACCGCCTCATCTCCATTTCCTCGCCGTCCTTACCGCTTTCGACAAACTCCCTCCTATCGCAGCATCAAACACTCCTTAAATCACTGTGAGGGAAAAATTATTCCACACAAGAATACTTGGTGGCACACATCTCCCCTTCCCCACCATTCCTAATCCCGCCACCATCTATATTCCTTGTCGCTTAGACGCCTTCCCATCAGTCATCCCCACTTCCCCCGCCAATTGGCGTCTCACCACCAATGCAGTCCCACCACGTCCCCCGCGTTTCCGAGGTCCCGCCGCTCTGCGACACCGCCCTTTCCCACACCCAGGCCGCATCGCCTCGCTCTGCATCTCCAGGTGGCACCACACATTCGGCATTGGCCGAGCAGCGCGCTACTGCTCGCCCTGACCCGACCAGCTTATGTGTTCGAAAATGTTCGCTTCTTTTGATATGTCCAAACAAACCGACACGCGGTGGGAAGGACGAGCGCCGAATATTCGTCACTCGGCAAACAGCAAGCAACTCATTCACACTACTCGGGATTCGGTGAACGGTTCTTCACTGTTCGCCCCACAGCGAATGTGCGGAGCCGCCTTCCCGAGCGCTTGCGGAAAGGTCGTGGGCGCTCTTTCGATTTGGGCTCCGCGCCGCGCCGCGCCGCCCACAGGCCGGGCTGGGGGACGGACCGCGTTGCGGACTCTCTGCCGCGCCGGCTGATGGTTCTTTCAACGAGGAAGCCCACGCACCTGACGAGTTCACCCGGCGCAGGGGTTGGAAATGTGTTCGCGGTGGAGGCGAATTTGCTGCCTCACGCGGGAGGTTTTCCTCTTTGTCGTGTCTGTATGATTTTTGAGGTGGGAAAGTAAAATTTTGGATGTCATCGTCATCTTATTTAAAGTTCAGCGGTGTGCACCCATCCTAGCAGCCAACATACACGTGATTAATCTGCCTTCCTATATGAAACATGTAAAAAATAAATGATTGCATTCAGTTTAGTGGAACTTCTTGTGGTAAAGAATCTAAAAACTGTCTAATCTGAAAAGTTAGCAATTTCACATTCATTAGAGACCGAAAAATATGTAGTACACAAATATGTAATGAAGATAATAAGAGTATATAATAAATATGTAAAAAGGAATATAATGTAATATCAAAATGTGCTGTAATTTTTCTAATTTACAAACAAAATAAATTTACACATCGAAATTACATGAATAAAGTAGTAAACCAATTTTAATATATATATATATATATTAAAATATAATTTAAAAATTATAATTTAATTAAATTATAATTTAATATATATATTAAAAATTGGTTTACTACTTTATTATATATAATATATATATAATATATATATATATATTGTAACAAATCTGCTTCTTCTACTGAATGTCAAATCTCTTCGTAACAGTTCACATTGTTAATAAACAGTAATATAATACTCACAATACAGTGGGATTTCATCACTACTGATAGAATCTTCTACACGCAAAACCATCTGTAGTTTCCATAATACATATTAGCCGCGCAACTTTTCTTGACTGATCTTGGCGGTAGCTGCACCTAAATAACTTAAATCATTGTCAGGTTACACCACACTCAGCAATTTTATTTTTTACTTTAGTGAACGACTATAACTTCGCAGAACATTTGGTTATAACTATCACTCGTTCAAAACCAACAGAACTTTCTACCTCACAAAAGTCGACCACTTCCATCTTATTATCAACAACGCCCCCTAGCAACCACCTGCCATTGTTTTCTCTTTTCTTGAATAATTGGTATATCACAATATATATATATATATATATATATATATATATATATATATATATATAGGTCGGCCTACTAGTTTTAATTTTCTTGAGAGCACATTTTTAGTTTTTCAGAGCAATGATAGCCATCGTACAAACGTGGGAACTCCGTGACTTGCAAACTATCACTGTAACGTGTTTACATGTGTCTACAAAAAACCTTTTTCAGAAATTTGCGTTAAAGCTAAAGAACGACATCCCACAATTGATCACAATCCCAATAATATTGTTAGTGCTCACGAACACTTTTTCGAATTAACATGAAGTGCAGACGGAGGTTAAGCCAGACAAGGTGTTCATGTGACTGCGTCTTCACGTGGACATCAGGAGTCGTCAGCGGGCAATTCTGATTTTATGTAAGAAAAAAGTATGTCAACTTTCGAAAAAAAATTCATTAAATACAATTTTTTGCGAAAGAAGTTTTAAGAACATTGATAGTATAATAATACAAATTAAAAATATGAAAAATTTAAGAGAAATGTAAAAAATATGTAATATTGGACAAAATATATAACGAAAAATTTGGATTATTGTGTTAGGTTTGCCAAGATTCGTTAAGATAATTCTGAGAGCTGATTGTACAACGACAAAAAATATGTAATTACATAAAATTCCGGACTCTGTTCATCATAGACGAGAAAGATCTATCATTTCGTTGTAACGCGACCCAGCGCATCGGATATGAATTGTATCTGCAAACAAAATGGCGCAAAACGCTAACCAGAAATTATTCCTCGTTATGGAGATTACTTTGCATCGTTTAGTTGCGCGCGCTCTTGGACGGCAAAAGCAAATGCATATTTGCTCCCGACAAATCCAGCGACACCAGCTATTAGGCGGACCGTTTATTTTCCGTTTTTCCTTGCGTTGCGTTGCATCCATGATAACTTGCTTGCGTTCGTTCGAAAGAGAAATGTGCTTACGTTGCTATTCCTCCTTCCAGAAAAGTATCCGGGTTCATTTCTGGGCATGATGCGTCTGTTCTGCAATAAACGTCGAGTAATCCGCTTTTGCTTGTGTGCTGTTTTTTGTCTTATTAAGCGTTTCAAATGCTGCATTAAACTATGACTGTAAGTAAGTAGATGCTGAGTTATATAATTTGCCCTTTCTGAACTTGTAATGCTTTAGGATTTCTGTTAAAAAGGGACAAAATAGGCCAGAAATTTCTGGTGCATTTTTAATATTTTCTAAACATTTTAGATACAATAAATGACGTTAAATGCTTGAAACAATTTCAATTGCTATTTCAATTACATTTTATTTGTATTTCAGGCATTTCAGCATCAAATCGTAATTATCCTTCCCCATTTATGTACATTTATTATTTATCAAATGGATTACTTGTACTTCACATTAGAGAAATGAGAACTATAAGTGAAATTGGACTCTACAGTTTTCGACAGCAATACGTTTTCTTTTCTCTAAGGCCACTAAATTATTATTGAAATGCAAACAAAACAAACATTTCTCGCTTCAAAACTCACACACTTTTCTCAGCTACTAGAACAATTTAATCTCTCATATATGTTGCCATAGAAAGTGCTTTTCATAAGTTGAGAGTAAATTATGGGTTTGAATAGAAGGCGAGTATTCTGACAGACATTCTCGCATAAAACATCTCTTGAAAAAATCACATATTATGGCGACTCTCGAGCTTAAAAAATAACATAAAACGAGCATGTCTGCTGCCAAAATAAATCCAACCAACTCGTAGCAAAGATTTATCCTAGATGTACATGCGAATGTATTGACCTCTACCTTCACGCATTATAATTATGGAGAAGTTATTATTCCATTTCTTGTCTGAGTTTCTTAGGAGCAGGAGCCATAGTCCCTCTTCGCCTATTTCCAAACAAACATAAGCTACATTTCGTCTTCCCCTATTTCCAAACAAACATAAGCCACATTTCTTCTTCCCCTATTTCCATGCAAGCATTAGTCACATTCCCTTTTCTCCTAGTTTCAAACAAACATAAGCTATATTCCTTCTTCCTCTATTTCCATAGAAACATGAGTCACATTCCCTCTTCCCCTTGTCCCAAACATAAGCCACATTTCTTCTTCCTCTATTTTCATACAAGCATCGGCCACACCCCCTTTTCGTCTGTTTCCATATAAGCATGGGCCATATTCCGTCTTCTCCTGGGGCCTTGTTTTACGGGTCTCCGTACACGATGCAGCGCCGCACCGCTTCGCGCCGCGCGCGTGTACTTGGCGGTAACGCGCTGGTGCCCGCCTGCGCTGTCGCACCGCCCCGCCCCCCCCCCCGCTCCGCGCCCTGCGCCGCGCAGCAACTTCATCTCGCGCAGGCGACAGCGCGGGGCAGGGAGGAGAGGAGAGGCCGTAAGTTGGGCACTTGCCGGCGGCGGCGGCGCCAGCGGCGGACGTGACCTCATCGCGCAGCGCCGTTTTTACGCTCCCGCTGCGGCCGCCGCCCCTGATTAGCCCCGTCCCCCCGCTCTCACCACTTGGCTCAACTACCCTCTCTCCCACCCGCTCTTTCTCCCTCCCTCTCCCCCTCTTTCTCTCTCTCCAATCCGTTCTCCTTGCTCATTCACTCGCGGACCTGGTCGCCCGCTTCTCTCATTCTTGCGCTCACCCGGTGGCTCACCTGCTCGCACCCTCACCCACCCTATCTCTCACCAACCCGATCTTCCTTCTCACACAACCACTTGCTCGCCTTTCCGCTCACCCACCCGTTCATTCTCGCTCCCTCTCTTTCTCTCCAACCCGTTGTCCTTGCTCGCTCATCCGCGTGTCCGGTGGCTCACCTGCTCGCGCCCTCACCTGCCCGCTCACCCGCCTCATCTTTCACCAACCCGATCTTCCTTCTCACGCAACCACTTGCTCGCCTTTCCGCTCACCCACCCGTTCTTTTTCCCTCCCTCTCTTTCCAACCCGTTCTCCTTGCTCGCTCATCCACGTGTCCGGTCACCTGCCCCTCTCAATATTGCACTCACCCGGTGGCTCACCCGCCCCATCTCTCACCAACCCGCTCTTTCTTTTCACACAACCCACTTGCACACCTTTCCGCTTACCCGCCCGATTCACCCTTACGGTCACCCGTTCGATTACTAAAATTCTCTTTCACCAACCCACTTGCCCCAAGCTTTCCTTCTTGCTTGCCATTTCACTCATCAGCTTGTCCTCTCGCTATCATACTGCCTCATCCGTTCGTTCACTCATCCATTCAACCACCCCTCTCAGCTGACAGCGTTCCTCGCGCGTCTGTATGCGAGACCGTTCCCTCTTCCGTTCTCACGAGCGTCAGTTCGGGGTCTACTGGTTTCCGGTTCCTGACTCTGTCTCTTCCTCGTTTGTTCTCTCTGTTTCCCTTCAAATATCTACGTCTTGGCTTTGTCTCTCTTCATTCCGATTTGAAGCGAACTCAGACTCTCTTTTTCGAACTCGTTTTCTTATTCATTTTCTGTTCCTCTCGCTCTCTATCCCTTTCTATTCGTTCATTACTACTGTTTAATGTACCTTCACAAATTTCCAGTTTCTTCCCGTCCCCGCCTGGCACTGATCAAAACCGCGACCAAAACGTAAAAATACGTCCCCATTTTCGTTGGCGTAGCATTAATACTGTCGATTTTTTTAAAACAAGAGAGGGTTAAATCGCTGTAATATTGACGTAGATTTCATAATAAGCCCCTGCTGTGCGGGGTCGCGTAATACGCACTTGCGGCGGGGGCAAGATTACACGTTCGTGAGCAGAGCGCGCGACCCGACCATTAGTGCGGTCGAAGCCCGGCTGCCGAAACGAGATCTCGCTCTCGTTAGGTCGATAATTACGGCGCTGCCGGCCACCGGCGGTGACTGCGGAGCAGCGTCACTCAGCCCCGCGCCGCCACCGCCTCCGTCGCCACGGCGATCACCGCCAATGCCATCCGCCCCTACCACCACCATTGTCGATCCCGTCGCTGCCACAACTTCCGCCGCGAGCACTACGCCGTCAAAAGTGTATCACCGCTGCCACCACCGTTGACGTCGCTCTCTCGACCGTCCACATCACCTCTTATCTCCATCTATCGCCGCCGCCCCCACCACCATTGTCGCTGCCACCGCGAGCGCCACGCGCTGGTATCATCGCCGTCTCTAACGTCCACGCGATTGGCATCACAACTGCTGGTATCATAGCCGTCTCTACCGTCCACGCGATTGGTATCATATCTGCTGGTATCATCGCCGTCTCTACCATCCACGCGATTGGCATCACAACTGCTCGTATCACAGCCGTCTCTACCGTCCCCGTCACGGCCACCTCGTCACCGCACTCAATGCCATCACCTCTTTTCCGGCCATTGCCCGCGCCACCATTCTCATTGCAGCGGCTGGTACTCCCGCTACCGCTTCGCCCTCACCACTACCAGTTACACCGTTGCCACACTCTCCACTTCGCTCTTCTAGTGTTGTATCAAATGATGGCGGTGGTAGCAAGGGGTGACGTGGGTGGGGCGGGTGCGCGGAGCTGAGTGGCGTTGCCGCCTTCGCCCCTAGCAGCATTACCCTGGTGCGGGAGGCGTCTAATGCCGCCGCGGTCGGCGAAGCGCGTTGGCCGACAGCGTTCTTCCCTCGGCCGATGCGCTTTGCGCCCTCGCGCTGCCCCGGGCGCCCGGCGGCCGCGTGGGTGCTCCGGCCACGGGAGGGGACCCCTGGATCGAGGCCCTTTCGGAATATTAAAGTCGAACGTATACTGTTGTGCAATTAGCTTAGCATCTAGAGTGACGTCTTGAGGCTCTGGTATTTAACGTTATTAAATTTTGAAAAATGGTCGCTATGATATCTTTTAAATTAAATATTTTACGTCGTTTCTTGGTCGTGGAACTGATTGAAGGAATTTACGTACTCACAATTTTCTATTTAGCTTTGTGCAGACGTTATCTCTGAGATATTTTAGGAAAAAAAACATTTGAATTGGTATTCTATTATTTTCGTAGGCAACTTAAAAGCTTGTATTGTGTCTCTGATTTTCGGGTGGCAGTAATCGCGTTTGATAGGAAAAACCGATAACTTATTCTGTGCACATATTCAAAGAAATCAAAGAATCATTAAATACATGTTATCTAAAATGAAATTTTACAATGTGGCCCCTTTTTAAAAGATTACGTTGAGTATGACGTGCCGTATATAAACACGAGCACTCGCTGTGCTGAAGAAAGCATGAATACAAAGGGTAGACTCCATTACAAAGGTTCCCTATCTTAATACGCATCTGCGTGAACAATATTTGTGAGCCCCGAAGAGCCCTCGAGATAAAGCAAGTTAGCGTCTAATGGAATAGCTCCCACGTAATGCTG
Source organism: Acheta domesticus (assembly GCA_031308135.1). Lineage (NCBI taxonomy): Eukaryota > Metazoa > Arthropoda > Insecta > Orthoptera > Gryllidae > Acheta > Acheta domesticus. The sequence continues at coordinate 33,543,196 of JAHLJT010008756.1, read as the reverse complement.
AACTACGATTCCCGCCGCGCCCTGCACGAGACCGTGCTATTCATCCCGCTCATCTGCCGCCCACTTTAACTCCGGAGGCGGCCGCAGGGGCGCGCCGGATATCGCCCGGAAGTTACCGGAAGCTCCGAGGGACCAAAGAAGCGGCCCAACCTGGCGCCGCCAGGCGTGCTCCTCTACCCCTTCCCCTTCTCCTAACACACTCTCCTCCCTCCCCCCCCCTGGGGTGTCGACCAACTTCGGCGCGGAGGGAGCCGGGCCGACCGACCGCTGGAGGGGGCGTGGTCGACCAATAGCGCGCACCCAGGTTACCACTAAGGGCTCAGTTTGGTACAAACCCTGGTAAACTCACAGAAGGTTCTGTAGACCCAAGTAAATTTACCATGAATAAGATCGTAAATCATTCTTGTATCTGGCATTCGCTCTATGTGCTCCATTAAAGAGAAAAGCAATAATTTAAAACGCGCCGAAAGAGACATCATTAGGAGGACCTAAGAAAAGGAACAGTCCCAAGGAGATGTAATGGAGGATTCAATATCTGATGGTGTTAATGAACGTAAATCGAAGATTCTGCTTGCAAAAATAGTTCTTGAGTTCCATTTCTTTCGTAATAGTGGAGATTTTTAAGAGAAATCTCACGAACAGGATGTTTGTTTCGTAAAGATTTGCTGTTAGCTGTGTGGATGATTCTTTTGGATATTATTGGCTTCATATATGTCAGTCATGATAAATAAGTTCTATATATGACTTTACCCAAACAATGGAATAACTTGACTATTTTTAGATGCTAATTTCCCCATTACCTATTTTAGATGCTAATTTCGCAATTTGAGAATTTCCGAATCTGAAACTGTACAGAAAATTGCATGCGTACGTTATTGATTACTTCGATCGTGAAAAGGTTTACTGTCATTTGATTCGCACTCGTTCACCTGGAGAGCCAACGTAGATCAAAGAGATAAATCGCTGTAACTTTCTACACACTATCTCGCCTTTCGTAATGGACCATTCATCCCAACGTTGTTGTGGGTAGGAGAAACTTCCTTACACTAACGTCGAGGCGAGTTCTCAAAAACTGGTAGTTTGCCACGAAGTACAAAGAGCTCGTAAAGGATCGGAAGAGCCGTGACGCTAATCTACGGCCGACGAGTTGGAGAAAGCGCTCGTTATCCCAAGGTGGGGTGGAGCTTCTCGGAATCGGTTTCGCCACTCGGGAGTCCCCGCTTCGAGTCCGGTCTGCCGCTAAACATGGGGCGGGGGCGGAGGCCGGCCCCTCGCGATCTATCACGGCCGCCGCTCGCCAGACGCCGAGTAATTAAAGTCCAGTGGGGCCGAGACTCTGTACCAGACCGACCCGCCTCGCCCCGTCCGCGCCCCGCCGAACTTTTCCCATCTAACTTGGAGGCTTCTTTTTAATTACGTGTCAGGCACGCGGCCGCGACGCCCGCGCGCACGCGCACGGGTTGGCGGGCGTGCGTCGCGTCGCGGCGGGGCGGGGGGCGGCGACGCATCCGCCCACGCCGCCCGCGCGACTGAAAGGAGGATCTTCGCCCCAGCACACGCCCCGCGGATTCCCTTTATTTGTTCGGAATATCAGACTGTATTGATGGGCCTGTTTGCAGGAACGCTACAAGGTGCTGTTGGATTAACATATCTGTAGTTACGGGGTAAAAGTTCTTAAGTCAATTTTTGGCGAAATTCTGTCAAGTACTGAAACTACAAGTGAAGTATCTATATTTTATTTTAGTAAAACGATTGAATTCAAATGTTGCCTCCTTAACGGAGAAAAAAGCACTGGGAAATGGCGTTGAGTACTGGAAGAAGCATTGGCTCAAGAATCTTACCCTTGTTTTCTCCAAACTAAGATTTTTGACGTAAGAACTTTTACCCCGTGAACACGGATATGCTGTGCGAGAAACGTATTGACCAAGACATTGTTCAAAACGAATGTTCACGTATGAGAGAGGAATATATTTGCTAACCACAGTAATATTCGGAAATACATCGTTGGGGGATATTTGTGCGTGTTAAAAAATTACTTTTCTTTATGTGTTTTTCCTTTTTTACAAGCACTTTGTATCAATGATTGTGACTCATTGCCAATTAAATACTTTTCATGCGAACGTTCTCTCGTTTTGTGAATTTCCTAGGTAATAATGTCCGAATGATGTTTCTCATAAATTTATTCGTAATACAAAATAGTTTTAATTAGTGCATATAATATTGCTTAAAAAACGGGTAAAATGCCCTTTTGATTTACCTAAGTAATTTATGTAGATATTCACCTGAGTAGTTAAACGAATATAAATTAATTGAGCGTGTTATAATTAACTTTCAAGTTTGAAATAAAGTACTCGCTTACAGTATTTTGTATTAAGAACCAAACACAGCATACTTTGGTCTCTCTTCAACAAACTTCTGGTCATGAAGCTTGTGAAATTCATTAAGTCGAGCACTCTCTTATATTTAATAGAAGGTACCATCTCTTAGTCTGCCAATAATAATTAGCAATTCTATTTTTATACCACAAACGTTTAAAACAATTAATACAATCTTGAGTGCAGGAGATATAAAATTTGCTACGGCGGAATACCTTCTCCAAGCGCTGACGGAACTTCTCTGCTGAGAATCCTCATGAATACGGGCCTAGTGCTATTCCCTTTCCTCCCGCAAATCCTGGACAGGAAACGAACCACTCACCGCCGATCACCGCAATCGCCCGCCGCCCCTGCTTTGCCCTCCGCGCCCTCTCCCCATCACGTGACGCCCTAACCCCGAGGTCAAGAATCGACCCTCGCCACCCCGTATCCCCTCCCCCTCTCAGTTCCCAGCATTACGACCTGATAAGCGGCTCGCGCCGCACCAGGCAGGAACGCGGTGGCGAAAACTCATAACACGCCCTATTGCAGACGTAATATAGCCGGGCATTATCCGCTATCCGCGCTGTAATGGAAAATATTGCGACATGAATCAGCACCACGCCCACTTCTCGGGCGGGGCGCGCGGAGGAGGGTGGCGGCCGTAAAAGGTGCCGGATACACTTAACGACGACGAGCCGCGCGCCCCAGCCGCCGCTCCGCGCAGTCCTTCCGCCAAGGAAGACGCTGAGCCTGCAATTTAGCGCGCGCGATGCAAATTCTCTGAGCCTGATGAGGCGCCGGTATTCACGCCGGCCGGGCGAGGCCCTCGGGGAAGAAGGACCTGGCGCTCGATCGGCCATCCCGCCTCCGGCCGCTTCCGCTTTTTGCGTAGCGCCCGCCGGCCAGTCGCCCCCCGCCCCCGCCGCCGCCGTCGGTAGCATCCATCCATCATCCTAATACCCAGCATTCATCGCGGTGCGCGGCCTCGCCACCGCGCCAGCCCCGCCCCCCGCCCTGCCCGTGACGGATCGCCCTTCGGCCGGCGTAAGCGCGCCGTTGGACGCAGCTCCTCCAGGCCAGGCCGTGGGTGGGATGGGAGGAGATGCGCGCTGCTGCGTATTCGGGAGGTCCCCGGCGCGATCCGTCTGTGGTTGGCGCACCTGAGACCGCTGCCCACAGCCGGTTAGGCGAGGATGATTTCCTACAGAGTAAACGTTCCGTCCCCTAGAAACTAGCCACCTGATTATAGTACCTTGTGCTCAAATAAAAGTATGTATACGCGCTCTGAGTTATGTTGCAATGCCAGAATATTTGGGAGAATGATACAAGTTACTAGTTGATTTATTAGCCTTTTACCTCTGCGTTTTGAATGTATTGACTTTGAATCTCTTTGACTTACGATATTCGTCCATTTCAAGTTCTGGACTTACGTGCGTGTATATTACGGACACTTTCTAACCTCATTTTTATTGAACGTTCGTAGTGCTTTCATGCTGAACCAACCACCTCGTAGTTATAAAGTTATTTGTCACAGTCGTCTACTGTCGTTTTTCTTTCGTAATGTGTTAGGAGTCGTAATCGATCAGTCGGTATCTCTCCCTTGTGAAAGAACGCGTGAGGAGAAAAAAATTCTCATTAAATGACGGGGACGCGAAACGGTCAGAGATCGAAAGCTGGAAAGTAATTTTCTCTGCGATCACTGGCAGCGGTTGTCACATGCCTGCCATTTTTTGTTTTTCTTATCGGCAGTGAGGTCTGGCTAGAGTGAAAAACGCTACCGAAGGAAACATTGTGACAAATGGGTTGGCGAATGCGTAAATGCAGCTTCTCCAACAGCTTTGCAATGGGGCTGCACTTTTCAGGTCAGCACGTTAGAGATAAAGTAGTGTTTTTGATTTGTATGTCTAAATCTGTCATACAATAAAATACTTCATTACGAATTACTATTATACAATTAAGTTATCCTTAGATAATTTTTTTGGTAAATACTTGGAGGAAATATTCCGAATGAAAAAAACGTAGAAAAAGTACAACGTTGCTGAAATTATATTTTTCAACTACTCTTTCCAGTCTATGCGCCACAACAAATTCGGTGAGCTAGACTGCCTTCAACGAGCTGATGTTTCGAAGAGTCATATATCTCTTATATATTACATTCCGACAATTCCAGATTCCTCTGTGACAACTTGGACGTGGTCATAATAGTATTTGTCTTTGCCTCGTTCCGCTTTTCGTATTGTGTATCGTAGCGGCGGACAGAATCGATCAGACATGGCGCTCGCTGAGAATGTTCTGGTTTGAAAAGGTCTCGTTCACCGGGGAAGGAGGAAGGAGTAAACGAATCAGGCTTTACTCATAGCTGTCACCCGTCGCAACTGTTCTGGGACAATAATTTCCTGTACAGGCAATATCTGTGCACGATAACCAAATATTTTCGTAGTGATTTGATGCCCCCTACGATTCGTAACACCATATGGGCCGCCGCGCCGGGAGCCGACGGGAGGCAGAATGTTGGCTACGTACGGCCCATTACCCCCCGCCCTCGCGCACTTTGCCTTATCCGTCTTGATGCGCGCGTGAGGCTCGGCGCAGCGCCGGCCTTTGATGCCTGTGTGCGCCTAATGGCCCCCAGCGCCCCCTCCCCGCCCAGGGCTCTCGTTGCCCACGCCCAACTCGCCTTCTGCGCCACCCCTGTCACAACCGCCGTGCCGCCGTCGCACCTCTGCTCGCAACGGGGTTCGCACCCTTGCATTTACGCAATGGAAGAGTATACAGTACAATATACAGTTTTGATTTTGAGGAGTGTAGGGTACGACGACGAAACAAATGAGATTGTAATTGTAGATTGGGCGCAAATATTAAATGTTAAATATTTAAACGAAACTTGTTGTTAATATTGTTCTGTTTGTATATTATGATTGGAAATGCATTTCTGTAAAATATTAATACGTTTTGTCCTTTCGAAACTGTAAACTATATTCCGTAAATTAAACTTCTCAAAAATATATTGGCCATAATCTCATTATCTCGAGATTATGGCCATAATTTGGTCCTTTCTAGGTCGCTCTTTTTTTTCTCACAGTGTTTTCGCGTCCTTCTGTTTCTCGCTCGTCTCCCATTTCGTTGCGATCGGTTATAGCGCCTTCCACATATTCCCCATTTAAATGACAATTTCTTCCGCCTTCTTTGCGTCTGCTACTACAACCGTTGCGGGGTTACAAAAATAGTCCGTTGCGATCACTCGCTCGTCCTCCCTGCGACATATCCTCGCGATCCGATTGTGTGCCAGCCAACCCCATCGTTTCCATCACCATCGTAGTCATCTGTCGCACACCCTCGTCTACCCCTTCGACGCATCCTATATTCCGACAGCTACGTCAACGACTTTGCAGGTCACACCTCCAGCCGGGCTTTCGTCTTGTCCCCATTTTCACCGCTTCGGTCTCACACCCACGTCCACCCCTTCGACGCACCCTCTCTACCAACAACCGCATCCACGGTCACTGCAGCCCACACCTCCAAGCGGGCTTCTGTCTTCTCCCCGTTCCCATCGCTATAATCGCATTTCTCAGCTTCTGCGCCGTCCGAGACCCTCCGTTCCCCTGGCCGCCGTCCCGGGCGCCCGGCCGCTGTCCCGCGCCGCTCGCCCTCGCCGCCCGCCTGCCCGGATTATCCCGGGCTGCAATAATACTAATTGCGCGCGCGTCCCCGGCCCCGGCCTCGGCCGCCCGCCGCCTAATCCCATTGATCTAGTATTCCCCGCCCCGCCCCCGCCCCGCCGAGGCGGCGCGGCGGATCGCCTCCGGATGCTATATCGCTTGTTTCCAACATTTCTCATCGGGGCGCGTGCCGCTGCAGATTGGAGATGTTTCCACATGTGTCGAGCGCCCATTGTGCGCGACAACAGCTTACTCCGTCCGCTTGACGCTAAAACGGTAATAACTTTACGCGATAATGCTATATGTGCGGGATATATTGACTTAGGAGTAATTTCGGCTGTGTGGAGCGCATTAATGGACGTATTTACTGCGGCCCCATTATTAAAGTTTTTTTTCCAGTGAAGTAATGTCTTTGCAATTAACTCGTGTGAAACTCGCATACATTGATTTGAGTATATTAAAAGAATACTATCAGATTTTTTACTCATTAGGCATATATTAAATACTACGCATTGCCATGTAGAGAGGTAATGAGATTGTGTGTAATAATATTCAGATATAACTGCTTCATATTTTTGTACTTTTGGTTTTTCTCATAATGTTATATTTTTTCGTAATATCATTACTATTAGCTGTGTGGATATTCACGGATTTGTTACCCTTTTATGGAACAAAAACTGTTCACTGCATACTATATATTTATTACCTGTACCATAAGTTTCACGTTCATTCGCTGGTGTAAGTGTAGTTTCGTGATACCACGGTTTAATTTTTTTTAATCTTACGATAAAAAGTGGCTTGGAATAAAATTATATTTTATCTCGACTATAAACTTTTTGTCATTCTGCTTGTGGAGTCGGAATTTTTATTCGTGTCATCTGCAGTAATACTTATGTCTTTTTTCTTCCTTTTTCAGGTAAGTACCTGTCACGCAACCTTGAGGTGAACACATAATTGGTGCTTCGTATGTGAGTACCAAATTTAATTCCATGTAATTATTTTTTAGATGAACAAGCTGGGGTTGAAAATAGGCTTTCCTTTAAAACAATCGCTGCTGTATTTTTTACAAACTCATTTCACTGTGTAATGAGATGACACTCGGTTAATAGATTGACATATATGTTTGCGTTTAAATAACTTCTTGCTTACGCATTCCAAAATATAGAAACGAAAACAGAATTTATAATCATTCCATCCTTGTTGGAATGTCAACACAGTCCATTTTAATTTCGAATTTTATTTATCCTCTCTCCATACTAATTGAATTGAACGGTGCGTAACAAATCGAATGAATAGTTTCGATTTTCATTTTACACATACCGGAAATAACTCGCGGCCTACTACACTTTTCAAATCATTGAGACGAATAGAAAAATTCTGCAGACATTTGTACTCAAGCGTACACATGTGGTTGGATTTGAGAAAAAAAATGAAGAGAGAGTGAAATTTGTCCTGCATTTGGATGAACCAGTTTATTAAGTTAAGTAAACATGACTCTAGTGTACCAAGAGATAGGTAATAGGTATATTAAACCACATTCGCACACCAAGCCTTGTCTAATTAGTGAAATGCGTTTGGGATGAGAATCTTCGGGATTAATTTTTAATTTTCAAAATGTATTTAAGTTGAGTGACTACAGAGGTAAGGTAATTATCACTTTCCTTGAAATGAGTGTTGTGATTTGTATTTTATTTTAGGATCGTTCTTCAAGATTCATCTCTGGCCTACTCGAACTTACTCGTACATCATGATTCCCCAAAAAGTGTGCAATTTTTGCCCAGAATACGCGTTAAAATACAAATACTAAGATCAGTACTTCCTGTTTACGAAATTATGCGCACGGTAGTATCACTGCTGACCGTTCTTATTGGAAGTTAATGTAGAAATTGTGATATTTGATACGATCTCCATGACGAAATCGTCTATTAATGTATTTAATGTCTTTAGTGTTACACTACGTGCTTACACCACTGTTAAATTCAGCTTAAAATAAAGATTCTTCACGATTTCGTTATTCATTTCCGTTAATGTACTTTAATGATATTGGTTTTGAAGGGCTTGTTTCATGTTTTTTATGTAGGTTTTGCAAGTTCCACTTTAAGAGTCAATAATAGTGTATTCTTGAACATTTTATTTACCATGTTAGTTTTTAGAACTTCCATGAACACCTCGAAATCTTGTTATGCAATAAAAATATTTGCTATACGTATATCTTTCTTGAAGCCCAGAAGTGTTATTTGCACATCCCCACTCGCAAGTGGGCCTCCCGGAGGCGTTGAGTAAGGGGCAGCGGCCGCAACCCGGCGAGCGCGGGAGCGCAGCGGGCCGCCGCCCGCCGCAGGGGCCAACTGTCGGACGGGCGGGCCGTCGGCAGTATTTATGTGCGCGGGCCCGCTAATGGCCCGAGGCTACGGGCCCCCCCTTCTCTGACTCCTCCGCCCCCACCCTGGTGCTCCCCGTCGCCGGGGCTGCGGCTCCTCGTTCGAGCCCCGCCGCCGCCGCCGGAGCCGGGCCGCGCGTCCCGCTGGCACCGGCCCCGAAGCGCCCGCGCCAAGTCGCGGTGCGCCGTTTTTATGGGCGCGCGGGGACCGTGCGAGCGGCGCCGGCCGCCCCCAGCACGTACTTCGTTCTGGCGCTCGCGCTTCCTCCGGTTGGTAGTCGGGGCGCGCGTATTCGCTGGTGTTGCACTTCGCGTCTTCTTTAATTGGCGTTTTCTTCCGGCTCTTCCCAAGTTCTCTCGTAGAGTCTTCTTTTGTTATTTCACTCCAACATGACGAACATGTCTCCATTGGATGTTTTTAATTCACAATCTTATATTAGTTTTCTGCTTTATTTATCTTGATAAACTCCTTTCAACTTTAAAAACTGAATAAATGGGTCTACATTTCAATCCTTTATTATGTCCATGTGATCTTTATTTCACCTTATTTTTCCTGCCAACTCCTCTGTGTCAATTAGTTACACGAATCGACACTAAATTTGTTTCTACGAGTCCCTGTACACGTATTTCATTTCCACCACTATTTCACGTCAGTTCACCCACGAGACATGACTTCCATATGCCCCTCGCGCACTGTATTTCATCTTCCCAAGCTGCAGGTGTTACGCGATTTCTCATACTTTCCTTTCTCGGCTGCCACCTCGACGTTGTTTTACATTTCTCCTCCTCGTCCACTTCCCCTCTATCCTGTTTCGAATTTCTTCTCTTTTTCCATTTACTTTCTATTATTAATCTTGTACATCATTTTCCCTTCTCTGTTTCACCCTATCCTTATATTCTACTTGTAGAATACAATACCAATTCTCCACCTCATATGCATTTCAGTCTCGAACTCTTACTACTCTTTCTTCTCTTTTTAAAGTTCCTAGTCTTCCTCTCATCTTTTTCTTCTCTTCTTTCTGCCTTTTCTCCTTCATCGTCTTCTGTTATATTCGTTAGTCGGATCATCTCCCACCTTCTCGTATCCGTTGTAGGCTCATACACGAGTCTTTTCTTTCTCCCCCACATTCCTTGCTTATCTCTTACCGTTCTTCATTCTCTTCCACATTTGCTTCTTTCATCTCCCTCCTCTGCCTTATTCTCCATGTTTGTTCCTTTTCGTCGACCGTTACTTTTCTTCATCAATTCATATCTCTATCATACTTTTCATTTTTCTCTTCTCTTTTCTTCTGCTCTTCCCTTTCCTTTCGCAGGTTCTCCCCTCACCGCCGTCCCCCCTCCTCGCCGCGGCGCGGCTTGGCCGACTCCTCTGCGCTTCCGCCTGAGCCGCATCCATCATGCAGTGCGGGCGGCCGCCGCAGGGGCAGGCTTCGAGGCCCGCTGCCCGGGGCGCGCCGGCACTTGCAGGGGAAGTTCGTGTATTGCATGCCTACGCCGCCTTCCCTCCGTTCTCAAAACAATGCGTTTTCTCGTATTTGTAGTTGTGGCCATTGCCTAGCTTGTGAACATTTTGCAATGATTCCAATGTTGATGTTAAATCGTGGATGATTAATGGATTCAGGAGGGTATGATTCCTTTTATTGTAAGTTCATATCCCCGACTCAGTCATCGATACCTACACTTCGATTTATCGTTAAAATATTATTAAAGAAGTGCAATGCGGCTGCAATATTATTATGGAGTGTTGTTACTACTACTACTAGTACTACCAACCCAGGTTCAGTTTGATTTAATAAAGCTGCTGTCTCTATTGGTACTACACTGAATCCATGAAATACTTTCTGAGTGGACTCTTCACAAGACTGTGCTTTTTGTTTTAGATCGTCAATCATAACTTTCTGTATGTTCTAATGAGTAGCGTACTTTGCGTGAATTAAAAAAACTCACTGCTGGTAATTTTACATCCGAGTCTAATTTGCGCTAACGAGAATAGTGTGCTATAACTATTGAGAGTGCGGATAAATATGAAAAAATTAAAAATTATCTGGTTGAGATCTTTTTCAAGCTAATTCCCTACTGCATAATTAGTGGCGTTGCATCAATTAGTAGCGGAGAGAATCCCGAAATAAATAGCGTTTTCCTTTGACCTCATCCTTCTTATAACGATGGTCATGCTAATTTATTACACGCTTTAAGCCAGAGAGAAAATTTTGATTGCGACATTTTTAGGCACGATGAGTTAATCCAGGCTTTTCTCGCGCTATGCAGTGTATGTTTATCGTGTCTGACATTTAATGCGTGTGTTTATCAGGAGTGTTCACATTCCGGTTGTCTTTGCTCATTTCTACTGGATATCAACATTTTATCAAATTAGTATTAATATAACAACGCTCTATTAGTTGAAAATGTCTCTCAAACATTAACATTCAGTACGAGATCAGGCTGTTAACCGATCAAATGAAGATGGTTTACTTCTGTTATGTTAGGATCTTGGCGTTCCACACCAACGAGAATTAGGTCTTAGCAGAATAATTCAAGTTTAATTAGCCTTGCCCAACATATTTGAATTAAATGATTTACTTTTCATTGAATCGCTCTGTGAGTGCCATAATTGAACCGCACGATTTCTCTTGGTAGGATTAAGGATAGGGAAGTCCGTTTAACGGAGGAAAAACAGCAAAGAAAGAGGCGTGGTCGCAGTGAGCCACGTGCCTCGGCCGAGCGGTAGGTTTCTTGTAATCCGCCAGCAGCGCCAACGCACACAACAGCGCCACGAAATCGCCGGTCATCACGGCCGCGGCGGCGGAGGGGAGAGATACCCGCCCGCAAGCCGGCACAATGGGCGCGGGGTGCCTTATCGGCACGGGAACGGCGCCCGCGCGAGCAAAAACAAATTTAAAAGCCATTCAGATAGCGCTACGGCCCCGTTGCAATCGCTGGCCGGACCGCTGCGGACCGCTCGGGCCGCCGCCGCCGCCGCCGCCGCCGCCACCGGCTGACCGGCCGCCCGACCCTGCCCCGCCCCGCCCCGCCACGCCCGCACGCCTCTGCCGCCGCCCCATCCCCTCGCCCGGCTCATTTCCCGTGCTCTCCCTGCCCGCCCGCGGGTGCAGATCTGGTTCGCTTCGCTAACGTCCAGCTCTCATTTCCCGTTTTGGCGTCCCTCCCCTCCCCCCCGCCCTTCACCCGACCACCCGCCCTTTCCTCTCCCGTCAACGCCAACTCCCTGTCCTCCTGCGTTGTTTCCCCTGCTTCTTCCTTCGGCCAGCTCTTCAAATCTCTCTTTTTCACTCATATTCGTTTCATCTTTCTTCTTGTTTTCGAAACTTTTGTTACCCTCTCCTCCTTCTGCAAAGGCACTCTCTTTAGCTTTATAGTTTTTTATTGATTCCCTCACGTGTGAAGCGACACTTGTGTTCGTTGCTTCTTTACCAACTTCTCTTTCCTCTGTGGAATTTCCGTACTCCACTCTCACGAATTTCTCGATCCGTTCTTTCAGTTTCTAAGTCAACACAAACCTTTTGGTATTTCCAAACATTCTCTTCGCGTCCTAATACTTTAAATTTCTGAATTCCGTGCTGTGTTTCTCGTCTACAAAACGTTGGAGCAGTCGGTCCTGCCGAAATCCGCACGTCCTCTCCCACCTTTGTTCTCGGCCGGCGGGCGCGGGAGCATGCGCTCTCCGGGAGTCGCGCCCGCGCGCCGCCCGCAGCGGTGGGCGGTGGAGGGGGCGATCGGGGGGAGGGGCCGCCCGCATGCCGCCCTCGCCACGCCCTCGCCCTCTCCCTCGCAGTGATTTTATGGGCTTATCGGGCGCCCCGCCAGCCGACTTTCAGGGGTAATTTTTGAAACTGGGCGAAATAGTGGATATCGGGTGACTTTTGCGAAATTTGTGATATGGGAGGAGGGGGTCTTACGTTCTCGTTCTCTTCGTTTTGTGAACGTCAGGTTCGAAACACCACCCAGTTGGTCTTGGATGTTGGCAGGGGCAGCAGTTCACAAACTACGTTTCAAACTCTTCTCATTTCCCTCGTGTGCATTAGTAACTGCAATTTCCATGGCTCATGTGCCTCGGCGAAACGCAAACTGTGGAGCGTGTACTCTGCCTCCTGCCCGGAAGCGCAGTAAATCAAGATGGCGGCGAAGAGCCAACGAGACGCATCGCGTCGTAGATTGTACGCAGTAGCGATTACGCTGGCTTGCAAAATGAAATAGATTCTTCTCGTTTCCGCCTGTATTCATAACTTCTCCAGCATGTTATTCCCTTTCAAAGAACATCGTCTATTAATATTGTCCAACTTATAAAATTCCAAAATAGTATGTGGCATGTTTATGCTAAAATGCTTTTTTTGCCATTCACTGACACTTGTACATAGTGAATTGAGGGTCGGAATTCACGATACAATGTGCCTTTTATGCACCAGTTATTATGAAAATCAAATTATAAAAATTAACATTTTTATTCTATACACACAACGAAATTAAGTAGGGCATGCTTTGCGGCACACAGAAAATCGAATACACTCGAATACATTCAGGATGGCTTTTGTTTAAAATTCTGAAAAAAGTATGCAACGCTGGTTCATGGGAAATACGATTATGAGCATTCAATATTTCAATGGATGGCAGACTTGAACTTGACTGAACTTGACCAATACATTGCGTGTATTTTTTTAAAATAGTATCTCATGTGAAAACTATTTTTTAACTCTTGCTTTCATTATTAACTGAGTAAAGATAGTTCACTGGAAATACGATTTCGGGCATACAGTAGGATGTCAATACTCGTGTATAGAGTACTCGTATTTCAATAAGTAGCAGAATTGGGCGATTGAACTTTGATGTTTAGTTCAACAGACTAGGTGTATTTAAAAATAGTGCATGTGAAACAATGTTTAACTCTTGCTGTCATTCTTAACTGAGTTATGAATCATCAGTACCGACGGTATGCAGCAGCAGTCACAGCACAGCCTCCCAGTCGCCCGCGCTGCCACAACTTTCCAGCAGACAAATCTAACTTGCTGATGGATCTGAGCCGACTCGGTAAAACGTTGAGCCGCGACCGCCGAAGCGGTTCCCAAACGTTCCGTCGCCGCGCCCGTGCCGCCGAGAGGAATATTTAATTTCGAGATCTCATTAATATTGTTCGCAAACTTGGACTCCGCGACTCCCGAAGGGAGTCTGGCGGGGGGAAAGAGGGGGGGGCTTTCTCGAAAGAAAGCGACGGTGGCGGTTGCAGCTGAGGGGCCCGCCCGAACTTCCCCGTCGCAACTCGGCGGTGGCGGCGGTTCGAAATATCCCGATCCGGAAACAAAAGGACCGCCCTCGGCCCGCGTCGACCCCCCCCCCCCTGCCTCCACCGAGCCTACCCCCCCTCCCCCACCCCACGGCGGGGCTCGAGTAAGTAGAGCTCCACTTAAAAGGAATTTTCTCGGGAATAAATTGAGCGGCTCGATGAGGAACAGAGAAGCGCGAGTTTCAAGTTGGTGCCGCCGGCCGATCGCTTGACTTTTGTAGTCTGTGGAGGATGTGTTGTGGGGAATGGGGAGGATGTGTTGTGGGGATCTACGGATGATGCGTTGTGGGGCGTATATTGCAACCTCCGGTGGTTATCGTTTCAGCTGGAGAAGAAGCCGATTCTTCGAATGTCCTCTTGTTCGCGATTGTGTTCCTGTTTTCTTGACAGTTGTTTGTGCCGTATTCCTTGCCGTACACCTTTTGTTTCTCGATTTTCTGTCGTCTCTGGTTTACAAAATTTTCACCATCCAAAACATCTTGAAGTTAATAGCGAAATAGATCACTGACGACTCGTTGTATTATTTCCCTCTTCTGGTCTTCAGGTAATTTTTTTCAGCAGCAAGTTATTTCCAATAACTTATTAATGTTTTGACTGACACCTTATTTCCAGAGTAAATTCGCCGTTCTTATTTGAGTAATAGTATAATGTTGAGGAACGTCCGCATTGTATAAGTCTGTATGACGAGTAGTACATGAAAAGTTATGATGATTCTACCCCCATTTAGGGAATTGCCTCTTGCCCACGAATCTCAGATTCCAGATGTTCTGCTTTACTTTAACTAACCCCTTAAAAGTATCCACTATACGAAAGTGCTGATCAATAGAAACGGGACTTGAATTTTCTAGATTCCTCCTCCCAGGCCATGCATTTAGGGCTCTTTCACCCGCCATAAATCTCCGGCAAAGAAGCGCAACTTAAAGCACTGCACCTCCTTCCTCGGAAAGCCTTACTGTGTCTTGTCGCGAGCAAAATCCACTGGCCGCGGTCAGCAACGAACCACCCGCCTTCGGTTGGCCGCAGTTCTGTTAAAATGCTTACGGAGTGCGGATTCATGTAGTTCACGGAATGGTCAGAGTTCCAAAATGTTTTATTGCTGGAGGATTTTTAATTTTTATATGAACCACAAAAAGTTTGCAATGGTTTCGGCTGTTAACTCTTACATAACAAAATGCATTTTCCTGTGATAGTAAAACGTGTCACTTTTTTTCATACTTTAGTATCGGCAATGCCACCACTTTTGTGCATTATTTAACTGATTTTAATAGCGCCTATTCAGTAATATTTCTGTTACGCAGTTACTTCTGATCACTGATAAAGATATTTAAAATTACGTCGATATTATTATATTCCAAATTCATGACTAAAGCGTGTAGTGCATTTCGTCTACTAATTAACTAACAAGCACAGAGAGGTCCAAGTGTGAATTTTTTTTTAATTTACAGCACATGCCACTTGTTTTCTTTTTCACGTTTCGTGTGTTTGATTGTGTTTCGTAATCGAAATGGAATGATTACACAGTCAAACGAAAGTATATAATTTTGGATTAAAAATCCCTCTGTGTTTTCTGTTAATTACAGTCTTTTCCTCATTTAAAACTACAATGTGATACGTCCATACATTCTTATCTCCACTAACACATCATGTGTTTGAGACACGTCACCTCAATGGCAGAAACGTGTTCCAAAATAGACCAGTATCAAATCGATTGTTTTGACGTCTTTTTAATAATGTACTTCACTTCATAATAACATCATTACTTTCAATCGCAGAAGGCTTTCTGATAACATCAAATACTAAATTAAATTTTATTGGTTTGGAACGAAAGTTTATTTGGTTTCATTACAGGCATTCATCTACGTCTAATCTGAACTTCAGAAGAAGAATATTATTCTGCTATACCAATTGTGAGGAGTATTATAAGATTGTTATCTATTACAATAGTATGGCAACATTCCACGAGTTCTTTTTGCAACGTAACGTAAAAAGTGTTGGACCGTACGTCGAACCAACTTCCGTTCCAACCCATCAGGCGTGCGAAATTCCATCATTTTGACAAGAGTTATGACATGAATATTTGCCCAAGAGCCAGAGCCTCATCTACGGCTGTACCCCTCGGACCGCAGTGCCTCTGCTCCTCACCGTCTCTCCATCCACCCCTCTGCCTGCCTCGTCACCCCGCCACTGGTCCCTTGGGCGTCGCCCCGCATCATCCGACCTGTCTTCCCCTTCGTCCTGCCCGGGCTACCCTGTGATCCGACCCCCGTTCCTCCACCCCCACCCCACCCCACTCCGCCGCCCTGCCCCGATCTCCATCCCGCCGCCCCGACCGACCCTTCGTCAGTAGGTCGACGTTCCACTTGCCCAAGTTTCCGCTCGCGGCGGGCGAGCGGCTAATTGCATTTATCAGTCGCGCAACTCGGCTAAAACAGTATTAATGAGACCGAAAATTAAATATTTGACGCGCCGGCGATCACAAAAAGTCGACCGACGGCGGAGCTCCCATCCCCCTCATCGTCTCCCCCCCCACACTTCCGATCCTCCTTTCTTCCGGGCCAACCAATAAGAAGCCGGCGTCGCAGCGACAGTTTCCTTCGTTTCCCGCCGGAGGCCGCCTCCGTCGCCGAATTACCACCGGGAACATCCCGTGACGCTCCCATCTCTTCGGGTCTCGCCTTGCTCTTCCCTCTTCCTCCTCTTTCCCTCCTCCTTCTCCTTCGCCCCGATACCACCCTCAATCCTTCTCAGCCTCGGGACGAGATTAACAAGTCTTTTTAATTTAATAAACCCTAATTCGTAAATTAAATTCGAGGAAGGAGTAAAAATTATTAGTGGAGCCGTGTAATCCTCTCAAAAGTGACCCGCTTAATTCCTTCGCCTCCGGACGCAGGGCTGAGGCGGGGAGCGCGCGACTGCGAATTGGCGCGTTGCTCTTTGTGAGGAGGCGATCCGGGTCCCCAATGCTTTCAGGGTGGTTGCTCGTTTTTACGAAGTTTTCATTGAAATTGCCCTGTTGTTTTGCCATCTAAATTACTCATAATTATTTATTGTACGTTCTTCGTATATTTCAGTGTTACTAATAATTTGTTTGCACATAATGCCATTCAATGTTACCTGTGGTTTTTGTTATTAATGTTGTTAATACATCTCAGGCCTCAATATAAAATAAATTGATTTCTGCAAACGAGGCTATTAGAATCAGAGTCGACAAACCTACAATTTTATGAGGCCATTTCCAACCTCCCTCCGAAAGATAGAATTGTCCACGTATAGTTCTAGCCCTTGCATGCAGAAAGCAGCATCAAACAGGCCCTGGGCATATGAGAGACTATGCCCATCAATGGGAAAGTCAGCCGTCTTACATTACATGTCAACTGAGAAGTTTAAATGAATATAACGGATTGTCCACTCTTGTTCTAACCATCTCAAACACATCCATGTATCTTCTCTGAGGTAAATCTGTGAATTGTGTAATCTCCTGATATTGAGGATCGTATAATTTCTGGTACATAAATAATTGTGAAGAGATATATACGAAGTGGTACAGAAGTGTTCTTCTCACTTATTTATTGAACGAATTTTCATGGAATAGAGCTATTTTATTAGCTGTAAATATTTCATAGAATGCCTCGTGGCAGCATTTTGTTCTTAGTGTACGTCTTGTAAATACCGAATGAAATGTAATCCTTTAATTAATGTTTCCGAAAACTCTCAAGAAATTAAAGGGCTTGGCTCTAGGCAGCCATATGCCACAACGAGTTCAATCCGAGAAATAAAAAGATACATTCCTCGTAACAGAGTGAAGAAGTAATGTTTCCTCAGTACAGCGTCTCTTATTCACCAGCACAACAAAACTTGCAAAAAATGTAATAATCGGTTTGGCGAGAATGTTAGTAAAATGATATGACTGTTGTCGAAATGTAGAGGCAATCCTTTCAATTGATTAATTTCGTAGACAGGATGTGTTGATATTTTGGTGAGTAATATTGATAACTTAGTAACGTATACTGCGCAAAATTTCCTTACTATCGTATGAAACACGCGAGTCAAACCCAGACACGTGTAGAACGTCAGGGACATAAGTAGCCGAGTTTAACGTGAGGTAATCAAGCACATACAGCGCTCTCGTGTCAATGGCCGCAACCTCAGCGGAGTTTCGCTGCAACTTTCGCCACATGGAACGCTCGATGATTCGGATGACGCCGTCGTGGGGTTAGCGCGCAAAGTGAGGTTATTAAGCGGAGGGCGGGCGGGCGAGGTCGGGGCGAATACGGCGTCCTCAACCCTCGTTTAACCCTATTCAAACAAGTATAGCGCGCGGGGGTTCTCCGCCCAGTGCGGGGGCGGGGCGGCGCGCGGTGGCCGGCGGTCGCCCTTCCGGCGCTGGACACCCTCCCTGCCCTTCTCGCCATCCACACCTGGCGCTTTGCCTTGCCATAAGTCTTAACATTACGGCGATGGGAACAGTCACTTTGACTGTTTTCAAGTTTTAGACTTCTTTTGTGCCTACGTGTATTGATTTATTTTTATGATATTTTGTGACTTTTAATATTTGAGGATGTTCTAAAACATCTTAGTTTTCGACGTACTAGCTAATTCTTCATGGTTTACCTTCAACGACGGGTAGCAGTCAAAATAACTGCCCGATTTAAATATTATTGAGAAGGCAGCTACTGGCACGAGCTCTCACTGTCAAATCTTCATCCAGACACTGGCTGTCCAAGTATTTTATACCATCCTGTATGTGGAATCAATTCATGGATTCTGTATGAAAAGGTCTTGAGAATCAATCCGTCCCAGAGGTTGTATTTACTAACCTAACTGACAAATTTCTCACGCCCCTGCTATAGATTCAAAACATTTCAAGAGGGCAACACTTGCCGCAGATAACTTCAGTATAAAGAAAAAAATCGAGAGACATTTAAGCGTTGACAGTATCAAATAGGATATTGTAAAAAAAATAAGTCCAATGACACTTGTTTCGAGTGCGGAAAAATAGTTTGTGGCAAATGTGACCCTTCAAACTGGACACTCACGGCAAGACTTCCTTGAAAAGCATACCCCAACCACCTGTCGTAAACTTATCACCGCTGTACTTTTGCCTCTCTTTTCGCCCGCCAGAAAACAGTGCGGCGCTGACAGTCGGTTCAAACTAGGCATGCACATCTGACTTCGGGGTGGATGTGACCCTTAAGAACTGCGCGCATAGCTGGTCCCCTTTAGAACTATGGTCTTCAATCTTCGAAAACTAAAGCACAGATAGTAAGGGTGAAAAACTTTTCACTCGCCTGCTTTTATTTTATTTTTCCCAGTATTAAAATCAGTTATTTTGATTCGATAATATGTTGGTGTTAAAGCCAAGAAGCCAGAAGCTGAATCGAAAAAACTCGAATTCTGGTTTAAAATAAATATATGGTTCCAGTCGTGTTGAAATATTATTTGAAGAGTTTCCTTCTTTCGACCATTTCTATCAGTTTTACACTGAACTGCCCCATTCTGTGCGTCACGAATTTGATTAATTGATATTCATCTTCCCAGTATGTTCTGTAATTTAAATCTCATTCTGTAGAAATATTCGAAATCGCGAATTTTCTTCCTTGTAGATGCCACACAACCACGATCCTCTTTAAACGAATTCAGAATTTTTATAGTTAATTTCTATTGAAAGAAATGCTTGAGAACTAAGTAAGTTTGGAAATTGGTTGAGAACCTTACAGCATAGCCCGAGTAATAGCAAATAATTCATTTTGTGTTCACAAAATGGAAGAATGAATAAATATTATGGGTCATTAAGGAAAAGCGTTTTCTGGCTTGAAGTCTATAAACAAGTTTATAATATTGTGTATATTATCAATTCACACTTTCTCTTCAATTAAATCCCTTTATAAGAACGTAGGTTATTTCCCAGCCATCAACCTGAAGAGGGAAACATAATAGAGTCGGTCGCGTCTCCCAACGAGAGGTTTTCCCCTCCCTTGTACTTGACAAGGTCTTGCAACCTCTTTGTCCGCTCTTGGGTACCCAGCAGCCACTACCAACGCCGTCGGTGCCGCCTCGGGATCGCGTGTGAAGCCCAGCGGACACTGCCGAGCTTCGCTTTTTGCCTGCAGCTGCCACCGCCACCGCCACCGCCACCGCCACCGCCACCGCCACCGCCACCGCCACCGCCACCGCCACCGGCCACCGCCACCGCCACCGCCACCGCCACCGCCACCGCCACCGCCACCGCCACCGCCACCGCCACCGCCACCGCTGCCGCCACCGCTGCCGCCACCGCCGCCACCACCACCGCCGCCGCTGCCACAGCCGCGCCGCCGCCACCCCCGCCCCCACCCCGCTGCGCTGCCACCTCACCGCCACCCCCGCCACCGCCCCGTTGCGCTGCCACCCCCGCCATCGCCCTCCCGCGCTGCCCGCGTTGCGGTGGCCGCTGCTGCCGCCGGCCCTCTCCGCACTCGACCGCTCCCCGCCCTCCCCCGCCCCCTTCACCCTCCGACACCGCCGCCGCCGACCGACCGGAAGGCATCCATTAGTGCCCCTTTAAGAGCGGTGACGTGCGGCGGCAGGACTCGCCCAGAGGGCGGGCGGACGGCGGGCGCCGGAGCGCCGCGTCGCCCAAAGCCCCGCCACTCACCCCCACCCCAACCTCGCTCCGTCGCCCGCCGCCACCGCAGCGCCGATCGGGCGTCGCTCTCACCGCTTTTTAATTAGACGGGGACTCCTCCCGGCGCGGCGCGGCGCGGCGCGGCGCCTCTCCCGATCGCGCGCTGAAAGGGCGCGGTGTGCGCCAGCCGCCCCGAAATAAAGGACCTGACGGGCGCGCAGAAAGTAGTAGCAGGAGGAGGAGGAGGAGTAGCAGAGGCCCCCGCACAGAACTCTCGAACACGACGTATTTATCCTGCTCGGCGCCCGACGAGTGCTCTTCAAACCGCGAGGTCCCGCGTTCGCGGATTAAGAACTTACGCAGTTCCACAGGCGGCCCCGCCCCCCGCTCCGACTCGCTCCGACCCCGCCCCCCGCCCTCTCTAGCCGCCGCACCCGGACGCGCCCACTGCGGTGTTCCTATTGCATGTTGAGCCGTCTCGTCACGTTGGCCCTCTGTTGGAACTCTCCGTTGCTCGGCGCCACGCCCTGCATGGACGTTGTCCAAGCCCCGTCATAACAAAATCCATTGGGTTCTTTTCGACACATTTATAACGTAGTAAAACTATTCTTTTTTTAGATTACTATATTTTCGGTCTTCTATTTTATTTAACATCGTACTAATATTCTTACCTCCATCTTACTAGTATCCTCTCGCATTTTCCACTTTCTGTTTCCATTTCCATCTGCTGATACGTCCTTTAGCGGAGTCTGCGTTTTTTTAGATACTGTGCGTGCGTCTTTAGAGAGCGCCGCCACTATTCCGCCCGCCCCAAACTACCCAATCCTTTCTCATCAACGCCGCGCGCGGACCGCGTAATAGAGTTTTCGTCTCGCTTCTCTTAATAAGCGCAGTTCATCAAATCGCGGCGGCTTCGCTTCCGCCCCTCGCAGCCCAAACGACGCGGCGGGCCGCTGCGTGGGCTTTTCCGCCCCTCCGCGTCCTCTCGCCCTCTCCCTCCCTCAAGACATCCACCCGAAGGCTCAACCTCGTCCTCGTCGTCTAGCTCTGGCACGTCCGCTAGCTCGCCCTCCTGTTTGCACTTAAACACACGCGTGCTCGTTGACTTGCCTGCTCCTGGCCAATTACCATATTTCTCTGCGACCTATTCGACTTTTCCCCAATCATCCACTCGCCCTCAGTTACCGACACACTCACCTACAACTCAATTATCTGTCCAACCTTTGACCATACCAACAATTACCTACCCGCTTACTTATCTCCCACTTACTCGCCCACTCTGTTACCCTTTCACATACTCGCTCGTTCATTCACCTTCCTCGCACTCAAGCCTAACTCGTTAATCATCAGCTAATCCAAACAGTCCCAAGTCTTCCCCTCTCTCTCTCTCTCTCTCTCAGTATATCCACACGAAGACTCATCCTCATCCTCTGGTCACGTCCATTCGTTCGCCCGGTCACTTGCCTTCTGGTCAATTGCCATCTTTCTCACCGACTTATGCACCTAGCCCTTCACTCATCTGCTACGCCGACAGTTACGAACACACGCCTATCTAAAATCTCAATCATCCTCCCACTCACCCACACACAATTATCTCTCCACTTACTTGCCTCCCTCTTACTCATCCACCGTCTTTATCACCCATTCACACATGCAGTCGTTTGCTCACCTGCATCACAGATCCCTAACAACTTTTCTGTTATGCATCAACTCATCCAACCTCTTCACACCACTCATCACACTTCCTGTCTCGAACATCAGCATGAACATCGTTCACCCACATAGTACGCCTTTCTGCTTTCCTATTACAATTCCTCTTCCGCACATCGTCGTCTAGTTCACCCTCTCCCAGTGCTCACCGCATCTCTTCCGCGATGCCGCCTCCGCACCTGTCACCGATGCCTTCGCCCGCCGCCCGCGCCTCCATTGTGTCCCTCAGCCGCCGCCTCCTCCTCCGCTGCAGAAGGCGCTGAATGCGATCTGCCCGCTTCGCGACGCGACGGGCGGCCGGGCCCCGCGGCGCGCGCGCTCCGCGGAAACGCGTCGGAAATGAGCAAAAAACAGCGCTTCTCCCTTCTCCGGCAGGATTACGCCCCGGGCGTCGAACGGGCGCCCGCGATGAATGCTTGAGAAAGCCGCCGTCCTGCCCAGCCCGTCCGCCAAGGAGGGAAAAAATCCTGAGGCCGCTTCTCGCTTCTCTAAGCCGTTTCCTATTAAAAAGTTCAGGGATTTGCAGCGCCGATTGTAAGCTCCGAACGCCCCCTTTATTCTTCCGGCGGCTTGCCGGGGGAAGGGGGTATTGATCGCGGCGTGTCAGTGAAACGCCGTGATGGATCGTGTTTGTGCAGCCAGGCCTCTGGGTGCCGGCGGAGGCTCCAGGGGGAGGGGCGAGGCTGATCTGCGTGCGCGACCTGCGATCTCGCAGAGGCCTGTCAGTCGGGTGTAACGCCTGGCAGGCGTTCCCGTGCCGAACCCGTGTAGAATTCCCGGCACAATACTACGGAATTTGACATTTTACGAGTCGTATTACTCCATCTGTATGTAGTGAACGGTACCTGATCAACAGAGTGGCTAATTCGTTTGTTTAAAAAAACCGGATGTAGATGTGAGAATGAAGATACAAATGAAAAGAGAAGAGTAGAATCGAATGCCTATCCTGACAAAACGTTCACAAAGGAATAAAATATGTGTGTATTGCAAGAAACAGTACATGGAAAAAGTCCAATTTGCGTGGGCTTACAGTGAAAAAGTTGTTCCTCGTCCTCTCGCGTTTCGAGTACACGTCCCAGCGACACGCGCGGACAGCTACAACGGCCGGCGGAAGGGGGGGGGGTAGTCCATACGGCGCGGCGCGCGGATGTGACGTCGTGTAGCACGCGACGCTGACGACTTGCCGGAGATTCGTCCTACGCTGCAAACGTCCGCGTAAGCCGTCGCTCGCTGGGCTATTCTTTCGACCAACCGACGTGTGGACTTGGACTACAACGACCCCGGCCGACACACCCACCCATCCACATCAACACACCTACCAGTCAGCCTCACACTGATCGACACAGATCGACTGAGATATCCAAGCTACGTTCCCTAGAACACTCACCGACAGGCTCTCCCCGACATACAAACCCCCGATCACCCTCACCGAGATCGACTCATCACCAACGAAACTACGTTCCCGACCGTCTCACGTTTCAGGCCGACCAATCCATGGCAGAAAGCCCACCTGCACATCAAACCACAGACCGACACACCCACCAACCGGCATGCTCAGCGACACTCTCCCTCCAGTTGACTGATCCGCCTTCATCGATCGCTCAACGCTTCTGAGATTTGAAACGCACTCCTGTAAACCAACGCCTTTTCCTAGCACTGTACGAATTCTTCTGTAAACGAACTACAATGGGTACCGCCCTTAACTGCACTACGTAGTATACCGTCCTTAGTTGCTTTGGATTATCACAAATTAGTGGTTTACTTCTTTCTTTACTCCGTTTCTCTGCAACCTCCACATCTAATTTCATTACTGTATGTCTGCCGACTCCAAACCTTATCACTGTCTTTCTCCTGTGCTCGTGCCACGGGCAGGTGGATAAGCCTACTTTCCTAATTCCAGCCGTCTGTCTCTCTCGTCATTCTCGTCCGCGTCTTCGCGCTTCCGTTCTCGCTCTAGGACACCCTCTTCCCCCCCCCCCTCCATCCTCGGTGCAGTCGCGTGGCCCGGGGAAATCCGACGCGGAGGGCGCTGAGTGGCAGGCCGAGGGGGAGGGGAGAGGGCGGGGCTGACAGCGGTGAGATTTAGGCGCTCGCTGTCGCTTTTTGCTCGTCTCGACGCTCGGGGCGGCGGAGGCGTCAGTGCGCTGGACCGACGCGTCGCACAGCGTCGCCGCTACGCCGCCGCCGCCGACGCCGACGCGGGCTTACGGGTTTTGTCGCCGCCCGCAAGACGTCAAAATTTGTCGAGCCTCCATGCGTACGATCAGCACGCGCCCGACGGCCCGTCAGCCGGATGACGTTTCACTTAGTCGCCGCGACACGCCTCTTGGCAAGGGAATAAAAATGAGGAATAATTGGGGAATTCAGTGGACTCTTATTAAATTCAATGGATCATTCGAATTATTGAATGAATTTGAATACGAATTTGCGCCTTCAGATTTCTATTTTGAACGGATTCGAGGTTTTTAAGGTTATATTTCAGTAATTTCTCAATATTTTATAGATTTTAATTAAATATCAATATCTAAATTTATTTCTTCAGGATGTTGAATGAATTCGTTTAGGTTTTCTGAACAGATTGTGTTAAGTACTACTTTACTAAAAATTATTGCGTCGTTTTGTTTCATCTAAGAAAATAGTAAAAATAAATAATTTGTGAAGTCACTGCGTAATAATGCCGTACCCTTAATTAAGCCCATTATTTATGTTCAAGTGCGTTTATTTCGATTGAAGGTTTTTAGAATTTTTTCAAGCAGTTTTGAAGACTTTTTCTTTTGGACTTCGAAATAATGTATGCAGAGAGGGGGAATAAAAATGCCGTGAGATATTCTACAAACCAGATGTATTATATTGTTTAGCAAATTGAATTCTCTTATATCTTTTCAACGTGAATGCTTTTGTAAAGATATTTTGAAGTATTTCTATCGATTTCTTTGAGCTTATTACTTCATGCTGTAATGTCTAGTTATGTTGAATATTCGTACAGAGTACAGCTATTGGGGGGGGGGGGGTGCTTGAAAATGTATAATTTGGTTGATGAATTGTCAATTCGAAAAACTCTTCCATTACTCTTCCATTCACTGTTTGAAAATATGCCCATAATGTTCGTTTTTCATGTCCGTTTTTTCATCTTCGATCATTGCTTCCAATTGATTTTCATACCAGCGTCCGCTTTCACATTCTATTGGGAAAATGGAAGGTAGAGTAGGAGCGGCTCCCTTTCTTCATGCCGGATTGAATCTCTCAAGCGAAAGTTAGAATCTTATTCAAACTCCACGATTGGGGGGGGGGAAGGGCCCCCGCTGCCTGAAAGGGCGTGTATTGGCTCTTAGCAAGCAAAGGCTTTGAAGGACCTTCGAGCGCCGCCAACGTCAAATATTTGCTTATTTATCCCATTGTCTCCAAACGCTCACGCTCTTTGAACTTTGGATACTTCGGTTCAGCTTATAAGAGACTTCTGTTGGCTTTTCAGTGGGCTTAAAGGGCGTCAAAGACTGAAGTTGGTAGCAGAGTTGGAAGTGCCCCCGGTGCCCTTCGTCGACGCGAGCTTCCACAAGCCTCAAATTAACATTTGCATCCGGCGAATGATTAAAAACGAAATAACGGGCGTGTTTTTTGCTTTTAATTTCGTCCGCTCGCGGGATTTTATGTTTTTTTATTATTTCTCTTAATTTCCGTCGGCTCTAGGGGAGCGAGTGCGGGGATTACAGAGGGCGACACTTGCGAGTTGAAAAGTTTCCGCGAGATTCGATTGCGCCCCAGTTCCAGCGAGGGCGACCCCGCGCTGCGGAGTCGATCGCCCTCGAGACGAACGAGAGCGGCGTTTTCATTTGTTTGCTGCTTGTTTTCGCTTGTTGCGGAGAGGGTAGGGGGAAGGGGAAAGACGGGGGGAGGGGTGGGGGTCGGAACACCGGAATCCGCGCCCGCGAAGGAACGAGCGTGCGTGCGTGGGAGTTTGTTATGCCGCGAAGGCTGCCAAATCCGATAATATTCCGAGTTGGCAAGTTCCGTAATGCAGCGTGCGGACGCGCGAGGACTGCCGAGGCGCAGGTGGCGAGGACGGAAGGGGGCGGGGACCGCCGCGGGGGTTCACCTGCGCCCCTCATCAGCATGCGAGGCCCCGGCCCGCGCCGCGCCGAGTTGCCGCCGTAGAATAAACAGCCGTGTTCCCTGCCTCGCGCCCCGTGGGGCGTAGCTTGCACCCCCCCCCCGCGTCTCATTGCCCTCGCCGTCCTCCGCCGCTTTTCTTGATGCATTAACCACTCTCGTCTCATAGCAATTGCACGCAGTATATGCATGCTGTGTACTGTCGTTTCTTTCATGATATTTTTTCCGCCCGGTGCATTCGATTCTCGCCTCTTCACGCGCACATTTCCCTACGTCGTTCTCACAGAACCCTACGTCCACTCTCGTCTTTTCGTCAGTGTCCCTTCCCACTGTGCTTTCTTTCTCAACGCATATACTTCTTTCGCCTCATCGTTACTCTCGGTTTCCTATTCTATGTTTTCTGCATTTTATTTGTATCATATCGTCCTCTTGCTTTCTTACCCGCTTCAACGAATTCTCACGTCGTCACCACTTCGCATGTGTTCTCGCAGCGCCGCTTCGTCCTCTTGGAATTCATCAACCCCATTCCCACCGCCCTCATTGTCCTTACGTTCTCTTTCATCTTTGTCAGTTCATTAGCTCCGCACGTTTCGTAGTTGCTCGCACTTTCCTACATCTGCCCTTCCCACTACATTCGTGTTCTAGCCCTTCCACTTCCCCCAGCTTTCCATTTTCCTTTGTTTTCTTTTCCCTCTTCACACACGTCCTCTTTCGCAGCGTCGTGCTCATGGAGCATCAAAGCTCCGCAAGTTAAAAGTGGACGCAGGCACTTTCTCGCCCCCACTTTCTTTCCGTCCCTCGGCTGAGCGACAACTCGCGAAGGTGCGGCGAAGGGGAGGGGGGTCAAAGGGACCGACGGCACCTGGAGCGTCGCGACTCGCCGGGAACGCCCCTTTCAGGAAAGAGCGAGTCCGCCGGGCGGCAGCCAGCCCGCGACACGTGCCCGCCGAGAGTTCGCGAGATCCACGCGTTCAGATACTGAAGGGACTGCCACTCAAGTTTTCTTTGTACTGAATCGGAAGAATAGTCGGGATTGATTTAAGAGCTTCTGCCCGTGCAGATTCGCAGAACCTGAACAATGGCGACGTTGAAAATAGTTGCTGTTCCATGCGTTCCAAGCGCAGTTTCTACAAACTCGAATTCTTTCTGATACGTTCTGCTTTTGAAGGGATATATTTTGAGAGTTATTTTTCCATGTACTTTCATATTTTCTCACTTTTTTTTATTTGAGTAAGTAAATATTGTGTGTTGACATTACAGTGGACATTATTTCCCCTTTTTTGTTGTATTAAATATCTCTTTGTATTTAAGTTATAAAATTAACATGTAGAAACGTAAGTGAAAATATTCTGTACCTCGGAATCTTGATGTATCAAAACGACAATTTTTATCCTTTATTTATAAATAAACATTCTCAAATTGAAAATCAGAATTCCATTATTTGGTTTGTAAGCACGTTGGTTCTTTTAATAAGCTTTCCGTGTATATGACGTAAAAATAGTGTCACATTCCTTTCTACCTTTCGTGGTAGGTAATTCCTTGAATGGCTCGCCAGTTCTGAGAAATATAAAAATACACATGCTCCCAAAAATATACATCCCCGAAGGATATACGTTCTGAAGAATGAAACCCGAAAAATAACGAGTGTATACATCGGACGAAACATTGGTCTAACGAGGAGTTGCGCTTTTGTGTTTGTTGTGAGGGAGGACAGGCCGCGAAGCCTTTCAACACAGGTCCCAGCGCTTTCCCTTTATGTGGAGCCCTCCGTTCACTTTTGTCCAATGGGATTCGCGGATTTCACAATATTTACGTTTGAATCAAAGCAGTACTATTGTAGTGTACTTTCTATTTATTTATATGGAGATGTTATGTATACATTCAATACTCCATGTTAGTGGTATGCGTTTTTCCTCTCCGAAAACCATATTCCTGTCCACGAACCCCAAACATGGAGACCGTAACCGATCGGATGTGCATGTTTCATGTGTCGGAATCGATGGCTCACGCTAGTCCTCCTGCATTGCCATATATCATATTTTTGTCGAATTCGTCTGATGCAACAGCGCGCTCTTGCTTGTAACGAGGCCCATTTGTCCGGCGCATGGTAAAAGTTGGCCATACGTCTGAAACGATCGATACCTCTTTCAGTGTCATAACCAAGTTCGAATATTGTAATGATGGGTTACACGACGTAGGGTTTGATGTCACGCTACGTATCGTAAATTATATTTGCACGCCGCGCTGCGGAGAATTTCTGTCCTCTATCGAAGATACATTTTCGTCGGCAAATATTTATGATGTTCGTTCGTGGTTGTTCGAGAAGAGAAGCATCGAATATAATAAGCATAGAGAACATGTAAAAGGATCGAATATAATTCACATTTTTATAAAACAATGTTTGATTATTAATTAAAATTTTATTATTAATAAAATACGTTTAATTTTGCGTCAACTGTTTTCAAATTCACCTTGCAATAATTTCAGGGTATTGAGTCCTCTGCAGTTATATACTCTCCTTTATCTTCTACTGTTAGACAATATTTGGGTCTGAATGGTTCAATAAACACTCATTACGCTCACGAATTCAGTTATTGTTGGTTTTGAAAATATTGTGACAATGTTACTTGAATGTTATGGAATCAAACAAATAATATTTGTAGTGCAATAGATTGGATGTATTGGCAACTTACAGGCGACCAATATACAGCCATCGAGGTAGCTAGGAAGCGTTTGAACAACTTTTCTAATACAGGGAAAAAATATAGAAATAACAAAGAATATTTCTCTCGCAACATTTCAGTCTTCTCAGTGAGTTTACGGACATTTTCAGTAGATGAGATGTTTGGTCTGAAAGGAATTATTTTCTACGTAGATCCACGTTTTTCTGCTCGCGCCTAAAAGCCACGTGCAGCTTCTCTCTCAGCGCGGCCTCTGACCGCGAACTCGGGAGGTCGCAACCTCGTCACCGCCTTGGCGAGAAACCCGCACAACAACAACCACCACCAGGGCGCAGGGCAGCGGCGACGACGGCCGCCGGCAGATAGCGAAGTTCAGCCGGGATTGCGCCCTCAATTTATGTGGAAATTAGTCGTTGCGGGGGGCGGCGGCGGCGGCGCAGGCGGTCGTCTTGTTTACTCAGAAGTTGGCGCGTCTCGTTCGGTGCGTGCGGATTTCCGCCGGTCCGTCGCCTCGCGCCCGCCGCTCTCCCCTCCTTGCCCCGCCCCCGCGGCTTACCCGCCGACGCGCGCCGCCGTCCTCGAAGCCTCCTTGCGCCATTGCCTCCGCAATACGGCCCGCCGTGATCCCCGACGCGCCAGCACCCGGCGGCTCCATAATGCAGGCTCCCGCCACCGCCGCCGCGCCGGTGCCTGCCACACGTCCGCCGCGCCCGCGCCGCCGCCGCCGGCCCGCCATGAATATGGACCCCGGGCCGCGGACAGTGAAAGTGAATATTCATACCGGCCAGCGCCGGTTTTACGCCCGTATTAATGTAGACAGCCTCATCACAGGGCGAGCGCGGTCAGCGCGCGACCGGCGGACGGCAGGCGGCCGCGGCGAATCCAAGATGGCCCCGTCGCGGCTCGCGGGCGCTCGGTGGGCCCGCCCGTCCTCGGCCTGGTCCTCGCTGGCGGGCGGCGGGCGCGTCGAGGCGGAACGGGGGCGCGCCATCCATATGCATGCGGGGGCGACCGCCTCCCCCTGCCCGCCCCGCCCGCCAGAGGTTCCCGCCGCGACCTCTAATTGAATCCCGGCGCCCCGCAAAAGTGCGACCCGTTTTCTGTAAACAGCTCAACAGGCGCCCGTCTCAGAGACCGCCTCGGGGGCCTCGAGGTCGTATCGGTTGCCCCGCCCACTTGCCCGCCGCCCGCGGCATCCCGGCTGGGAACCCGCAGGCTCGATAGCTCCCCAGTTGGGAAGTTGCGCAAGTTACATTCGAACTGCGGCGGCTGCGGATTCGAATCCCGTTACGCCCCCGCCCCCGGCCCCTGTCGTGGGCGCACCCCGCCCCCGCCCCGCTCCGAGTGTCTATATCCCGTAAGAAGGCTCTCCGCCCTCCACCAGCCGCGGTTCCAGCTTTCAATTATCGACTTAGGCACACGCGGTCTCGGGTATTAGCGGCGACTAGAGGCTTAGCCGCGTCGGAGATCGCGGCCCGCCCCCGCTTGCAGGCTCCCCCCACGCCCTCGCCGCTGCCTCCCCGCCGCCGCCCGCCCGCCCGCCCGCCCGCCCGCCTGCCGCGACGCAGCTCCTCCGTGCGTTCTCCGGAGCGCTAATTACAAAATGGCGGCGGAGGCGCCGGTCCGCACTTAAGAGATTGAAGCGGCTCGGAAGGGGCTGCGTTCATATTTCGTCGCCTCCGCCGGCGGCGCCGCGGCGTGTAAATCGCCGACGCCGCCCCCCTCCCGCCTCCCACCCTTCACCCGTCTCCGCTGCCGCCTCCTTCCCTGCCTTCTTGCCCACTTCTCCTCTATGCTGTCACTCGGGGAGATTATTCCTGCTCTTCTCTACATCCCTTATGACCCACATCTCCTGGGATTCTCTCCCAACTCTAATTTCATCTAGTCCTTATCTTTCTAGCTCTCCACAATTATTATTCTCACGTGCTTTTTTCCTCTCTGTACATTGCTTCCCAATCCAACCTACTTTTCCTTCTCTCGTCTCCTTATGGCTATTGAATTATTTTCTTGACTTCCCGCCGATTTCATTGCAATATTCTTCACATTTGTCATTTATTCCTTCTCCGTTTCCCTCGTTGAGTTGCACCGTCTTCTCCTTATAACCCTGCGTCTCGACTTATCGCCAACCCCGTTCCCTCTGCGTCGTTCCGTTTCCGAGACAGGCCCCTTTTTCGTCTCCTCCGTTCCGGCTCGCCGACCCGTCCCGCAGCGTCATGAGACCGGACAAAAGAAGGCCTGCTGGCTTTCCCCCCCGTCCACCCACCCACCCAACCCCTCCTCTCCCGCCGCCATACGTCTGACGCGCCTGCTCTGTTTGTTAACTCCCCTGTCTGGGATTAGTGGCGCTCTCTTCCGGAATTATGCCGGGGATCAATCCCTAATGTTGGCCATTTGCCACCGCGCGCCGCCGGGATGGAGCGTCGCTTGGGCTTCCTAGATCAATAAGCTCCCGCACGCCCCGGCCGGCGCACTGACTGGGCGGCGGGGGCGGGGGTGGGGGCGGGGGCGAGGCCGAATGTGCCGGCGCGCGATGCCTTCACGGGCAACGCCCACCGGGCGGTCGCTTGTTGCGTTTTCCTTGGAGCCTCCACACACAGCTACCGAGCCGATGACACGCTTTCAGAAGGATACATTCTAATAGAAATTTACCATAAAGTGATTAGAACAGTACATTAATTAATAATGATAATGACAGGCGCGTTTCTCGTATACATTCCTTATGTATAGTATTTCATGTTAGGTTCTTTGTAGTACTTCCGGGGCAACGCCCACCGGACGATCGCTTGTTGCGTTTTCCTTGGAGCCTCGATTCATTGCTACCGAACAGCCTTCACATCGAAAAAGAGCATGATTTTAGAACACATTCTAATAGAAATTTATCATTAACTGAATAGAACAATACATTAATTAATAATGGTAATGGCAAGTGCGTTCGTCCGTATTTTTATTATGTCCTTTTTATAATTTCATATAACGTGAACAAAGTGACGGTCTTTCAAATTGAGGGAATACGCTCTTTCAAAAGTAGCGAAGCTCTACATCTATGGGAACTGGGACTCAAATCCCGGCCACCCCCAATAGAATTTGTGTGACAAAGCGAGTGACTTTCCATATTTATTACGATTATCAGATGTGAGCCGGAATGATCTCCCTGGAATGATAAAAAAAGAAAAATGTTCAATAAATGATAGGGGAGATGTAATAGAATAAGAAACATGTGGGGAAACGGGAGAATCCTGAAGAAGCCGTTTTGTCACCAAGTTCGCGTAAGTTTTGAAAGTCTCTCTTCCGTGTATCCTTGATCGGTCTCATTGCAAGAACGGACTTCGAAGCCAACGGTTCCTTCGATTATATCGAAGACAAACTTATATAGAAAATTCGATTTACAGATATTGACATGAAAGTTTTGCATGTGATTTTAAACTATTTTATAGATAAAACAGAAGGATATAACGCGAAATAAAACAACAAACAAAAAGTTTTAATCCCACTATACATTTAAGGATAGTAAAAAATAATCTCTCGCGCACATAGCCAAATAAGGCACTATTACTGGGTGGAAATTAATTTTCAGTTTCTTGTACGGTGTCCCTGTTCAAAATATTGATCACACTTATTAATCCACTGAAACATTTCATTGTTATTTCAGGATCGGTCGTTTCCTCCTACTGTTTTTTTCCAACTATAAAATTAATGTCAAAAAATTTTCCCCCTCGATCTTGAGTTAATTACGAATTGAATTAGACATTTCTCGATCTTGTAGGTGACATGATTTTCAGATAATTTTAACCTTTTACCAGATATAAAGATGTTTATTTCGTAGGAAAGAATTATTATGCCAGTACATAACATCGTTGATTAGAAATAACTGACCGCTTTTAAATTAGATTTTCAAGGGCCCGAAAAATATTCGATATATACTAGTAGTTAAAATGTATTTCGTGTAGTATGTATATATAAAATAAATACTTATTCGAGTATATTAATACATATTATTCCCTTTTTTACAATTAAATTCTGAAGTTCTTGATTACTTAATTTTGTATGTATTAAAATCAAATATTCTATGTATAGAGACTTTCTAATTCTTGATTACTTAATTTTGTATGTATTAAATTCACGTATTCGACGTATAGAGACTTTCGATACCCGGCGATTCGATACGAAGAGGTCCGGCTATATTCCGTTTGTGCAGTGCGTGTGTAAGCGCTGGCTGGCGTGCGCAGCGCGTTGCGGACACGGCCAATGGCGCGTGGCGTTGCGCGGCGCGGGGCGGGGCGCGGGGCGCGGCGACCGTCATTAGCGGCGACAGAAAAAGGCCGCGGCTGCGCGGCGCGGCATTGCGCGTTGGGCGCCACTAGTTAAAAATGCAATTACCCGCCGCATTGTCCCCGAATTATGTATCCGGGCGGCGGCGTGGACGAGTCGTTCTCGTCAATTCCATTGGTGGAGACTCGGCGCCGCCTGTTGTGCCGCAACGGGATGATTATGCGTCCGCAGGTTTCGTTTCTGAGTTCTGAGATGATGGTGATGCATAGACATCGAATATTTAGGCTTTAAAATTTCCCAGTTTTAGAGCCTAAAATCGTCTCATTAAATGCCAATATATGCTGAATAATTTCTTATATATTCAGTATAGATTGACCTGAATTTCACATTTGACTTCATCAAACTTTGATTGAAAACATATTAGTGGAAAGAGTGTAGAAGATACATATAAACACGAAAAAGTTAATTCAATTATGCTTTTTTTCAATGAGAGTAATTTTATATCCAGAAGGTGATATATCTCTATTTCAGTATGCGACACTTGCATATTTGAAAGACAGATCCGAGAATGGAAGAGATGTGTTCATGAGTTCGTTTCTTCTGAAGTTATTTTTTAACTAATGTATTTGATTTGGGATCAAGTAAATATTTTACCCCTTTGTTGTTTTCCAGAATTAAAAGAAACTTGCTGCTGAAAAACATTTCGGAATTCAAAGAAATTAAGAAAAGTGTCCAAGAACGTGATTGTAATCGATGACAATTTGCATGTTGTGTTTCCATTGAAACCTTCCTCTCTCGATTGCGACGAATTTAAAAGGGATAAGTCGTGTATTCGCCTGCGGAAGCCCCTTGAAAACATCCAATCTGCTTCCCGTCCGCTTGGGTCGTTCCTGTTTCCGCGGAGGTGCTGATGCACCTTGAGCCACCCTGAGGATTTTCACGACACCCCTCCTACCCCTGTCCCTGCTCCCCTTCTCGCCTCCCCCCTTCCCGGCCTCCCTCCCGTTCCATCCATCTATCCCGAGGATAAACTAATCATTTCCGCAGCTGGAGAACTTCTCCAACTCCTGGGGATTTATTTTCGGGTAAATTGATTCCGAGATCTAAATTTACTTCGAAATTTGAGTAAAAACACGGCGCGGAAGTTGGGAGCGACTATCCCAAGGCTCATTTCGCGCGCGGGGTGGGACTCGGAGGGGGGTGGAGCGTGGCGCGGAGGGGCCGGGCGGGAAGGGATTGGTTCAAAAGGCGGCGCGTCGCAGCGCTGCCATCCATCGGCCGCCCGCCGAACGCCCCGCGGGGCGGCACTCGCGCAAATGGAGTGCCGCTGATTAACCGCCCAACTTTCCGCGCCGCCCGCCGTTATGAACGCGCCCGCCCGTCGCCTCTGGCCTCTGCCCTCGCAGCCTCTGTTTACGCGCCCTCTGCGCTGCGCGCGTATGCCGTTTTACACGCCGTTCCGTGCCGGATATTCGCCACTGGCCGTTCCTCTTCTTTGCACCGTTGTGGTATTCGGCTTTTCAGGGCCGCTTTGCGTTTTACCTTTCGACACTTATTGAATGTGCCACAATGCATAGTTATTGTTTCTTTATGGGATGCTGAACCTATTCTCATCACTTGCCATGTTTCATGTTTCTCTGTAACTCTTTCGAAACCTCTTCTCCTTGTTCGAACGAGTATTTCTCGTTTTCAGGGTCTGGCGCATACACTTCTACAGTACCACCAGTACATTTACGATTTTTATCTTTTCCATTTACTAAGTTTTTTTCTTCGTTCTTATCATTGCGCATTCTTTTTATTTCTCATTATTTTTAGGATTACTTCGCTTTATCCTTCAAAACAATGCCACTTTTGTTTTCTCTCCAACAGGCTTAGCTCTTTTATTCCACTGGATGCCCGTTCCATTTACCCTCTCTCATTTCCTCTCAAACGTGTTGTTCCCCTCGCACTTTTGACCTCAGGAATATCATGATGTACTCAGCACACGGCTGGCCTGAATTTTGGCTCATCCTCTGGCCTCTGACCTGCAGTGTCTCCTCCCCCTACCCTTGACATCCCCACTGACCTCGCTTCGCCCAGCAACATACGGCGTTGCAACCCGATCAAACTACACATCCGATGCCCACTCGTCTGATCTCACGAGGAGCTCGGGATCCGCCTGCCCACTCGCCTATCTGCCCACCTACTTGTCCACCCGCTCACCTATGTACCCGTCCACCTTCTGATCTACAAGACAGCCTATCTGTATCTATCCGCCCCCGCCTATCTACCTCTCAGCTCTATCGCCTCCGCCTATTTCCCCGCCCGCCTACTTGTCCACCCGCCCTGCCTAACTACCCAACCGCTCGTCTTCTTGCCCGTCCGTCCGCCTACCCGCTCATCCGCCCGCCCTGCCCACCACGACCGCCACGCCTAGTCCGTGCCTATCGCGCGCCCTGCTCATCAGCCTGCTTGTTTTCCTTCTGTTCGCCACCCACCCACGCTCCCGCTCGCCCATGGGCGTCAATCGCTGCCGCCCACGCCGCCCAGAACTGCATTATCGCCCAAGTGCTCCGCCGCACGGACAAAAAGAGAGTGAGTTATGAAGCGCGTTAATTTCGTTAATGAAATAGCACGCGCTGGCCGTCGCGCGCGATCGCCAGCGATGAATGAACGACGCCCCGCGAGGAGGGAGCGGCGAGTGGGTGGTGGCCTCGCCCACCCGGGTGGGGCCGAGGGCTGGTCAGCGCGCCAGCGTATGCCAGAGCGTTGGATCGAACGCATCGGTACATTCTCGTACTGGGTGGCTACTTTCTGGAGGAGAATTCTAGCGGCCGGCTGCTCTGGTCGGTAGTTTTCCGTGGTTTCTCCGATCAACACCAGGCGAATGCCGGAGCAGTGTCCTATAACACAGGCCACAGACCACATGCGATCTTTCCTTTCAGCCCTTGTCCTATTCCACCCCTTACGTACACAATTATATGCATTACACTACCAGACATACCGAGAGATCTGTGGGGAGACTACTTGGTTGGGGAAAAACCCTAGAGGACGATAGGTTGGCGCTGGGAGATCAGCGGGAAGATCTGGGAGATGGTCACCATCCAGCGGGGAAAGATCACAGTCACCTCCCTCAGGGTAAATATGCACTACACTTGCGGGACTAGTGACCTCAGCCGTTGACGCGCCCGGAATCACTAATAAGCAATCAATCATCTCTTTCTGGAAAACGTGGAAACTCGGGGAAAAAATCAAGAAATTTCATTGCTCTGGGAAATTCAGAAGAAAATCAGGCAGCTTTTTGAAGATACGTTAGAAGTCAGCGAAAATTTTGAAAGGGTGTAAAAGTAGATATTAGTCCGTAAAACATTCGTGCAGAATTATTTTTTGCTCGGTTTTTATTTGATGAGAAAACATTGTTAGTTTCTACTTGTCATGGCGAAATCAGAGAGCTGACCAATTAGTATCAGGTTATCTTTAAAATTTTCTTGAATTAGTGTGAAGTTACAAAACTTATCAGGAAAAAATTAAAACTAAATACACTGTAAAACCAGGAAAAGTCAGGAAAATTTGTTTCAGGAAATGAATAGCCACCCTCTGTTGTAATGCATTACCGTGAAATTTTTTATTTAGAACATTTTAAGATCAATGTTGTGTTTTTAAGTAAATGGTCTGAAAAAATCGAATATCCCTGTAGTGAATTTTAGTTTGAGTTTATTATTTTGTGTCTAGTAAGATTATATACGAAATTCTAAAGAGGAACTTTGTTCGCTACGAAAGCCTCCACTGAAATTTCGCATGTTTTATGGGCTTCTTTACAAGGTTCAATCCTTTGATAGGGGTCCTGGAATTTAGCTCCTTTGAAAGGAAGCCATTGGAGATTATCACTGGGCTCATCTGCGATCGGTCGTGCACCTAAGGTACGAAACTGTATAAAGGTTTGGCACGTTGTCCATACAAAATCGTTGCAGACGAGGGGAGGAAGAATAAGCGGAGGAAAGCAGGACGGGAATGACAAACAGGGCGTCAACGCAGGCTGAAAAAAAGAGCTGGTGGAGCAGTGAAGGGAATAAGTAAATGGCATGGGAGATGCAAAGACAGATTGTTCGAGTGGAGGAAAGAGGCGATTGAAAGCAAATGATGAGGGGAAGGGAGTGCTGTTATTGGTAGAGTGGCTGGGGGGAGGAAGCTACGTAGCGATGGGACGATAGTAGATGCAAATGGGGGGGGGGGGAGGATGAGCCGTGAGTGTAGTGGACAGCGGCGGGAAATGCGGGTTGGGGGGGGGGGAGGACGTCCCGCGTTATTGCGAGTGCGTAACTTTTTGAAAGGTCGTATTTTTGGCGTGTCGTCCCCACGGGGGCGCTTGTGAAAGCGTTTAGAGTGGGAAGCCGTGTCGTGCGGAAGTGGCCATCACTTCCGGTTAGGCCGTCTGGGCGGGGCTGTGTGGCGGTGGCGCGGATGCCGCCGACGGGTCGCGCTGTTATGCCAGACACCGCACAGGTGTCACCGCCTCCCATCGCCCGCCGCGCCCGCCTTCCCTTGCGGCGCCTTCACAAAATAGAGGGGCATGTAAAGAACATTATTTAAGGGGCAACTTAAACAATTAAGTGGAAACGTTTTTTAAATATCAATTTACGGTTAAATTACTTGTTATATTACTTTTAATTCATGTTTTTGAATTTATAAACAATTTGAAAATTAAGTATCTAAACGATGTGTTTTCTACAGATATTACTTCTTTTTTCTGCTAGAAAAATTTTGTATTTCAACTTCGCGAATTTAAAATATATTTTCAAAATATAAAATTGTTATTATTATACAAAAATAGTATATTACATTCAAGAGTATTTATTGTTTTAATGTAGTTGTTTTAATGCTGTGTATTTTCATGAGGACAATGGCTCCATGGCAACTCTATTTATCTGACCTTGCCTTTCCAGGCCTCTGCTATCTCTCTTTGGGCTTCATCCCCCTCCTCCAGTCACCGTTCGCCTGCGGTCTTTTTACAACGTACAACGTCTCGTTGAAACACCCTGTCAACGCATGGTACGAAAATACAAGTAACAGAGGAACTTTGGGATGGAAGTGCGTATTGAAAGATTTCATTTTGAATAAATTATGAAAATGTCAACAACAGAAAAGTGGACATTTTTGTCCCACCTTCTTCTGAAGTCATTATTCATTTGTATTATGATGTTTTGTTAGTGGAGCTATTTTTATTTTTATTTGTTTCTCCACTGCGATAGGGGATCACTATTTCCTTCTCATTTGGAAAGTCATTTCGCGAAGTTCTAATTTCTCTATATTTCGCCTTCTAAGCACTCTTTGTACAATAAATAACCCCTGTCAATCTTTATAGTAGTGTACTTGAGTAAATGCTCGAATACTATCTCTAATTTTTTTATTTTACTGCATCTCAGCTTTATGATGAACTCATTTTCTCTTCACTTCATCGTCATCACTACCCTACATTTTACATCTGCATAAGCTCGGAGTTATCAGTTGAAGCACCTTGCACCCATATCATTCCACTGCCTTTTTACACTCCCAGAAATCATCTCTTAAGTGCTATGTGATTCGTAAGTACATTGCGGCCAACTGTCTCCTGCCGCTATAGCGGCTAACCCATAGCGGCACTTGAAACGTTGTCACTAGCGAGAGAGGTTCCATGGTGGCCAGATAACTTTCACAGGTAGCTTTTATGGGTCATAGACCCATTACGAGCTTACTCTCCTGGCACGGAGGCAGCCACACTAATTTCTCACACGCACATTCATTCGAACGATGGGAGGTCTGGGAAGGAAATGATTAATGAAGGTGCTTCATACGCCTCACCATGCTTCAACTTTAAACATCCATGCCCGAGGCGGGATCCAAACCCGCGACCCTTGGAGGCGACACTTCTAGAGCGCGTTCGCCTTCGCGATCGAATTTCTGTCATCGGGAGATATGTCTCAGTGCATCAACTGATGTCACTGCAGTACCTCTGACCGGGAGGTTATCTGTTCGAGTCCCGACGGCGGCAGGGTTTTCGACACTATCTTGTCAGCTAGGTCGAATTCAGTCGCTGTCTGGAGGAGAATTCTAGCGGCCGGCTGCTCTAATCGGTAGTTTTCCGTGTTTTTTCGATCAACACCAGGCGAATGCCGGAGCAGTACCCTAACAAACGGGCCCACAGACCGCGCGCGATCTTTCCTTCCTCTTCCTTGTCCTATCTTCACCCCTTACACCACACACACAACACACTACACTTACACTAACCATGCGCTACACTACCACACATGCCGGGAGACCAGTCGGGAGCTAGATCTTGTCCCGGCTGGGGCGATGCCCCGCTGGTGGGAGATACCTGGTTGAGGTGAAAACCCTGCTAGTCAACGGTAGGTCGGCGCCGGATCTCACCATCCAGCGGGGAAAAGATCACCGCCACCTCCCGAAGAGAAAACTCTCACTGCACTTACGGACGAATGACCTCTGTAGTTGACGCGCCCGGAATCACCAATCAATCAATGGAATTTCTTCTTCACTCATTCTTCCCCTCGTCGTTCGTCGCTCTGAGTCGCAGGGGTGAGCGGATCTGCCGCCCCCTCCGTGTCTGCGGTGCGCGCGCCGCTGCGCCGGGGAGGACGTGCACGCTCGCCATTTGCATAGGGCTGCGCGGTGCGGATAGCACGTCCGCCGCGGGCCCCGCGTAGGACGCCGCCTGTGGCCTACGCGCGGTATCTCCACGCTCTAGGGCTGGATTAGGGCGTTCGAGCTCGCTCCTGTACAGAGCACACCGGTGGTGATTGCTCAGGCGTAAAAGAAAGAGTTTGCGAAAACGTGTTTCTTTACTTCTTGTTTTAAATTGAATGGAAGTATTAATTGTTTTCTCTACGAGCATAACGTCAATTATCTATAGAGCTCGCGTTCATCACAAAGAAACTGGTTTCTATAGCCAAATAGCTGCGAAGGATCGCACATAAAATGTTAATTTCTGTTATTTGACTTTGAATTTTTTTTCTTTCTTATGGAAAGCGTTGAGAAGCAACTCCTGATCCTCGTATCTTATTTCGCAATACATCTGCGTTCTTTTATTTTTTGTTCTTAATATGTGTTTTTTTTCTAGACATGGCGCTTCCTGCTTCCTGTCTCATTTCTTACTATGTCGGTACATCAAGATTCTAATGTATTTTCTCGCACGTTTAACTATTATTCCTAACCCTTTAACTCATCGTCTGTTAGGTTTACAGTCTCTGCTGTCTGTGTAGTATGCAGCTACGTACATTTTCCCTGATGGGTTACCTGAAACGTTTTTCTTCATCTGATATGTCCGATGTTCCAACTGTAGTTCTCCATCAGGCGAGGGAACAGTACTTCTTTCCTCTTACTGCATTTTGGCACAGCGTCCCTTGTATTCAGCTCGGTTTCTCTTTCTCCCTCCTTTCTCGAACCTCTTACGTAACACGCTTAGTTCCTTTAGAGAAAGACGCCGTTCCCATCAAACCGCGCTCCCCAGCGCTAGTTTTAAAACGACCCGTGCTTCGTGTCATCGCTTCTCGTTGCCTTTCATCCACTGCCGCCCTCACCGCCTCCCTTCTCTCGCTACCGGCACTGCCATCTTCTCCACCGTCGCCACGTCTCCTCGCCTTCACCGTTCCCGCCACTTCCGCTACCCCACCGTTATAGTATTTGCCTCCCCTCCCTCCCTCCCACTCGTCCCGTGCCCTCGCTGAAACAACCACCCCGCCCTCACTATACCGTTCTTTCCTCACCGGCCCACCGCGTTGCCCTCACCAAGCCAACCGCCGCGTCCCCACTACACCTGCCGCCCCTCACCGAAACCGCCGCCTTCTCCGCGGCCGTCGCTATCTCGGGGAATATTCCGCGCTGCTCCCTCGCCGCGAGCGTCACTCAGGCGGGCGACTCCATTACGGCGCCTGTTAAGTCCTATACAAGTTTCCCAGACTGCGCCGCGCTTCCCGTCCCGCCCCGTCCAGGCGGTCGTTGGGCGCGGCAGGTGGGCGGTGGCGGCTGTTGGCGGGAGGACGCGGCGGCGGTGACGGAGACGGTACGGCGGGAGGACACGTCCCTCCATCCTCGTTGACGTGGCGGGACAACGACTTTGGCGTGAGGACGAGGCAGCACGTCACGTGGTCGGAGACGAGAGTCTAGACGTGGTGGCGGCGAAGACGAGGGACAGGACGGGACGGGATAGGGGTTTGTGGGGAAATACGACTGTGGATAGGTTCGGCAGCGAGAGATGAGCATGGCGAGGTTCGTTTTTATACCCACGCAGCGTTATGACGAAGACGTGAGGAGGAGACGTGGTTCAACGAGGTGGGAAAGGGAGACTGGATGATATGATGGCGGGCATGGGGAGGGGGTAGGACGAGTAGGCGCGTTAGCAGAGACGGGAAGACACGACGAAATGAATCGGCGGAAGCAGAACGAGATCGCGGAGTAGGGACAGGATGAGACGAAATAGGAGGTCGCGGGAAATGGAATGAAGCGAAGGCAGTGATGAGGCGGTAGAATGAAACGACACGACAACAAAGACGATGAGACTGGAGGGACGGGATGAGTTGACGGATGCGATGGCAGCAGAGAAGGGTATATAACGACTGATGATAAGAAATTTGTTTAATGTTGAGTCGGAATTTTCTAAATATCGGACCATGAAGGACATAACTGAAACGGGTGGCACGAAAACCGAGGATAGTGTTGACAGTGAAGGCGTGAAGAGAATGTAAAGACGTAAGTGCGTGGTGACGGAGTTGAAGTCAGCAGAGAATGGACTCGTTGCGAGGGCATTCATGGTGGCATTAGAGATTCTACGTGGGAAGCATTGCACGTCTGGTCTTGGACGGGTGCTGGAGGAAGGTGGATCACGTAGAGATTTTGAGGATTCGCGTGTGTAACTAGGGAGTTGAAATAGCTTTGCGGAGGTTGTGGAAGTGAAAATGCAGTCGAGAAGTTTTGGTAACAGCGTAGAGAATAAAGAGCGTCCGTTAGAAGCTGCTTGGAAGTGAAACTTGGAAAATGTTGGTTTATGAGAGTCGTCATTGAATCGATGTTAAGGCTTGGAGATGTAGGCTAGACTATGATGAGATGGCGC
Organism: Acheta domesticus; assembly: GCA_031308135.1. Classification (NCBI taxonomy): domain Eukaryota; kingdom Metazoa; phylum Arthropoda; class Insecta; order Orthoptera; family Gryllidae; genus Acheta; species Acheta domesticus. The sequence goes on along the minus strand of JAHLJT010008756.1, from coordinate 33,501,054 downwards.
CCTTTGAATGCCAACTCGTAAAAACTCGGCATCGTGTTTTAAAGGCGGTCACTTCATTATAACACTGTGGAGTAAAAAATTGAAATTAAATTTTTCTCTTCAGATTCCTTTGTTTGCCTATCTGTTATTTATTGTAAATTGTTCATATAGGTATCCTCTTTTCATCAAATTCTTTGCCAGCAATAGTAGTTTTTACTATCTTTGGTAAAGATGATGAGTAGGAAATGGAAAGTTATAAAAATTTAAACGTAAACGGGTGCTGGATTGATCTACAAAAAAATACTCATGATGTCGGGGAAGTGAATGTGATGGGAAGGTAGCTAGTTTATCATCGAGAAAGAGAATTTGTGGACGAAATAATTGGTAGAATAGTAACAAAAATCGACTCAGAAAAAAGTGACCGAAGTAAAGCCTTCAGCAACACCAAGGACATTGCAATGACGATTGTGAGAGGGCGGTGAACTTGCCTTGGGACGGCTTGGTCGATGTCGCCGCGCAGTACCGCAGCCGTCGCGACTGCTTCATCTCCTCTCTCGCTTTCAATGCGACTCCGAAGGGGCGCCTTTATGCGCGAGTAACGAGAAAAGCTTCTTAAAGCGTGACGCTCTTTCGACGCCGCGCGACGCGGAGCCCGCCCCAAGGGAACACGGTTGCGTGGGAGGACGCCGCACTGGAAAACAGCGCGCCACCGCCCGTGATGTCTCAATAACGCCCGTAAAGAATTGACTTTGATCAGCTATTTTTCATCGACCTGTTTTCCTCTCACGACACGTCTCAAGGGTTTAACGGCGGACGCGCCCTCGGGGGCGAGAAGGTCCTTCTGGAAATTCTCGAAAAATGTCTCTTCTTTTGTCTCCTCGCCTGCTTTTTTTTTTGTAGCTCCTCCAACCGCACTCCAACTCTTACATTTTGGATATCCAGCCACCATGACGCCGCCGCCCGTGCCTAGTGTTACATTTCTACGTAACACTCATGTCTTTGTTGACAGCACCTCCCTCGGAGCGACATTCAAATCGTACTTGTAGCCGTCCCGGAAAAGTTTTCTACGCTAGTGCCTCACAATAAGACGTATCACAAACACGGGTCAACTTTCCGGAAGAGAGAGCTCCGCGGAGAAAAATGGGCGCGGCGTTTGAGATTCACACCTGCAGCACGCTTGCGGCGAAGGGGGGCCCCCGCCAAGAGACAGCCCGAGCTCTGAACAATAGCATAAAGAATGTCTCTATCAAACTCGCGAAGTCGCTCGCGGGAACCAGGGCGCGCCGCTATGATAAATGGCGGTGGCGGCGGCGGCGGCCCGGGAAAGCGAGCCGAGTTTTGCCTGGAGGGCGAAGACGGCGGTGCGGGTGGGCGGCAGCGAAAGCGCCACGCCGCGTTGGAAGGGGCGGGGGCGGGGGAGGAAAAAATTTTCCGCCGAGAAATCGCGAATCGCGCGAATAAGAACTGGCGGACGCCCGAGGTGGCTGCGCGGCGCTGCCGCCTCGAATGCTAGCTCGGCGAAAACGGCGCGCCGAAATTAATGGGCGGCGGTGGGAAGGGCGGCAACGCCGCCGCGCGCCGCTGTGCCAATTGCCGCTGCGCCAATCGCCGGCGACGCCGCGCCGCGCCGCCCGCGCGACGTCTGTCAAGAGAACGGGCCAGCGACTTTTCCTTGCTGCTCGACGAGGAGAAGCGCTGCGGCTTAGTCGATACTTCCTTGATTCATAGTGTCATGTACAATAGTGTGGGTTCGTTTGGTTTCCATATTTCGCGTGCAGATATCGATGCCGTTGCGTCAGTAATAGCGTTGCGACGTCCGTCGTCTATCCGGAGGTTGAGCGCGCGCCTTTCCTTACAGCGCAAAAGATAAGGATGTTGCTATTCCTTCCATGTGGAATCGGCTGTTTGGTTTCGGTATTCGCAATATCGATTCTGGTGAACTGCTATTAATACATCGGGTAGGGATGCTGAGACACGATATTTAAAGTATCGTAATCGAATCGATAATAAAGTAGTGACCGTATCAAAACCGCTGTATCAACATCGAAAAAACTCGATGTTGGTATATAATAAATCTTTTATTGCAAGTCAATTTACATTACAAAAGCGTTCTTTCTTCTCTTTTTGACTTTTTATACTATTATTCTCTTGTAACTCCGTAGAGAAACGGAAATACTGCTTTGTACTCACATAGATAACATGACAGGTTTATGTAAAATAAATATAAATTATGGAATCATTCCGAAAAATATAACGAATATATTATGTTCAGATAATAAATGCAAATTAATGCCGCTGACTAGATGTTGCATCATGGCAAAATAGGGCAGCACACACTCTTTCGCCACAATTGAGAACAAATGCCATGTAGCTTGACCGAGTTATAATTAGCTTTCCATATAAGTAGTCCGCTAAAAAAGTCGGAAGAACGGGCTTGAAGAGTTGGGAGTCGGATACGCGCAGGGACTCAAAAGTTGTTTACGCTGAGGTGCTTCACGCGATGCAAAAACTCTGTAATGTCCTCCTCGTGTGTTCATGTCTCCGTAGATACGCTTCATTTGATTGTGATTTGTCGGAGAAAGAAATTACGTTTATCGTCATATTTTAGTTAGAAACGCAAGTCATAATTTCACCTTTCTAGGACCTTTTTTAATCATTTCACTACTCTTTCTCTAATACGAAAAGTTAATAAAAATATCATAATGAAAGATAACATGAATTAATTCACAGGTCTGCACTTCTTTCAAATCGCTAGCGTCCGATATCGAACGGAAATAATTGAAATATATGCGAGTATAAATCACGAACCTTGCGAGTTTTAAAATTATATTAAAGCAATCTTGGGTAATGTGTCTTCCGCATTTCATCATCTGTGTAACCTAATAATCGTTGTCCAATATATGCGCGACCTACTTGACGTTAACTTTCCGCCCGGCGTGACATCACGTAAACAGGCGCGTGATAGATGGCTGGCCTCTCCGACGAAATTCGGCCCGGTAATCTGCCTACTCTCGGATTCGCCGCCTACTTTCTCGCGTAAATCCACGTTGACGTCGACCTCTGGGACGGCGGGCGGCGTCGGTCGGGGACCGCCCGCGCGCCGCGTCGCCGCTCAGGAAACTTCCAGAATTCGAGTCCCCTCGTCGGTCTTCCCTTCCGGAGTTGCACCCGGACTTAGATTGGAAACAAGAATCCCCGGAAGGCGAGCCGACGGACGGGGCGGAGGTGGCGTCTGCTACGGCCCTTGTGGCGCCGCCCGGTGACTTCCGGTAGGACAGACGACGCGGGCGCGCGGCGGCGCCAGGTCGATGGGGACGCCGCCGTCCCAAGGGACCGACGACGGCCGACGCCGCCCACAATGAACTGGACGCGACGCCCAAGAGGTGAAGAAGACACAGAGCTGGGTTCCGGCTGTGGAGGACGTTCGGGATCCAACTCAACTTTGTGAGTGGAGTGAACATAGCGACGTGCATCTACCTCGAGGAATGGTCATGCGCTCTATATCTTCCTTTCCATTGGTTAGTTTAAGATTTTCTTCTTTTCAACACTTCTTTATTGTTTATGTTTGGTATTCTTGAATTTTATTGCGAATAGTTAAAAGATCACCTTCTTTTTAACTGGTCTTTATTATATCTATTTTTTGTCTCCTTGAATGTTATCGCGAATACTTAAAAGATCAATGAGAAAGAAGCGAAGGAAATTAGGGCGGTCTTCGTAAGGAAAAACAGTTAAGAATATTTCGTGTCGGCGTTAACAATCATGTTTTTACTAATATTTTGAAATTTGCATCCGTTGGATGATTCGTTACTCATTCCTTGCTCCCTTTTGCCACCACCGCTGTAGAAACTTCTTTAACTCCCCGAATTTTACCAGTGGGCCAACGGCCAAACTTTGTCAGTTCATACGTTACGATTGACATGAATTATTGAAAAGTGGCGAGTTAGTGTGGTGAATTATTGTATTTATCACTGCCGAAATCAGATGAAATATTGCGGCGTAGGTGAGAGATGTCAATTGGGGCGATAAAGCGAGAATGTATCTACCAAAACTTTTTTACGCGGATCGTTTGCCCATTTGGAACGCGTATTTCAACGCACTCCCGTGAATTGTTGCATTTGTTCGAAAGCCACTCCTTTCGCGCGCGGTGGAAACGCGCTTCCGGGAGCAAGATGCAGCCCAAATTTATGAAATGGAAATTTATCACCGGCCGCTCTAGACTTCGGTACCGGTTTCATTGTGTGGGATGAAAAACAAAAAAGTGAATATGATATTTTACGGGATAGTTAAAAATAATTTTGATGTCCCGCATTGATTGGATGACGCATCGAGTGCGCGGGGCTGTCTGCTACTCCGCCGATGGCTTCCATCCAACGGTTAGCGTCCCCCCTCCTCCAGCCCCAGTTCGCTCCGCTGGCTAACGAACTTTGATCCCGGACGTCCGCGAGCATTAGGCCAACGGCGGCGCGAACCCGAGCCGAGGTGTATCTGCAGCCAGCAGGCGGGGGGCGGGGCGGCGCGGGGCGGAGCGGGGACAGCTGCCGATGCCGATGCAGGTGGGGCGAACGTCCACCGGTAATGGAATATCGGCCTCCATCCATCAGGATGACAAATCCTCCCCGCCACTCCCCGTTGTCCCCTCGCCGCGCCCGATGAAGTTCGCCTCCCCGCCACGGCCACCCCGCGCCCGCCGCGTCTCGCCGCACGGCCGTCGTCCCTCGAGGCGAATCTGACCCGCCGCTCCCCTCTCCCCTTCCCCGCCCCCGCCACCTCCCCTTCCGGGCTGTCGATGGACACTCTTACGGAGGGAGGGATGAATGCGCGGGCCACAGCGCCGGGGTGACCGCGTACTTTCCCCTTTTACACCACCTCTTCAACTCCACCCCGCCTCAAACATTAGTCCAACCGCCCTCGTTCCAGGCACGACCTCTCGACCCCGCCCACTTTTTCCTGTCGGAAGCCGTGTCCCTGCTACAATCTTCATTCCCATCGCCCTCTTCATTCCTGATGCATATCCAAGCTCACGTTTCGTACCACTCCACCGTCCGTTTCCATCTGTGTCTTCAGCAAAGTCATTTGCCCCAAATCTCGACTGCTGTAGGTTAGTGTAACCTTGTCACCTCGGCTTCGTCACGAACAATTTTTCAGAGGAGCACCACTCAACTTCCTTGTCTATGATCTGTTCCAGGGTGTTCTCTCTAAAACCCATTCCATCGCACCAACTCCCCCGCCGACGACGCTGCACCCCACCCTCCGAGTCCCGCATGAATAGGCCCCTCCCCTCTCCACCCTTCCCCCATGGGGGCCCTCGCTCCTCGGACCCTCTCCCCTCCCCCACTCGGCGCCGATGAGGCGGTCCGCCCCCGCCGCCCCATTTCACCTCTAGAGGCAGTCTCGGGGGCAGCATTCGCCGGCGGGATGCGAACCGAGTTCCCCCGCGATATGAGAAGCGCGTCGCTGCTCGCCCGCCCGCAACAACGCGCCACCCACGCCCTTATGCACACAAGCGAACAGAACTTTATGAATACAAACACTCCACAACGACCAATCGCCCCCTGTTGCGCAGCAAAATAAATATTAATAAAGACTGTATTTCATGTAGTGACCTAACAATCAATAAATGATATAATTGTGTGGTGGGAATTTTAAATATTTATACGGAGATAATTATGGAATTTGAAAATTAGTGTTTGTTTCAAAATTAAATGTGGCTTGCGTCAAAGGTAAATGACACCAGTTTGTTCTGACTTCCTATTTTGTGCCAATTGGATTGACCAAAGATGTAGCATATTATTATTATTATTATTATCATCATTATTATTATTAAAAGGCGAAATACACATCTCAACCTGGCTTGACAAAGTTCCCTTCCAGAGTGTTCACTGCCTGTGGGTCCGTGGGCTCTTTCACCCGCCCGCCTGCTCGCTTTTCCGCCTGACCACCCGCCCTCTAGTCCGTTTTCCCGGCCTTTCGCTAGCCCGCCCGCCCTTTCGCTAGTGTGACCGATCCGCGCCTCTCACCGCCCGTGGTGTGTCTAGACCGCGCGTCGCCCGCAGCCAAGAGTGTGCTCGTGCCTTCGCCCACGGCAGGTCGCGAGGGCGGCGCAGAGGACGTCGAAGGCGGGAGGCCGCGGGCGAGTGGGCATTCCGGCGCCCCATAGAGCAGCATTCGACGCGGAATCTCCCAGGGAACGGCGCCCGCCGCCGCCGCCGCCGCGGCTGGAAGAGCGGCTTTGACCTCGTTCCTCTCGGCCCTTATCTCTCTCGCCGACCCCGCCTCCTTGCCCGTCGCGGCCACCGCTGCTCTTTTGATCTGGTTGCCCGCGCTCGCGACCTGCAGCCACTCGGAACATCCGACTTCTGTGCAGGGTTTTTCTGTTAGCATTGCTCGAGACATATTCCCAGCGTTTCTCCTGTGATTCGTGTGTATGAGAGAACATGCATAACTCAAAACTAGTTCTTTGAATTTGCAAAAAAAATATAGTTGATATTGTTTATTGAGATGTTTCAAATGTGAAAGTCTTTTTTGTTAAAAAAAACTATCGATGAGCATGCAGAATATTTTCATGTAATAATTGAAATATATTTGTCCCACTCATTCTTAACTATCGTTGTGTTCTAGTTTACGATTGCTAGCAGATGATGAATATTATACGTCTCTTTAAAAAAAGTACACGAATTTCCTTGTTCAAAACTTTTCCGAGTATCGGGCTTCTAACTCGTGCTGTTCCTCTTCTGTTTGTTTCTTTTGGAGAGATGGAATCTCGATAAACTCAGTTTCGCGGGGCACAATCCAAAACAAAACGGTCGGCCCACAATATTTATGCCCGCGCACACCTCGAACGCCCGTCCCGTCCCGCCGGCGTCCCGACCCTGCTCGGCCCGTTCCGCGCGCAGCCCGGGAATTCCTTCGGGTGCGCCGCGCCGCGCGGGCCTCTCAGCAGAGTACACAGCTCACGAGAGCTTCGGGGCGAACCTGCAAAGGATGTATTCATACGTTTGCAGAATCGCATGAATTATTCGGCCCCTATTTGCCGGTTAGATGGCGTTCCGCAAGGTTCCAAACCTGGGCGCAGGCGCGGGGTGGCACTGGGGGCGTGGTGGGGGGCGGGACAGAGGGCGAGAGGGCGGGGACGACGAGTAAACGAGTTCCGGGTCGCTCTCCCGCCACGGCGGCGGCGGTGGCGGCTTTGCCACGCGCGCCAAGGTAATCCCCAACGGGATGCTCCGCCCGGATTCCGGAGCCCGGATTCATTAAATTATACTTATTTATCAATTAAGCGGCGCTATCTCGAGCCCCTGTGTGCGCGAACGCATCTTTAATTGCGTCCCGCGCCGTTAATTGCATCAGGGGCTGCGCCTGCGCCCTGCCGAGCCGCGCCCCCGCGGGGCCCGGCCGTTGCCGCGTCCCCTAGCCGCGCGCTTTGTAGTGCTGCAGGCGCCGCGTAATGGGGTTATGGCGGCGATGGCGTGCTTGTGTCGCACTGCAATGCTGCGTGCTATGATGGGGATTAATGACTCTGGTACATGAACATCTGGCTTTCTTTCGTAAAATTAGTATGTGATTAATTTTATCTCCGTTGTTTCTAGGACTTATTTAAAATTTCTGCTAATATCAATTATACTACAGTTGTTTGTAAATTTCAGACACCAAACAGTTATGTCTTCCTTTTTCCCTTTCCAGAGTTTAGCGAGCAAGCTTCAGAGAAGTTGCTGGCTGTCTCTTCTGGATAATTATGAAGAAGTTAATGAAATTGGGAACGATATTGTATTTGAAGTTTCCTTCCATTCCACACCCTCGAAGAATATTTACTAGAACTTTTCAAGAATTTAGACTAAACATGGTAACAAATAATGAAATAACAATTTGTTCGACGAATTACGAGAGTTTAGTAGAACCTGTGAGTGTTATAATCTGCTTCTCGCCCCAGATGGTGTACCCTATCTAGCAGATCTCTTTTCATCTATTTTATTGAAAGCGTGTCTGAGTCCTCGGTATTGCAATTAAATGAATTATTTCGAGCGTGAAGTAATGAAATATTGATTGGTACTGTACACGCGCTCGTCCATCTCTGGAGTGATAAAACTCGTTATGGCTAGCGCCGCCAATGTCCTGGTAATAAAATATATGAATACAAATTCGTCGAAAGGGGGCGCGTTTTAGGAATTCGATATTCGTCATTTCCGTGCTCGTTTCCGTGATTGGTAGTAGTTTAGCGCGTTATGAGTTTTCTTCGCACGATGACAGGCCATGTTCCGTTAGTAGATTGAAATATTTTAATTGCTTTCCAAATTTTTTCTTCTATAGTAGACATTACGGATAAAATATTTGCGCGTCGAATCATTCATGTCACGCTGATGTAAATTGATGATAGTGGAGGAAATGTTTGTTCATAGTTTTAATTGCATATGTGAAATGCAGGGTTGAGTTTGTTTTATGTTTTCTAATATGGACGTTCTGCTATTTTTCATTCATGTGAAAGATCTGCGCATAGAGCAATAATTAGTATTTGCCATTCAAATAAACCGTCTAACTTTTATGCACGTTAATTACTCTCATACTTTTTTCAATATTTTACATTTATCGAATACGAAACACGCATATCTAGTGGTTTCAAAATTGGTTTTGTTATTACTTGATTTCGCCAAGTGTGAATACTTGTAACACTCATTGCAACTACTAATTGATAAATGGCAATTCGTTTTTCCATGTTTTCCATGTTTAAATGTGTTCAGTGGACGAATTTACACTTTTAAACTTTTCTTCTTTCAGTGTTATTTTCTAGTAATTGCAATCCTTGCAAACGCGGTGTGACGATATCTTTCTCATGTTAATGACATTTTCGCTTCTTGCCGAATCTCAGACCTTTAATTGAAATAATTGTAGCTTTGTCTGTACCTGCAAAATAAAAACTATTTTTTTTCTCGCAGTGGGCGCTTCGTTAGACGATGTGATACAATGTGAGTTTGGGTTGAGATCACCACACTGTACCACAAAGTATCTCCCCTACCCGTACCTTTCAGAAATATAAACCCGCACCTTTTCTTCTTGTCACAACTCTTGACATATTTATCTTCTGAACGCAAGCATCGATGGAGCACTATTTTCGTGGTATTCTCCTCCGTTATTTTATGTCAAGAGCACCTTCAGTGACAGAAATTCTTTGCACTGTTAGTGCAGATCTATAGCCTCCGGAGTGTTCGATCTGCTGCGTCATTTTCAACATCCTCTCTGCGTAGTTGGCGTATTAGCCTTTTCTAACTTGGGTCGTCCAAATCTCTTCCTCTACACGACCTTGTGACCTTTCATAGACGATGGATCAGCGACATCGCATATTTTGTTTTATGCGCTCGACCTTTCATCGCGCGATTTTTTTTCTCTCGGCACGAACAGGGTTTCAAATTCGCCACCTCATATGACACTATTCACTCATCATCTGTCTCGGTTGGCCTAGCACCTGATTTCGAACTTCTCGACCTCTCCGCCTCCCAACCATACATTCCTCCGTCCTTTCTTCCCTTCGACTTAAGGTCTACCTGCACGAATCGGTGCTGTTACAGCCATCTTTACAACTTGCTCCACATCGGAGTCTTCGGTTCTTGTATACCGTTCCCATTGTAAATACTATTGAAAATTACCTCATTAGTATTTTTAAATATATTTTAAAAGCTCATTAAAATTTGTTAATAAATGCTGAATATTTAAACTAGGTCGAGATGCTTCACCTAATATTCAAATCATGACTCGATTATCCTAAGACAACCTCCCTCATTCATTAATAACTACCAGAGAAATAAATTTAAAAGTTCAAAATTCTAGATAATTTAGTCAAAGAGAGTCGTTGATTTATAATTTGTGTACAAATAAATTACAACTATTTTGTATGTATTTTAATGAAGGAAAAATGTTTTCAGCCGTTAAGGGTGACAAAAGAACTCAACGAATATTATATATTTTATACAATTTGAATAAATGTAATGAATTTGAATGAAAGTGTTGAAAAGTAAAACCATTCAAAATACCTCGGATCGAACACATGTTTTCTGTTAATTACGCACAACAGTGAGGGAACCTTGAAGATGGCTCAGGGCAACAGGTATTGTCACTCCAGTGATATTGTGAATTTTTTGATTGGGGAGTCCCGACAATAGCGAATTTATGACACAAGCTAGATAGCTAGGTCGAATTCAGCCGCTAGCTGGAGAAGAAACGGCAAGCTGCTTTGATCGGAAGTTTCCCGTGTTTTTCCATTCGAAATCAGACCAATGCTGGAGCAGTACCCCAACCAACGAGCCACTGAACGAACACGATCTTTCCGTCGTCGACTTCGTGCCATCACTCGTAACTCACAATTACACTTACACGCACTACACTACCACACATGTCGGGAGACCATTCCGGGTGCTTACATCTTGTCCCGGCTGGGGCGTCGCCCCGCTGGTGGGAGATACCTTGAGGAGAAAACTCAGACGCCGCCGCGGAGGTCTTCAGAAGATCTCACTTTCCAGTGGGTGATGAACTTCAGCATCTTCCGGGATAAAATATACACTACACTAACGGGTATGAGGACGATAACAGTTGACGCGCACGGTAACACAATAGTCAATCACGAGCGAGGAAGTTCCCGTTGAGCGACATGCGAAATTTCATCAAAGTGCCATTCTCGCCGCCCGCTTCGGCAGCTGCTTGCGGCGCGTCTCGCCGTCTCGCGCGCTCCTTCGCCGAGCAGCACGGGGTGGGCGGGTAGGGGCACGCGGCGCGGCCCGGCGCGCCGCGCAGCGGGGCTGCGTCAAAGGCGGCTAATTGAGTCGGCCTCCCGACGGCGCAGCCCCTCCTCGTCCCGCCCCTCCTCTCTCCACACTCCCTCCCCGCCCATGTCACCGCCCTTCTCTCCCCGCCCCGCCCCCTCTCCCCGCCCTGATCCCTTTCCTCGCCCCGCCCCCTTTCCTCGCTCCGCCCCCTCTCCCCGCCCCGCCCCCTCTCCCCGCCCCGCCCCTTCTCCCCGCCCCACCCCGCGCCGCCCATTCTCTCCACCCCGCCCCTCTCCCCGCCCCGCCCCTCTCCCCGCCCCGCCCCTCTCCCCGCCCCGCCGCCTCTCCGCCCCGCCCCCTCTCCGTCCCGCCCCCTCTCCGCCCGCCCCCTCTCCGCCCCGCCCCCTCTCCGCCCCACCCCCTCTCCGCCCCGCCCCCTCTCCGCCCCGCCCCCTCTCCGCCCCGCCCCCTCTCCGCCCGCCCCCTCTCCGCCCCGCCACCTCTCCGCCCCGCCCCCTCTCCGCCCCGCCCCCTCTCCGCCCCGCCCCCTCTCCGCCCCGCCCCCTCTCCGCCCCGCCCCCTCTCCGCCCCGCCCCCTCTCCGCCCCGCCCCTCTCCGCCCCGCCCCCTCTCCGCCCCGCCCTTCCTCTCCCCGCCCCGCCCATCCTCTCCCCACCCTCTACTCCTCGCCCCACCTTCCTCTCCCCGCCCCGCCCCACCTTCTCTCCCCGCTCCTCCTCAACCCGCCCCGTCCCTCCTCTCTCCTCCCCGTCCTTCCTCACCCGCCATCCCCTCCTCGCCCCACCCCTCCTCTCCCCGTCCAGGCCCGCCTCACCCTGCCTCACTCAGCTCCCGCCCCTCCCACCTCGCCCCACCCTTCCTCACCCATCCACCCTGATCTCCTCTGCGTCCGTGCTCTTCCACTGCGCTCAGGCCACGTGCTTCTCTCTGCTCTACCTCTCCGAGTCCCCGCGCGTTAAGTACACATTAGCAGACACGAGCTAGCGAGCGAGTATGTGAAGCGGGAGGGAGGGAGACAGCAGGGCGGGACAAGTGGGAAGGGGGTGGATTGTTTGTTTTTTTCGGTCGTGTCATCTGGTATGGGCAGGGCCGTACGTACAGTGCACGTTGCATCGCCAGATGTGGCAGTGTTCCTCGCTCGCTACAAGGTGATATCTAGCGCAGATGTACTCCCTGTACCCTTGCGGGAAGTGCTCCCCCCTCCCGCCTCTAGGTAATTCCGCCCAGCGGGGCACCGGCCCCACTAGGACAGTCTCAATTTGTTTGCTTAAACAGAAGAATAATTAACATGACCCGTTCCATAACATTATCGTGTACAGTTACAATCTCCCTCTACATTCCGCTTTTCAGATGCCTTGGATGTTTCGCTTAATTGTGCGAGCTGCGTCGTTTCAATCTCAATTTCTTTTGTGAAATTGCGAAAACTTGTCTAGGTGCTCGCCAAGTAGGATTCCTGCTCTAGTTTGGAATCTACTTCGTACTGTGCTGCTGAAATTTCTCATCAGCCTTATAATAATAATAATAATAATAATAATAATAATAATAATAATAACAATAATAATAATAAATAATGTTAATAATAAAAATAATAATTCTTAGGCTGTCGATAATCCACTGAAAATATCCCGTATTAAAAAACTATTGCAATTTCAAGATATGAAGACAAAAAATTATTTTCAATGACCGGATTTCTCTGATCCCCAAGACATTGAAAGTAATATAAAATTATTATATCACTTAAAACCAGATTTTTTCGTTACGACAGTTTTTGGTCACTCACGGCACTCTGCGGCGCTCTGAAGTTCTCATGAATAACTGAAGACAGTGTGCTGTCATTTTGACGTTCCCTGCGTTCTCGTGCGCGTCTAAATCAATTCGTTCATTCTTTAAAACTCATTTCGCTCGTCGAAGTGAACGGCCTCTTTCTCTCGCCTCTCCATTCACCGCCACTCCGCCCGCCCTCTCGCTTCATAATTAATTAACATCGGGAGCCGCGTGGCTGAGTGATTTACACACGTCGCTTGTGACGTTTCCATGGAGATTCCTCTCAATGAATTACGTACGAGATTGCAGCGTAGAAGGGGGACTATTCTCCAGAGCTCTGTGTTTTGGAAGTGATGAAATATGGAGTATCTCCGAGAAAGCATGGAGGTGTACGCGAGCGCGATAGATCGTGGCCTCAAAGGAATCCGCGTGGCTGAAGTAAGTGCATTGCAGGCTCAGCTGCTGCCTGGGGCGTAAGTGCGATTTGTAGGCGTTCGGGGAGCTCTTAAAAACTTCCGCCCTTCTCGTAAACAAAATAACTACTCGCATGTTATCCTTAAAATTGTGGGAGAGCGTTTAGATCTTTAGTTTTCAACTTTTGGGCACCTTACTGTGGTTCAAACTCTGATCACTTTATGAGGATATCGCAGTTTCGCGGTAAGTTACCCCTGTCAAGAGTTTTTTTTGTTTTTGGGAGAAGCTAATCGCCAAGAGTTTCACTATTCATGTTGTAAATGAAATCTCATTCAATCATATTTCTTTAAAACCTTTATACTTACTGATTGGTCATTCGGTCTCTCAATTTTTCAAGGGTTATTTTTTGTAACCTGGGATTCGTGTAAGATTTGTGAATTCTATTGGTGTCATTTTGTCTCAACTTGTTAATATTTCAACAAGTTTATCACGTACAAAATATAATTGATTTTATGCATAAAATTAATTTTACACTTTTTTCAGTTAAGTTCTTGGAAACTAAAATATTTTTTTCGTTGTAATAATCAAACTTCAATACTGAAACTGTCCTTAAATTATCTAAAACACCTGAAGGAGAATAATTGTTTTGCGAACGTTAATGAAGCGTTTGAAATACCATTTTAATAGGAACAACCGTCTAATAATCCCCACTGCATATTTTCTTCGTAAACGACTATTGTTGTCTGTGCCTGGCAGAAATTTTGTGAAGAAAACAAACGTTGAGGCGAATGCTCTATAAACAATTCGCATGCCTCTGTTGCTGTAGTCGAGACACAATGAGCTTGCATTAAAGTTGAAATGGGGCTGTAAATTGCTGTTCCGCTAGACTCGTTTTCTCCTTCCGAAACATTTTTCTTTCCCAAGAAACGTTTAATATCCCGCCCAGAATGTGAGTTCATCACGTGAATGTGACTACATTTGGTGGTACAAAGAGCTTTACCACGCTTCTGAAGAACAGATGTTTAATAATGTTTCACAGAAGTTGAACTCATACATAACAACTTCGTGGAGCGGTGGATCCAAACCAGTATGGCTTGTCTTAGGTAATGCTTATTTCAATGACAAATTGATCTGCCTGGTTAAGCGCCATTCATACGGAATTTTCATTTAATGTATTATTTTTCTTAAAAAATTGTCTAAATTGTATCAAAATAAACAAGGATTCCGGCTAACTTTAAAGTTTTCATTTTAAAAGCATTCATCGCTTTTACCGGATTTAACGGCTGTAAATCACGTAATATTCTGTTTGTGCAAAGTGTTCGCTCGTGTTCTTCTTTTCGTGAAAAAACCGAAATACATACTGAAACCAATCAGTTCGTTGAAGAATATTCCCGCAATTTCGACTGGTTTAAATTCCAATTTCCCAACGATTTGCTAAGTCCTGGAGTAGATTATTACCACCAAAACAACCAGAAATCGCTTTTAAGCCGATGGAGAACACGCCACAAAGCAACTTCACCTAAAAACGCTTCAAGACCTTTTCACCCTCACCCTATCGACCTCGGATTCATAATTCCCGTCAGGCGAGACTTCCTCCTGAGTTCGAACACACTCGTCATATTTCGTGGCGCCCACAAGAGCGCACGGTAGCGGTGGCGGCGGCGTTCGCAGACAAAAGTGCAAGAACGAGCTTTATTCTCGAGTTCCTTTGGCGTCTTTTGGGAGCGGCGCGCAGAAAGGCGAAAAGTTTCCCTGCCTCTCCTCCCCCGCCCCCGCCCCCCGCTCCCCGCGCCACCGTCGTCGCGAACCCGATGACCCGTAAAGCAACGCTCGCCGTAAACAGGAGATAGGGCGCGCTGTTGGCGGGCGCGGAGGCGGCGCAGTCGAGAAAACAGGAGCGCACCGCGGTAGCAGGTAAACAGTGGTGGGAACGCGGTCGCTGAGAGTTGGCGCGGGTGGGTGAGGGGGGAGTTTGCGATCAGGTGTGGGTGGTGCGGTGACTGTGTTCGTAAGAAGGCGGTCGCGAGGGTTGGACCGGCAAAGGGGGATGCCTTTGGTTCGTCGACGTGGGAGGGGCGAGGTTGTGTTGGTGAGTGGGTGGGAGAGAGATGCATGTTTTCGTTTCTGAACGAGCGAGAGGAGAACATTACGTAAAGACTAACATGGGGAAGTGGAAGTTGGAAAAACGATTAGAAGTGAATCATTGATATAAAGTAGTGAATCTAGGTTAGTTTCTATTGGGAGAATCTGGAAGCTTGTAGGAAGAAACATATCAGAAGTTGTGTTTGTTGCTAGGACTTTTTGTCAAACATGAAATTAGTTAATGAATAAGAATTGACTACATTAGGATGTAGTGTGATGATAACCTCTCTAGGCAGGTTTTAAGCAGGGCATTTAGTTAACATCGGGTCGGTGAGTTCGTTCCTCTGCTGGATTGTCGAAATTTAAACACATATACTCCACTATTATTCATGAAATTTCTGCTGAGTGAACCGCTGCCCGGCTGTATGCTCTGTGGTAGACATTCTCATGATTATTAGATACTGTGATGCATCACAGTAGTTTAATTAATAAGCATAAAAGCCGTCCTGAAGAGCCAAAATTGCGAAATCAGTATCAGAACCTGGTATTCCAAAACTGGCAACCGAGGCCAAAGAGGAAATGCAAAAAGGCCTTTAAGGAATTGCTTTTTTGTAATTATGTTTCTTAATTTTTTAGGCCATTTTATAGCGTTCCATTTAACAAATCACCTGAAGTCAGCCAGGAGAGAAAAAGAAACAGGCTGTAAGCATATTAAAATGCAGCACCCACTGATGCTTTGGATTTCATCTTGAAACCAATGTTAGTTCCTTAAGGTTCACTATAACTATTGGGAATAATATATTTGTAGTAGTACTGTAGTGGGACTGGACTTGGGTGCGCACTGGAAACACAAGAAACGTGGCAGGCTGGCGTCCGGCACCCGAGCGACACCGCCCAGGCTTTGCGAACCGTCGGTCGCCCTGTCGCGCCCTTCTCTGCTCCCTCGCTGATTCGCGTTTGATATTCCGCGGGCACCTCGCACGTGAGGGGAGATGTGTCTCGCGTCTCCAAGCTGTCTCCGTCCCGCCACCGCTAGTGCCGCCGCCTCCGCCCCCCGAGCCCTCCGTCCTCTGCCAACGCCGCCGTCTCTGCCCCCGCCCCTCGCCCCTCCGCCCACGCCGCAGCCACCGCTACCACCCTCTTCATGCCCCCTTCCCCGCCCATTTCCCTCCCACTTCCCCGCCCACTTCTCAGAACCTTCCCCGCCCACTTCCCCGTCCCTTTCCCGCGCTATTCCCCGCCCCATTCCCCGTCCTTGCCCCGTTTCCCCCCATTCCCCGTTCTTGCCCGGTTCCCCGTCCCGTTCCTCGCCCCATTCCCCGTTCCGTTTTCCGCACCGCCCCCGCCCCGTCCCCTCTCCGTTCCCTGACCCGTCCCCAGCCCCGTTCGCCACTGCCACCCCGTCCCCGCCCCGTTTCCTCACCCCGTTCCCCTCCCCGCCCCGTTCCTCACCCCGTTCCCCTCCCCGCCCCCGTTCCTCACCCCGTTCCCCTCCCCGCCCCGTTCCTCACCCCGTTCCCCTCCCCGCCCGTTCCTCGGCCTATTCCCCGCTCCGTTCCCCGCCCCGTTCCTCACCCCGTTCCCCGCCCCGTTCCTCGGCCTATTCCCCGCTCCGTTCCCGCCCCGTTCCCCTCCCCGCCCCGTTCCTCGGCCTATCCCCGCTCCGTTCCCCGCCCCGCTCCTCACCCCGTTCCTCGCCATTCCCCCTTCCCGGCCTATTCTCCGCCCCGATCCTTCCCACTTCCCCTCCCTTTCTCGCCCACTTCCCCGCCCTCTTCCCTACCACCGCCGCCACCGCCACGGCCGCCCTCGCTTCCTCCGCCGCCCGAGCGAACCTCTCTTGCGCGTGCGCGCGCGGCTTCCCGCATCTCGTGCCGCCTGAAACGAAACACCTCGCGCGGGTTTACGTTTCGCCGGAGAGGAGAAGCGTTTGCGAACAGGCGCGGCGGCGCAATCACAAGTTGCTCTGCCGGGTGCCCCGCTGCCGCGCGGTTTTATTAAATTTACGTATCGGCTTTCGGGGACGCGTTGCTCGGGTCAGTAATCTCGTGCACTTCCCACTCCAAAGAACGTGGCTTTGATGACGTGCAGAAGAGAGAGAAAGAGAGTGTGACATAACGTAGTGATACGGTATCATGGGTCATAATATTCTTTTCTAACTTTCTAAGTTTATTCTGTAACTTTTAATAATGAATAATGATGTTAATTCGAATTTTTCGTATATTTAACACTTTAAAATATTCAGATATAGGTCATAAATGTCTCCACCAACGCAGTTGATATAAATATTCTAGGAAGCCCTGAAAGAAGTATGAAGATGATTCAGTTGGAACTCCAGTGCATTCTCGGAATACGATTATTCTGTTCATTGAATGCAACGCTTATACACACGCAGTGCGGTCACAATAACCCTTCAAGTGTCCTCGTGTGCTTCCAACTCATTCGTAAAGGTTTTTAGTATTCAATTGCGATAAAGAGGTGCTCGGCTTCCCCTTAATCGCTTATTTTTTTGTCTTCCCTCATCCTATACCCCCGTTTCTATCAGGAAACTTCCGAACCTCTCATAAGCGAAAATTGCCTCGAACTCTCCCTTGTGTCGATAATGAACTATTTCATTCGACTTGATTTCTTGCTGCGGTCGAAAACCCTTGACTTCTTGGAATATTGGAACTTCGTGTCTGCAGTTTTGAATCAAATGACCTACTACCGACTCATTGAAAGGAGAAATGGAGAAACGCAGAGATTACCTCATTAAAATCATAAACATAAAATCGGTTCGTAAGCATGTTCTAGTAATAGCAATACCGCGTCTGAAAAATCAGCAGTACAGAAAACTGATGGGAGATTGTGGACGGATGTTGTCACATCGCGACTTCACCGTACTGAATAAAATAAAACAATGGTTTCCTGCGTGCACTGTATATTGTTTTGCCTCTCCCTTTCGAGTGCACTGTGAACGTCTGAGCTTCACCAATTGCCTGTCTGTTGTCAGGCGCGCAAGCTTTAACGGCAATTGGCGACTATATCGGTGTCACCCCGCCGCCGCCGCCGCCAACGACGACTTTCACGAAGCGAGGCTGGGCGTGGCGGAGGGTGGGTGGTCGGCCGGGAAACGCGGGTCGCGCATATCAAAACGTTGTGAACGTTGAAATACACCCCCGCACCCTCGACTCGTCATCGACGCGAAGCAAGGGGAGGGGGGGGAGTCCACCCGTGGCGACCGCGTCGCCCGGCGCCCGCTCGGACAAGCGCTTTTTCAAATGGAAACGACGCGTTGTGTCAGCGGGGGGCGGGCGGAGGAGGGGGCGGGGCGGACGTGACAAGCGAGCGGCGACGCCGCGGTGTCGTTTTCCTTCAATACTCGCCCGGGGTACTAATGGCATGTTTTTTTTTGTTGTTGTGGACGAGACGGATATGAGACTTGTGATTGGTTGGTGACCAGCGAAGCGGAATGTTAGACACCAAATGTCGGGTTCCAATTGGGAAGAAACACGTCGTTCGAATGTCTCTCTAGATTACCGGCATGATTATTTCGTGATTGGGCGGCCTTTCTGGGAATGAAAAATATCATGCAGCTTAGTGAAGCTTCATCTCCAATTGAGTCTCTGTATCGACTTGTAATGATTTGTTAATACGAGTAGTTTACTTTTCTTTATTCTTCATAAGGGATGCCAACTTTTCTTTTCTCATCTTTTTTACGTGTGATTTACTTGTTTCGTCTCTTGGTTTCCTTCCATATTCATTTCTGGCTGTAGGCGAGAAAGGAGAGTTTCATCTGTGTGTCTTCCCCTTTCTTTGGTAGGTGATTAGAATGAGTGTTTGTCCTCACCATGAATGAATTCACACTGTGAAGGATAGTAAGGTGATTATGGTTGTCAATGATAATAGAGATGAATGATTTAGGGTAGCATGTTCTGGTATGAAACTGTGTGAGAGCCATTCACGCTACGTTCATATGCTGAATGCTGAAAACATCCATGCAATAATTACATGACAGAACACGCAACTCCTCGGCTCCACTTGCTCAAAACCCTATCCGAGTTGGCAATTTAATAAATTATACTTTATCAATAGCATAGGTGTCATACGTTTTATTGAACAGTTTTATAACAATATGTTGCTGGTTCATTTTAGCAATGGATGTGTGTTTCGTGTCATTATTATTCGCAGGCATGTACAAGCTAGTAAACTGATGGAACAAAAAGGTAATCACTATTGACGTATTTGAAATACCGAAAACTGTGTTTCTAAATAGGTGTAAAACATTTAAAACAAAAAGATACACAAGGGATATTACCTTTTCAAATTACACTAGTTTACTCACTGTGGCCTATGTTGCTGGCGTTGTTAGAACTTATCCTGGCTATACAAACAATAAACAAATGCGTTTTAATGAGGGGTGTTAGTAATTGCAACATTTTCAGTAAATTTTGCTTTCGCTAAGCAAACTATATGATTATGAAGTTCATTAGGCTAAATTGTACGTCAATTTTTTTGTTCTCTTGGTGTCAATTACGTTCAGTACGTTTCAATTATGTGGATGAAATGAAAGGATGCATTAAAATAACCACAAATTTGAAGTGTCTCGTTTAGGTACTTCACTTTCATATATAGTTAATAATTGTTATTGATAAACAGACATGATATTGCAATTACAGTACTCGTGAAAATAACGATGTAAAATCGAAAAGGTCCATTGCATCGTTGACTCGTGTAACTTAATATTGTCTTTCTTTCGGGAATTTTGTTACAATATCAGATGTATTATGCACGAAAAACTAATAGGCAAAATTAATTATAGATTGTATGTGGGATTGTTCATTTAAGATGGTGGCTGGGATGGCATTGTATACGAGGGGAAACATGACAGACTTTCAGATGCGACTCTATAAAATAGACTGAATTTTGCTGCTTCCCTGTCTCAATACTAGCGTGCCACGCAAAATCTCCATCGCTCATCGTTTGCTTTTAAGTAACTTAATCTGCAAGGTGTCTGGTAGCCGACGAAACCACGCCGCCAAAAGTTAAGCCTTCTCAATCTTCTCGAAGATGGGTTGATTTCTAACTTCCTCGCGTTTGGTGAATATCACGGAAATTTCATCGAAAACAAAAAAAACAGTTTTTGTTTGATTAATAATGCTTTCAGAGTCCACATTTCGAAGTTACACGTTAGGTCTTCTTGCTTAACCACATTGATTCTACGTGCGTCTTATGTATTATTAATGAGACAACGAACCGGGATAACGAGCTATTGACGTATCTGAAATACCGAGGTTGGTTACTT
Organism: Acheta domesticus; assembly: GCA_031308135.1. NCBI lineage: Eukaryota > Metazoa > Arthropoda > Insecta > Orthoptera > Gryllidae > Acheta > Acheta domesticus. The sequence continues at coordinate 33,480,763 of JAHLJT010008756.1, read as the reverse complement.
ACCCGTGCATGGTTACTTTTATGGTGTTTTTTACTCGTTTTTTATATTTCGCTTCCAGGTTTTTTTTAGGATTATCTGCTACCAGCAATGCGACGGATGAAATATTCACAATGTCCCCACCCAACTCAAACCTTTGTTATTCGTATGTCTCCCATGAATCATTATCTGATTACCTTGCAGTTTAAGATACTTAAAAGCAAGCGATGAGTGATTTTTGTCTGGTAGCATGCATGTAATTACACGTCCCTAGGATGGGTATCTGACAAAGGATGTTCATCCGCACCCCCGGGAGTTTTACAAGTACACCGTTGGGCTGATATCCGGATACTCGGGAACGAGATGCGCACATGGGGGGGGGGACCATCTCACCAGCTCACCTCGTTGGTACCGGATTTGTTAAACGCCACTCTACGTTGGGTCTAAGTCCCTCCCTGAGTTTCGGGCCCTGTCATAACGAAGCGAGTCCCCAGGGCTGCTTGAGAGAGAGAGAGAGAGAGAGAGAGAGAGAGATTGTAGCATTAGAAGGGACTGCTCGGCTGTTACGGCTTGGCTTCTGCTGGCAGCATAACTGCAGGTTATGTCCGTGCACTCAGTTCATTTAGTGGGTTCTTTTACAGTTAGCTCACTTGTAAATGACTTCATCATTACCTCTTGTAGCTATTGTTTCATGCGTTAATTTGTTTCCCGACCTGTCAAATTAGTCTCTTCTTACTTGGAGTAGCTCCTCTCTAGATCCGGGGGCACGGAGCCTCCAACCCGTCTTCTCACTGCAGTCTCTTAACGATGTTGACGGTTAAACGATACGAGTACCACCAGCAAGTCTGGGTACCAGGGCGGGAAATTTCAATTCCCCGCCAGGACTTTCTACGTGGCACCACACCACAAGGCCACGGCACCAGCGCCGCCCGCGGGGGAGCGGGCGCAACGGGGGCCGCCGCGCGGGCGTGGCCCGCCATCGCATGCGCGTGTAGTTGGGCGTGCAACCGGCGGGCGGCGCTCGCGTCGGCGGCGGCGCAGCCGGGAGCAATTATTTTTAACTGCGCGTTCCGCACGCCGCCATATTTCACGCGGCTGAATAAATATTGCCCTGGACGTGAGCTTAATCTGCGGGCCACCGTCCAGTACCCCCGGCTCGCGGGGGGGGAGGGGAGGAGGTGGTCGAATCTGAGGTTAATTTTGATGGATTCGCCCCCCGCCGGCCGGTGACCTCGCCCCGGCGCCTGAATCATTGCGCGGGTGTTCATAGACGGATGACCGGTCGCCGGACTAGGCGGGCCGCGTGGGCCCTCGCTTGTGGGCAGCGGCGGCAGCGTACAAAGCGCGTGTCATGTAGACTGTCGGGTTGCGGAGAGAGCTCGCGCCAATTTGGCCGCCGGGCGAGACCTGCCGATCACGAAGGCTTGATGGATAGTCTAAAATGTATATAAAATGATATGTGGTGCCGTTTGCTTTGTCCTACGTGATGATAGCAATAGCTTTCATGTTGTATTTATTGCTACATATAACAATAAATAGATGTATAACAGTAAATATTTCAAAAAAAGTTTTATTATCTCTCATATTGCAGAAAAAAAACGATTCATGGTCAATTATAATTTGTAGCTCCCTTTCACTCTTTGAAAACTCCAAAGCTAACTACATTCAGAATCTCAGGAGAACCTATTGCGCTTAAACGAGATGTTTTAGTACATTTACACGGCCCTAGAGAGCTGTTTTTCATGTTTTGATCTGTTGGGAGAAAATTTGCATTCATTTTAGAGCACAGCGTATTTAAAAACGCTAAGCCACGTTTTTTTATTTATTGTAAAGAATGATTTCCGGCTTAAGCGGATAAACATATCAGTCCCATTTCCAGTAGAACAATACGATTTTGATACATTCCCTAAAACGTTTTCGTGCTATACATAATGTTGCATTCACATTCAATCTCATTCAACCTGGGAATCGAATCTCATCGAAGAGTCAATTTATTGCGCCCGATTCCGCTTCAGCGAGCATCTCCGAGACGGTCTTTTTCCCTCGGCGCGATCGGAGCAAACGGCAACGATCGAGCCCGTGTAACTCTTGTACTACTTTGCCCCGTTCGGGGTCCGGCATTTCCGAGCCGTGGCGCTTAACTCGCGCCCGGCGCGGGACATCGCAGGCCGGAGTGGGAGGGGTGCGTGGCCGCGATTCCCCTTGCTCCTTACGGCGCCTTCGCCCTCGCTCCGCGCCCCGCCGCTCCTCCTGCGCGTCGGGGTGCACCGACGCGCGAGACAAAGTTTACCCCATTCGCTTTTTACGGAGGCTTTTACCGTAAAGGTTAATACAGCGCCGCGGGCGCAACGGCCACCTTACACGCCTTCCGCCGAGGGGACGGGGCGAGGCAGGGGCGGGGGAGAGGCGCCGGGAACGCCCGGCGCGCCCCGGACGGGGGTTTTACTTACCCGCCGAGTCTTGTTACGCGCGCCGGACGACCGTCCGCAACTGCTTCCCTCCGCCCCGTTCCCGCCCTTTCCCCCGCCCTGACCCTCGCCCTGGCCCCGTCCTGCCCCTCCCCGCCCCTATCCGACTCGCCGCTGGCGGGCTTCATCCCTGTCAGGCCACAGCGTCCCGCCCAGACTCATTCTACTGCGTTTCCGTAGAGATCACTTCTGTTAACTCTCATCTCCCCCTTTCTCTCTCCCTCTTCTGACCCTGTGAACTCCTCTATTGTGACGTTTTCTCTCTTTTCTTGATTTTGTACTTCACTGTCTCTATGTAGTCCACTCCCTAAATCCTTCTGTTCACCTTCCACGTCGTATTGTTTTCCACCTGCGTTCTTTATAATTTTGTTACGTCACCTCCTCGCACGGTCATCACCTTTTGAAATCCGTCAGTTTTTTCGTCGTCTTTATTCCCGCTTATGCATTCTGACATTATTCCCTATGTTTTCGCCCCATTTTTATTTCTTCCTTTCAATTCGTCTTATTTATGCGTACTAGTTCTGTAATACTTCTTCTGCAGTTTAGTCTGCTTTTGCTGATGAATACCTGTCTTTTCATTGAGGCATTTCTTTGCTCTTTACATTATAATCTGTGCGTCTCTGATGTTTCGTTGTATTCTCTCGGTTATGAACATATTCCCTCCCGACCCAAATGCTGTCTTTTCATATTTCTCTTTAATGTCTTTCACATTTTACAGCGACGCAACGCATCGACCCTTTCGTTGGCTCTGGAAGGCCCCTTTGCACCCTCCCATCCTCTGTGCTGAAGCTCACACGCTTCTCACGCCATTGCCGCTGCAACCTCTGTGCTCGCCGACGTGCCAGGGAATGGCCGTGCGTTACCTCGCCCTGGGCTACAGCTCGCCTTGTCCACCGCCCACTGGCCGTCGCCCGCGGCCCGCAGCGCGCCGTCAGGTCTTCAGCGGGAAAGCGAAGCGCGTCTGTACGCGACAGCTACTCAGCGCACTTTGAAAAAAGAATGAAGTAAAATAAATCTAGCGCATGTTATAACATCCACCAGTGCAGCGTAGTGCAGGGAAAGTTCCCAGAGATCTAATTTATTCAGAACGCCAAATGCGCGGACGAGACTTTATTGAACACAACGCGGTCCAGTTATGCATTATAAATAACGAACCTACTCTTCTCTTGTCTCCAGGGCAAGGATCTGAACGACATCGTATAAATCGTAAAAACATTAATGCGTGGCGAGGCGCTCGATTGTTTTCTTTTCTTTCTTTTTTTTTTCCTTTTCTTTTTTTTTCTTTTTTTTTCCTTAGGTAAAGAAATTACAACAACTAAAATCGAAAATAGAGGCACTTATCTTTTTCTCTTCCTCGCGATAGCCATTATTGACACGTGCTTCGTGGCCTAGGAAGTCCCCAGCCTTCGAAGTTCTCCGGTAGCCCCTGGACAATGAAGCGGTAACTCACGTTGAAAGATTGATAATTGATTGATTGATTAGTGATTCCTGGCGCGAAAACCGTTTAAGGTCATTAGTTCCTTAAATGTAGTACATGTTTTCCTCGGGCGGAGGCGATGGACTTCCCCACTGGATGGCGAGATCCGGCTCCAACTTACCGTCAGCCAGTGGGGTTTTACCTCAACGAGGTATCTCCCAGTGGGGCACCGTCCCATCCGGGACAAGCTCTCCGCTCCCGACCGGTCTCCCTGCCTGTGTGGTGTATTTTATAATGTGTGTTTGTGTGTAAGTAAGTGAGGGGTGAGAATAAGACAAGGAAGAGGAAAGGAATATCGCGCTCGCTCCATGGCCCGGTTGTTACGATACCGGTCTGGTATTTGATCGGAGAAACCACGGAAAACTACCGATCAGAGCAGCCTGCTGCTAGAATTCTCCTTCAGACGGCAGTCTGAATTCGACCTAGCGGTCTAGCCAAGATCGAAACTCCTTCACCGCCGGGACTCGCCGGGCCACAAGGCACACTGCGCCTGCAACCCATGTCCTGTGATAGCGCCCTCTCTTCCACAGGACGTCGGGAGGGTAGGGGTGGGGGAAGGGTGCGCAGGGTTGCAGAGAACGCGCGATGGATGAGTGTGTGCGCAGCCGTCTCCGGCCGCTCTTCTGCCGATGGCCCTCCGTAACTCTTTCGCCGCCCCCAATTAATTTCTTTTATCCCTCTAGCGACCGTGCTATGAATGGGCTTGGAAAGCATTCCGATCACGGGAGAGTAGCTATGCATCATCTCAGCAGCAGAATAGTATGTAAAGTGAGAAGTGTGATCTTTATTTAAATGCTGGTGTAGATACAGTGAGAAGATTATTTTTTACTGAAGAATAAAACGACCCGTCTACTGGGAAGACGTGTGTTAACGGCGGCACGCCAAAAACGAAACAAGATACGAACAAAGACCGTAAAAAATGGAGTGACCAACTCTCTGAATCTGAAGCAGTGGAATTGTCGCTGATTCAATCAGTGAGTCACTGTATTCTTCAGTTGAAGTGTGTAGTTTCGCTGACAATCAGCGAATATGCGAACCTTTTCATAATGACCGCCAGCATTTCACTGGTCGTCAGTGGTAAAAGTGCCACGCCACCATCGCTCACTGATCGTTCAGTCGTCACGTTCAATTAGTTGTCACAGATTTCACTGATTCTAAAAGTGTGCCCGATTTTCACTGATTTGTTCAGTTCAATTCACTGATTGTCAGTGGCAGGGTTATAACTGACACCATCAGTGAATAGTCACTATGAATCAGTAGTTTTTCACTGATTCAGACTGAGAGAGAAAGGCGGAATTTGGCACTTATAACTTTCCTAAACGTCTAATAAGTTGTTTCTTTTCAATAGAGGCTTTTATCGAACCAATTGTTTTTAGAATATTGAATACATTTCTGTAAGTGTACATCATATCAAAGTAAAGATTTTCGGCCTTCATCACTCATCCGAAGAAAAAGGCGCCTTGTTCTTCCATCACCAAAATTGGTTGAAATTTTCTGAGTGGGAAGAAGTTCGCAAAGTGCACGGTGAAAACATACTTCTTTATCACAGTCGGGAACTAACTTGATCTTCTCTCAGCCCTTCCTTCTATTGGGCAATTGCTTTCAAACAACAAGAAAGTGCTTGCTTTTGATTCGTATACTATTGAGTATCATGCTGTACAATGGAGCTTACATCAAATTCTTTACAAAGAGAATAAAGCCCCAAACCATATTTCTGGGTCAGTATATATTCTATTTAATAGCGCCATTAAAATGTTCCCACGTTGCTATTGCGTTCACCGAGACGCTTTTAGACGCCACTAATGTCTGCACGTGAGAAAAAAGCTTTAAAAAAGACCATTAATCACTGACTAGCAGCTTTGGAACGAGAGGAGAGCTTTTTAAACTATTCGCGTTTTCCTTATTAAATTCTGAATAAACAGGGTTTTTTGGGGAAATAGATGTGTCTGATACAAATCTTTGAAAAAGATAAAGTGAATTTGTATTGCGATTATTTCAACTGTACCTGAGTGCTACCTCAACAAGATTTTCTGAATAGCATCTTCTAATTTATTTTTTGAACTTTTATGAAGAATTGAACATATTTCACTCAAATGTATGGACCAAATGCACTTTTCAACATCTCGGGAATTTTCAAAAATTAATGATATTTACTTTTTCGAATCTCGCATGCTTCGTTTGGTGAAGAGTTTTTGAGAGATGGTTGAAGAATTAGTAAAATACAAGTTGAAATAAGCATTGTATTATAAATAATTCGAGAAAGTGTATGCTGTTGTACTATTATTAATTTATTACCGTATCCCAGATAGTTTTTTCGATCACGAAAGCGCATCTTAAGGTATCAATGATTCATCGTCAATCCAATATTATTACACAATCATGAAGATTATGTTGGTTTCCTGATATGTTCATCTACATCGTATTTATGTTGGACGTTTGACATCATCGAAGCACAACCATCGATCTGTTCATTATTTGCGCAGTAAATCATACACGATTCGTTCGTGGGACTTGGTAATGGAAAACATGAGCAACCGGCGGCGGGCTGTCAATTACTTACATGACCTTCTCCAACAACAACACAATTCCATTCGCAATTTCATTGATGCAATAGCTAATTATCCAGATTGAATGCGTAGGAAAACCAAACAAAAACGTGGTGTTTTGGACGCACGGAAGGTAAATTAATTCTTTGCATCGTTCGCCCGGTGAGGTAATTTTAGGATATTTGGTATGTGGGAGCTTGATCGAGTCGTTGACAACTGCACCGGCCGCTGTCAGAGCGAAAGGTTCGAATTCACCGGGAGGCTCTGAGGTTTTCGCCTTGTGACTGAGACGTGGAAGGCAATGGCAAACCACTACGAATCCGTTAATTATCATTCGCAACATCATCATTAAGAGCCAAGGGCTTAACATTTGGTTTCGATAGTAAAGCTCACATATATTTGATGCTTCACTTGAAAGTTTGGGGAGCGAGGTAAGCTGTGTCCTCCACCCAACGACCTGCTATGGAGCTAAAATGGAGAGTGTTGTGTCTTCTTTCATGTATTTACAGAATATCCGCCTTGTTTTTTGTTTTTGTGGTTTAGTTTCTTCTAAATTAAATATTGCAAGACAGTGACTTAAGGTTTCAAATCAGCCAAAAGACTGCCAACAATCTTTATAATTCAGTAGCTTGTTTCCAAAAGGACATGTCTCCATTTCCGTTCAATTAATACAATAATTGTGTATCAATACCTTCTGAAGACCCTTCTCCGTCATTAGATCAAATATTGTGATCAAAATTACACTTCTCATATGTTTGAACCTGTCTTGAACTGCCAGGTTGAATGTGAATATTTTTTCCATTCCTCGAAAATTGCATTTAATGACTTAGGAAATAAGCTCTTCGCGGTCGTTAGTGTTAAATTGTTCGAGTAAGAAGAAATCTCTGTGGTGTGAGTGGTGCCCGCAGCGGGGTGCTGGAGCGCGTGGGTGCATTCGCTGCGGAGGAGCTGGGGTGTGTGGCTTCCGCTTTCGCCCCGGCCGACAGCCCGTGGCCGCGTGGGGCGATGGGGCGGGGGGCGGGGCCCGCCGTCCGCAGCAGCTGCCCTTTGCGGTGAGCCCCGTCGCCCCGGGCGCCACGCCTTGCCCCCGCCCCCGCCCCACGGAGCATCGCCCGTCCGCCCGCACGCGCTCCGACGCGCGCTCCCCGCCGACGCCCAGTGCTCGCACTCGCGCGCACTGCGCCTTCCTCCCGTCGGCATACACTTGCGTGACGTCGTGCTTGAAAGAGACACGGACTGTGTGTACAGTTTATTTATATCGTGAAAGAGTAGGCTGCCGACCTGGATGGCTGAGGTGTCTAACAGATTGAGTCGACTCAGCGCTTCCTTACAAACGATCACCAGGTATCTCCACTCCTAACGGGGAACCGCCCCAGCCGGGACAAGCGCTATACTCCGAACAGATCTCCCTGCCTGTGTGGTGTATTTTAGTGTGTAAGTAAGGATGTGAGAAAAGGACTAGGAAGAAAGGAAGGAGAGATCGCGAGCGGTCCGTGGTCTCGTTTGTTAGGGTACTGCTCCGGCATTCAGCCTGGTGTTGATCAGAGAATCAGCAGCTAGAATTCTCCTCCAGACGGCACTGAATTCGACCTAGCTGACAAGTTAGTGTCGAAAAGTCCAGCCGAGCGCTGCGCCGTCGGGACTCGAACCTAGGGACTTCCCGGTAGAGGCACTGCAGTGACATCAGTTGATGCACTGAGCCACCTCTCCCTGTCCAAACCTTCGTCTTGACCTCACTTCCTTGCATCTTCCACTGGCTCTGGCCTTCCTCTCCTCTTCCGCGCCCATTAGGGGGCGTGGCATGTTCGGGCGCGCGGGCGCCCGGTCTCCACGCCGCGGGCGCCGAGCGACAAGTCCGCGCCGATGATTGAAGGATAAGAGCGGCCGGCCGTGTCACGTCCACAACTCGCACCCGCGTGCGGCCGGGGACACGCGCTGACGGTATTAACCTCTTCGGGGTGAATAATGACCGCGATCAGTTTGTGAGAAACTGCGCCGAGCTTTAACTTGTGAATGTCGCCGGTGGCGGTGACAGGTGATGGTTTGATGTCGCGTTGCAGGGTTTAGAGAGCTCGACAACGTACATGTCCCCGATACTCAGAATTTGCTATGAGTTGTTTGGAAGGGGCCGAACAATAAATGGGCATCAATTTACGGGTTTTGTGTTTGGTTCGCTCGATTCGGACTATAAATTTCTCCAAATCGTGTTGTTGCGTATAAATATACTTTAAATTGGAAGTTAAGTTGTCGGATTTCTGTTGGGTGTTCTAAAGTATCAATCATAAAACACATACTAATGCAATAAAAATATTATTTTATTCATTCAAATATTATCTTTATTATCTATAATTTTGATTTTCGGCTTCTTTGTGTTCGGAAGGGTCGTACCCACCTAACCACATTTTTATCACAGTTGCCAGGGTTTTGTGGCGCAACGTCCATTCTCTGGGGTGTACTAGCATTGAGAGTCTAGTATTTCTGTTAACCTAGATTTTTGTTGTTCGGAATTTCGGGGAAAGATTAGTTTTTGTGAATTAATGTAGAGTTTTTAAACGACGATATTAAGAGAAATCAATTAATAAAACGTAGGGCGAAGAATTATGTTCCGATATATTAACGGATTTGGATTTCTGGAATTTGACATTCCTTCGATGAAAATCATGCAATTTAAATTAAAAATTGGATCATAAATCTATATAGATGAACTTGTACAATGCGGTAACTGAATCATGGATTAAGAATGAAAGACAATGCCTCAAATAAAAATATAAAAAGTAAAATTCTGTACTTAAATACATATGAAAGAAACATACCAGGTCGAAAGTCAATAAGGAAACGAGATAGAAAAATGATAATACTGTAGTTTCTTATAGAGATTATGAAACAATAAAGAATCTTCAATCTGTGGTTCTCAAATGTTATTGAACAATGTCGATTGTGAAGAAATCACTTGACGGTCCCTGGTATTGGTTCCTTTCAGAATCCTCATAATGCAGGATATAATTATGGCGAACGATCTGGGCTGTCCGGCTGAATGATCAGCCAACCGCACCCTGGCCTGCACCCGCATACAACCCGAGCACTGACCACTTCAGCGCAGACCAGCCCTGAGGAAGACCGCGACAAGATGGTCGAAACGTCGGCAACACGATCTTTGACGCGGCGTCACCCGGATATTCACATGACTGTAGCCGCGGAGGCCTACGACTTCATATAATTATGGCGTTAGAAACATATTTTTCAGAAGTGGTTTAAGCGAGCAAGCCCTTCCTCGGAGCCAAAGTTGTCAGCCCCGTTGTCTTGCAGCCGTTTGCATAAACTCGCGAGTCAAGCGGTTTAGAGGAGGAGCTGCCAGAGGCGGGCGACCCCCATCCGCCGCCTCGAACCCGTATCCCCGGAGGCGGCATGACGCGGGGGGCGGGGGGGGCGGGGGGGGCGCGGGTGCCGGGCGCTTGGGCCGGCCGAGCGGGCGAGGCCCGGGCGCGGCCGCGACCGCAGCTGCGGCCCGCGCATTAGCGTCAAAGGGAGCCGCGGCGCGGAACGCCAGTCGGCAGCAGCGGCGGCGGCGGCGCCCGGGGCGTCTGATTGGCCGCGACGAGCCGCCCGCCCGCACCGCCCCCCCCCAACAACACCCCCTCCAACCGCTGCCCCCCCCCCGACACCGCCCGCGCTCGAACCCGTCCGATAAATGCCGTGTTATTGTGACAGACGCCCCGCTCCGCTCCGCCCGTGACTTATCTGCTTTAAGCGTGCCCTTAAATCATCGCCAGATAAACTGGGTTTACGCGTCGGGATTGACGTCCCGCGCGAGCGTGGACCCGGCGCCCGCGCGCGCGTATTAATATCAGCGCGCGTCCGAACGCCCGCCCGCCCCGCCTGCCCGCCTGTCCGCTTCGCCTCGGCGCCGCGCTGCCAAGAAATTATAACCCGCCGCGTGTATTTATACGCGCGAGAGTTGCGCGGATTTTCAACAGTCAGTTAATTGTATAAAAATTTTAATTTTAATCGCGACTGTTAGCGTTTTTGTTTACGAAGCGGCACCGGGGCGCGTTTATTTATCGCTGTTATTAAGCCCGGCTAATAAACATGTCGCGCTTCCGGCCCGCGGCATCGATCCAGGGGGAGGGGAGTGGCTGTCAAAGACACGCCCCGCCGCCGCGTCGCCGTGCGGAACACGCCGCGATGAGTTTTCGGTGCGTGTGGACGGCGCGGCGCGCGACAACCGAAATTCGGTGGCGAAAGTTGGCTTTTGAGATATCGGAGGCCGAGTTATCGCGCTGCGCTGCGACATGCGGTGAAAAGCGTGTGTGAGAGTTGGATGTTGCGGTGAAAAGCGTGTGTGAGAGTTGGATGTTGCGGTGAAAAGTGTGTTGTCGTTGGATGGGATTTTTGCTAATGAGTTCGCGGTTTAAGGGACGCAAGTCAAGCGAATGTGAAGCTGTAGGTAGATCTTGTGAATCCAGTTAGCATTTCTCACAAACGTGTATATGTTACTCTTCAATTTTCTGGTATTATGTCTCGATATATTTCTGATTTATTTTTAATAGATTAATTTGAAATCATTTTATTGTATTTTCAAAGCAATCGTGCCTTTCTGTGCAGGAATTAGATCTATTTTTATTTCAAATTAATTAACTTCCTTGCCGAGTGCAGTGTTTCTTTTGGTTTTAGGCAAAGCGTTACTATGTATCAAAATTCATAGTGCTTTGGATTTGAAACAAGATTTAATGAGTGCCTTATTTTTATATGGCTACATAAACAGACGACTACGCAATACCTCTTTGGCACATTGAAGTAGAGATGGTTGCTCAGAATAATAAGTAAAAGCAATGGGGTGATAATTTCAAATAAGTACTATCTTTTACTGTCATCAACTATGAGTTGAAGTTATAAATGCAATACAAGTTAATATCTTATCTCCTTTACATTGTTATATCCTTTCCAATTTGCATTTTACTTCAACACGAAATGAAAATTCCAATTCATCTTTTTTTGACTTTCACTTCTCACACAGCCATTTCCAACATATTTATGGCAGACAAGGAAAAAGCATAGAAAGAGCACTGTAGCCCTATAAAGATTTTGAATTCACCTCTTTCGTCACTCGTTTCAAATGTTCTTGACAATTGTTTTTGTGACATTGCATTGAAGGTTCGACTCTTGTTTTTGTAATTTTTCTGTTCCCAGTGCAATTATTTCAAGAAGGCTGGAACGCAACGAGTTTTAACGAATTTTTAATTGCAAGTCTTTGTTTAGAACTGGAACGAGCGAACTTCGTGCGTACCGAACTTTCATTATAATGAAATATTTACGTTTGGGGAGATGGCGAATGCCGTACGTAGTTGAACGGTCATTCAGATGAAAGTTGCTGCTGCGGCTGGAGGTACTTCGCTGTTTGCACACTTTGTAAGTTGTAATTAATGATTTTCCAGCCGACCTATCTGAATTACGTGTACGACCTCGCGGATCAAAAACATGTCGGCGCTTGTTTTATATATTATGCGTCCGCGTTCTCTAGGGAAGTAAAAACACTCGCACAACATGAGCTCTGTCGTGTGAAGTAAAAGCACGGCATCAGGTCTGAAAATAATTTTATGTTCAAAGACATTTTTGAGTTACGGTATTTCTTATAGTTACAATTGTTTACTCCACTTTATTATTCCCAGTAGTAGAGGTAATAATAGTAGTATGATAGTTTTTTCAGCCTAAAGAGACACTTTAAACTCATTGGGCACATGTAAGTCTAAGCAGGTCACGAGGCAATAGGAACTGTACCGGGAAATTCATACACCTGAGTCAATAACTATGAAATCTCATTGCATCGATTACCCGACCTGACCTTCTTTCTTATTTCCATTTTCTCATATTTCATTACGTTCCATGTATGGTGTTATTCCTTTTTCAAACGAAAATGCATTTCGTTAGAATGGCAGATCCTAGAATTATGTTACTCAAAGAAGGCGTTCTCATGAATTGCAATATCTTTATTGACGTACAGGGAATTCCCTGTACGCCTGCACACTGCAATATCAACTCGTGGCGGCAGCAGCTGAATTTGCCTTCCCGCGAATTGCGTTTCGCCTAGCCCTCCGGGGGCGGGGAGAGTTGCTGCTCGCAGTGCGTGGGCGGTGCGTGGGTTTCGCAGGTGCGTAGGGGCGACGCATCGGGACTTCGCCCGCCCTGCGACTGCACACGTCTATTTGATTGCGTCAGAACGTTTACTTGCCAAACACCAGTCATACCAATGATGGAGCAAATGAAACACGTGGGTCAATCCATTTTAAGTGGTTCAGAATTTAATAAATTGGTCGCTCGACCATCTCGAAAAAAATTGATACTTTTGTAAGTAAATTTGCTTTATGTTTTGGCTGTTCAAAAACATCTTCAACATTTTTTTTATTATACCTGGTTTACAAATGGCGGCCACATTTGTTTCCCGCCGTGCGCCATTTTTCCCGGTTGCAGACGTTTACTCTTTTCTAAATTACTCAGCTCTAGGCTGTTCTAGCGTTCTATAAAAAAAAGCATTCGATTCGGTATTCAAAACAAAAGTGGCCTCCATTTGTAAACCAGGTACTATAAAAAGTTAAAGATGTTTTTGAACAGCCATAATGCAACGAAAAGTTTGTACAAAGTATCTATTTTTTTCGAGATGGTCGAGCGACCATTGCTGGAACACTTAAAATGAATTGACCCACATGTGACTTCGTAATATGAGATTTCCCACCGCATGTTCTTAGGCAAAAAATTTTGGGCTTCGACACCGTGCTTTCCCTAGAAGTTTGTAATTTATTTTTTCTGAAACGCCTGGATATTTAAATGATACTTGTAGTACATTAGAATTTTTATAAAGTGGATAAAACGTAGAACACTCAAGTCGTTAGATACTCGTTTGGTTACGAAAATGGGTTTAACGGTCTTGATGGATAATTGTAGTGATTTCATAATGATCTCATATATTAATATTATTTACAGCACTTATTTCGTAAATAAATATGAGCTATCTTGTTCCTCCGTTCGACCGTTGAAATAAATGTAAATGTTCGTAATGCGGGCGAAACTTTACAGTACAGCAAGGGGCTCAGTCTGCAGAATCTTCGTCCTATTTCTTTTCTTTAATCCCATCATTGTGTGCTGTGTTTGAGGACATATATATTGCACAGTTTTCCCGGGGTTGATTCACATGTTGCATTGTGCCCTGCACGTGGAATCAGTATCGTGTTGCTATCCAACCACAAGTATAGATTCTTGTAATATTTTTTGAAAGCAATTCGTGATTTACAATTCATGATGAGATACAATTATTTTTATTTACAACACTCAGTTTGACAATTTCTAAATCTGGCGCATTTTGTGCCCAGTTTTTGAACATGTTTCGGAAATCTCATTTACAATTTTTCCTTAATCAACAACCATTAGCCTTCTGTTGCAAGATCCCCGTGAAATAAAATTTAAAACTATGCAAATAGAAGAAAGAACATACATATTCGAAAAAGAGATGGTAATAAATGGTTTTAGTTGAAGATAAAATTGTGTACGTGTTTTTATTCTCCACTCGAAACGTAGCGTGATTTTATTTATGTACGAAACAAAAAACTAGATAGAGGAAAGTCTGGTTCCATTAGCCTTCAATCCTAGGTTTCTTCCCAGAAAAAGAAATGCCTTTCGAGCCATTGTCGTTTACGTTAAGAGGAAGCGGAAGAAAAAATTCGTATTCCGCTGCTTCCACTTTCTGCCGTCGCGGGAGAGGGGCGCTGGCGGCAACAAAGACGGCGGCGCGGCGGCACGAATTCATCGCGGGCGCGAACGTGTCTGTCAGCGCCGCCTATCGGCCGCGGTGAAAGCCGCCCATAACTCACAATGACCATCGCTGAAAGAACGCTTTACATACACAATGCGTGATTCGCGGGAAGGAATTTTACAATTTGCATGCAAATTCGGACCCTCGGCGCTCGTTCGTTTGTTCGCAGACGGAGCCGCCATCCCAGCGGTGATGCCGTGCGCTCCCACTCCCCCCCCAAGTCCCCAGTGACCCCGCCTTCCATGCCGTTTCCGCCCACGCCCACCCCGCCGACTCTACCGTCGACTCCCAGCCATCTCCCACGCCCGGTTGCCGTCCATTCAGTGCCCTCGATGCCCCCCGTCACCTTCAGCATTCTCGCCCTTCTCTACAGCCTTGCCGCCTCCGCCGCCATCGATACCAGCCGTCCCCAACACTGCGTGGCGCTCTATTCACCACCGTCACAACCTTCCGCCCTCTGTTCTCGCCGTTTTCACTGTCGCCTCTGAAGGTCCCGCCCTCGTCCGCACTGCTGCCCACGCCGTCCCCGACAAGCGCGCCGCCCACCGCCACTCTGCCCTCACGTTGCCCTTTCAAGTGCCGACACCCCAACTGCTCCCCAACGCAAGTCCACGGCGCTCCTGCCCCATTAGATTTGCAACTGTTGAAGTCTACTACTCTAGGAACGAAATAAAAGAAGAAGCTAATAAAAGGCGTTGGCGGAGGAAAAGGAGTTGAAGGTTGCGGGTGGGGCAAGACGCAATTTTCTTTCATTATTCATGCAGTCCGCTGCTGAAGCTCTCATCAGCGCAATCGACTGTGGCTCATCCGCTCGCTGTATAACTTTTGCTCTTTAGCATTGTCCACTTCATTAACCCATGCTTATATTGACGTAATATCGCTCTCTCTCTCTCTCTCTCTCTCACTCTCACTCACTCAATCACTCACTCACCCACCCACTCACTCAGTCACTCAATCACTCACTATCTCACCCTCTCCCTCATTCGCTCTCCATCTGTCACGCTCTCACTCACTCGCGCGCGCACGCGCGCTCACACACACACACACACACACACACACACACACACACACACACACACACACACATACACACACACACACACGTACACAAACGTACACAAGCTCCCAGATTCGTGTGTAAATGTAAGGGATGAGAAACGCGTGAGCGACTGTTCTTGTAATTACCCTCAAACTACAATCTGTTTCACTACTTTCAATTATAAAGCAGTTCATATTTTTCATTATTTTATCACTTCCATTCTTAAACAAATCTCAACAATTGTTTAAAATAAGAAAATTCCTATCATAAAACACTTTACAGTATTCAGTATTTAATCACTTCCATGTTTAAACGAATCTCAACAATTGCTTAAAATGACAACTTGCTCTGTCGACCTGCCAGCTCATCTGTTTGTCTGCGGAAGAGGTTCTTCTATCTCCTCCGAGGGCGTTCGTGCCCTCTCCGCGCCGCGCCGCTCGCTCGCTCGTTCGTTTGTTTGTTTTGCGGCCGCGTGGCGCTCTGCCCTCTGGGAGGCCGAGGTCCAGGGGTCGCGTCCGGGCGCCGCCGCCGCCGCCCCCACCGCCACCTCCGCCGCGCCTCGTTCCGCTAATTACGGAGTTGCGGATAATTCGGTTCTCCATAATTTCGTCCAATTACCCGTCCGGCAGGGGGAAGGGTCGGCGGAGGAGGATTGGAAGGGCGGGGCAGTGGGGTGCAGCGGCGCCGGAGCCGCGTGAGCCTTAGCTGCTGCGTGTGCATAGTGATGCGGAGTTGCAGATCCGCTGATTACTCGCCGCGCCGTTGCGGCCTGCGATGCTCAGCCGCTGCGGATGGAAGGCGAAAGGCGCAAATTGCCCCTGGACACACAGCCGGCGGGGGCTGTTCAGCCTCTTTTCCAGGCGGTTCCTCGACTGCCTCGTAATCAGTTTGATTGCTGCGGGGCCGCATTGTGCTGTGCCAGTTCCTCACAACCGTCTTCACCGTGATCTCGCCCACTCTGCCCAACCGTTCTGCTGGCCTCCTTCGAATCCGCTGCATCCGTAAATGAAAATTTAGAAGCAAACGCAGTAGACAGGTTGTTTCTACGGAGTTCGCCCATAACTAAGCATTTAGTGTAAAATACTTTAAAGAGTTGAATCTCGCTCTTTCGTATCTCGTTGAGGTAAAAATAAGGCAAAGAAAAAAACATCTCTAAACGAACGCCTCTTAATAGTAGCAATTTTCTAGATCTTGAGTAAAATATTATGTTTGTCGTAATATTGTACGCTGCACTGACAACAATTGCTGTCTGAGCCAACTCAGTCTGTGTCGAACGTCCACTCGTCGACCGTCCTCCGAAAGTACTGCCTGCCTTCTGCATTGCCTCGTGTGACCGCAGCGCCGGTCGTCGCCTCCCTCGCTGACGCAGTGACCGCTAATCACAGAAGCGCGTGCGGATGGGCCTGATATTTCCGCGGCGCTGGCGCCTTTGTCATTAATATTGCAATTCGCAGCGCGCCATTAACGTTAGATTAGTGTAAATCATTGCGCGAAGCGGTAATTGCCGCGGCACCGCGCGACAAGGTGTCTGCGGCGAAGCGACTCGCGAGCGACTGCACTGCGTTGACGCGGGGAACCAGATGGGAACCTTCTTTTGTCCCAGACTCTTCCCTTTCCCTTTTTTTGTCCCCGAATCATCTCCGGAGTATGCTGTTGCAAACAAAATAATTACTCTTGCTTCTTTTTGATGGTTGATTATTTCGTGTTTTCGGGCGGATCGACTGCTACGATCGTTACGCCCGTAAGTGTAGTGCATGATTTATTACGAGAGGTGGCGGGGTTCTTACTTCGCTGTATGGAGGTGACCTGGTGCCAACCTACACGTCGGCTTGCGCGGTATTCCTCGTCCAGGTATCACCCACCAACGAGACACCCGTCGGTCGAGAGTCCAGTCGGTCTAAACTCACGACGTGTGTGGTAGCGTAGTTAACGTGAGTGTAAGTGTGTCTGTGTGTGTGTGTGTGTGTGTGTGTGTGTGTGAAATGAATGACGATGGGAAGTGGATGGAGGATCGTGCAACATGCGTGGCTCGTTTGTTAGGATAGTTCTTCGGCATTCGTCTGGTGTCGATTGGAGATATCATCGAAAACTACCGATCAGAGCTGCCGACCGCTAGAATTATCCTCCAAACAGCGGCTGAATTCGACCTAGCTGTCTCGCTAGTGTCGAAACGCCTGATACGGCTTGGGGCACTTGAATCTTAGAACCTCCAGGTCAGAGGCACTGCAGTGACATTTGTTGATGCTCTGAGCCACTTCGGTCGGTTTCTTTTTGTTATTCATGTTGTTTCATATTTTAATAAGTAAAATATATTTTAATAAGTAAAATATATTTTAATAAGTAAAATATGAGTGTATTCCCTTTCAGAGACTTTTGAAGGCTAGAGTGTTGTTATCGTTTGTTAGAACGGTCATAGTTCTCTAATTTATATTCCATTTCTACAGTGTTTCAACTTGAATTCTGTGAATACTCTATTTGCTCTCTAGCACGACTATTTTCCCCTTCAGCACGTTTATTTCCTCAGAAATGCCTTCCTTCCGGAACTGCGCGGCGATTAAGCCCCTCCTTTTTTCGCTTCTCTTCACCTCGTTTCCTTCAATCCCTCCATTTCTGAAAGGGATCTTCTCATCTGGCCCAGTCAGTCAGGACGACTTCCTCTCCGCGCTCCGCTCTTTTGTTCTTGTACCTCGATCGCGTCATTGAAAGCACGTGGCGTCAAAGGCTGTCACTGTCTGTCGGGCCGCCCGCCCTTCCAACAGCTCTGCTCTCTTCTTCTCGCTCGATCTAGAGGCCTATCGATTTCAACGTACACGATGGCTTCCGGTGTCCCTTGTGTTTTGGAACGTGACCTCTGTCGACTCGGCGCCGCAGGTCGAGAGCGACGCGCGGACGCCAACGCCGACACGGGATGGCGCGCGTCCCGGAAGTGGAATCCTCTCGCTTCCGGGAGAGCGGTAGCAACGCGTAGCGGTCGGTTGGAAGAGGATCATTCGATAACCCAGTTCCGAGTATTATGTTGACCGTTCTGCAAGTTGTTTAAGTAGGCGGCTCCTTCCCCTCCCCGCTGTCCACTCTTAGTTCTCATCGTATTTTTCTTAATTCGTAGTAGCCGACTGAATGAACTGATGCGCAAGAATGACACGAACGAACTGAATTTTTGTTTTGTTTGTTCAAGAATTGTATGTTTGTTTTTGGAATGTTAAAGAACGAAATGTTAATTTGGGGAATCGAATGAACCGAAACAAATATTTCCGCTTCTATTTTAACAACGGTTTCTACGGTGAAAAGTATTTGAGTGATCACTTCCCCCGCCTCATGATACATTTCCATTATGCAGACGGAGGTACGTCGAAGTTCAAACAGTGCTGCTTAGTGCACTGCAAGTGAGAGAATGAATTGTGGACTTGCTGAAATTGTATTTTATTATTAATCCCTTGCTATATAGTTGCATTCGAGAATTCTGTTCTAACTCAAAAAAGCGACAAAATAATTTGAAATAAATCAGTTCCATTTTTATGGGGAGTAAGTACACTTACTTCCCATCCAAATATATGAGGAGTAACTATTTTCATGGGGATATTTATGCGAGGAGAAAGTATACTTATTCCCCATGTAATTATATTTATCCCTGACATTATACCAATTTCCCCGTGGTAGGAGATGTATTTCGACCTCATGGACGATCCTAGCTATTTATTTTTATGGAATAATGTTATCCAATCAATCAGAGTTTTATAAAATCTATTTTCATTAATTAAAATCCAAGAGACATAAACAAGTTTTGATAGAACTTTTATATCGCCGATTAATGGGAAGAAAATGAAGTTTTACGGAAAATAAATCACGCTCTGCTGTACAAAATAGTTTTTTATTATTATTACAATGGTATTCCGGAAAAGCGATATGTCCTTTTCATTATGCTTTTGACAGTTATGAAGAACTTTTCACTTATCGGAAATACGTAATTAAAAACTTTATGATTGGCTTCTGCTAAAATTGATATCTGTGATCAAACAACCGTTTGGCGCGAGATCGGTTTACATAATATAATTGTCTTGATTATTGTATATCACCAATAGTATTGTATATCATTTTTTTATCTGCCAGCGTGAAAACATTCACCAATTATATTTAAAACTCCTTCTACCACAACGAATTTTACAGTAGTAAAAGGAAACGCTAGGAATAAACTGGAACAGTTGCAGTTCGCTATAAAAGTCTAAAATGTGATCTGTTGTGTACTGGTTTTCAAATTTCCGAACGTTGTTCTCAGCAATTAGAAAACACGCCTCGCACTTTCCGCCTTTTTAAAATTGAATTTCAATGGATGTTAATCGTTACGCCTGGGGATAGTTTAAATTATTAAAAAAGCATTGAAATATTTCAACTTGTTTGTGACCTGATCGACCTGACAGTACAGCTGAGAGTGCCCTGGTAGCCACGTGTATGTGAACGCTGCACAGCTCCCAATCCCCATGCTGCACGGTGGAAGCCCAACGTCCACTCGCCGCGCCCTCTCCTCGCCCACCCCCTCCACCTCTCAGGCGCTCGAAAGCGTTGAAACGCGATTCAGAGCGCTTTTGTGAAGGTCCATCTGCATTGGAGGATTTCTGTCACTACGCTTTGATTAATCACGCAGCACAGCGACCGTGTGTGGCCCGGCCCGAGCCGAAATCGGCCTTTCTGGGCGGACAGGGAAGCGAGTGCAGCCCGCAGCAACGTTATGCGCGTGCCTCGCTTCGCCCCTCCCCACCCAGCCCCGCCCCACCCCTTCCCCCTCCCCAACCAGCCTCACCCCTTCCCCCTCCCCACCCAGCCCCACCGTACCAATCTCGTCTCGCTTGGCCCTGCCCAACCCTGCTCGGCCCTGCCCAACCCTGCTCGAACCTGCCCAACCTTGCTCGACCCTGCCCGGTCCCGCCCACCCTGCGCCACGCGCCCTCTCTCCTCTCCCTCTTCCCCCTCTTCCTCGCACCCCCGCCCCTCTCCCTTCCCCCTCCCCCTTCCTCGCATTCTTCCTCCTTCCCCTCTCCCTTCCTCGCCCCTCCCCTCCACCGTTTCCACCCCTCCCTCGCACCCCTTCCCAATACTCTCTTCCTTCTTTACTCCCCACTCCTTCCTCTCCACCCATCCCACCCCATCAATCCTGCCCCGCACCCTCTCCACCCCGCTCAGCCCTCACTGGTCCCGCTCGCTCCGCCCTACTCGACCCCTTCGCTCCGATTCGACGCGCCCTGTAAAGTGTTCGTATTTTAAAGTATTATCCGCGCGCGGATTCGGGAAACACGCGCGGCGAAACTTTATGTTCCATTTTTGCGCGTGTTGCGTCCACTCGTCCTTTTGTTTGACGCGGCACAATACTGCTGCTCAAACATCAATATTCACTGGAAACGAGAACTAAAATAAGAGGTGAACATAAATATGAATGTGCTGTGACAGTGTGCCATTAACGAAATAGCGGAGAGTTCTCTGAAGTAGGAGAGCGCGCCGATCGCAATAAATCGGACAGCGTCCGACGGCGGGATATTCGCGGAAGTGGGAGGCGGGCAGAGAGCGGGTGGGAGGGCTTAAGCGCTATCATTGGCACGTGCACGTGGCGCCGACTGCGGAATAAAAACGGACGCTGGGTCGCGCAGCGACGCGGACCAGAGTAGGATTTTTCAACGTCTGTTGCGGCGATGCTCCGCGCTGTCACGGCCAGGCCCGCGCCGCGCCGAGGTATTTCATGTGCGGCGGATTCTATTGAACGGGAAAGACACATCGCCTCTGTGCGATCCAATCGCAGCTGTATCGCCCGTTTCGTCATTACTTACATGTATGACCGGATCGGTTATGTGAGGCACGATTCGCGGCTGTGCGTCGACTTCAAACGGCTTATGGATGCGTTTGGACGGTTGCGGCGTGCTCGTTTCTGGGGTAAAAAAGTAAATCATGTCGCGCTGATGTTAAGCATAGTAAGACAATCGGAAACCTGTAAAAACATTGCTTGAAAGGATGTTTCCTTGATATGCGATTATCTGGATAACCGTTTTCCTGTGTAGCTGATCAGAGATTGCGAAATTGAGATCTTCTTAAACTTTGATGAATTTACTGAAATGTTTGAAAAAACGAGGGATTAAATAGGGTAGTTGTTAAACTGACCATTTGGAAATAATGTATAATTTAATTTTCTGACAACTACAGCGTTTATATGAAAATACAGTAAATCCAGATGGTGCGATTCGAAAAGGGCTGTGCAATTTCTCTTTTGAAATAGAATTAACAGTCTTTCATCACTTTTGCAGAAATTTCTGAAAGGCAAGATAGGTTGATAGCTACAATTAAGATACAAAACATGTCATTCGAAGATATAAAAGTAAAAAAAGTAATGATAATATTAAATTCTAAGTGGCACGAGGATTCTCAGTCAGTTAACACTAATGACGTCGAATGAGCGTTCATTTTGTATGAAAACACTATCTTATTTTAGCGTTGTTTCTTCCAGTGATTAAAAGTTTCACTTTGTGAATCTTAAACAAGTTTTTTAATCTCGAAGGTAGAACATCCCAGAGTGAATTATAACGTCATTATATCGACATGCTAACGAAATTTTGTTAAGTACGGTCTCATTAATGAGTTTTTCGCAAAAGCCAGAAGCTAGTTTTGAGTTACAGACGTGTGAAATTTTTAATTTGCGGCTTTTGGGATAGAAGCGACGTCCATCGATGCAAATATGTCTGTTGTTTTAAAATGGATTTTTGAAATGCAATCCCCCGTTGAATTAAAAAGGCTTTTGTGCTTCGTCCTTTCAACGGAGAGAATGAGCTTTGACACATCTATTTTTAAACTCGTTTTTCTTGAGATACGTTTACACAACAGGGAATGTTACATCGACTCGCTTTGAGTTCGTCACTCAAAATTCATCTCGCCCACAGTGCACATGATTTAAATAATGGAGAAGATCTTGAAATGTCACGTCCGTTCGCTACAGAGGCCAGCTCTTGCATGGAATTCATTTTTGTGTTATGAACTACAAAATAAATGCAATCTGAATAGATTGACGGTTTTTTGTTTTTATGTTGGGGTTTAAAAGACAATACATGTTTTTGCAGTATGTTTAAAGTATATGTTATCATTTGCGAAACATTTCCGAATCCATCGATAAGAGCATGTCTTATTTTTATTTCTTAATGAACTTTTTTAAATAAAAAAAACTCAATAAAATTGTGTAACTCGAGAATTTACATGAACGCTAATAGCATACAAGTAGTTCCAAATAGGATTTATTTCCCCTCTCACATTTTCTATGAAACTATGTACACAGATGGAAAAAAGGAACTGATATACTTTGTCTGAAAAATCAGGAAAATAAACAAAAGCATTTTTGCGTAGGTTCGCGCCAGCGTAACTTTTTTCATTTCGCTCTTAGCAACTCGCGGGGCGCGCAGCCGGCGCGGCGCGGCGCGGCGTCGGGGTGCGCCAACCGTTGGCGCCAGCGCGGGGTAAGCCGCGGCCCTGGGATTAGGCCCGCGAGGCGCCAACGCCGCGCCAACTTCTGGCGTTCCCGACGTGCCCGCGCGGGCGCCGCACCGGTTGGATCTCGCGATTAAGTTCACCGCTCGGGCCAAACTGCGCTGTTTCTGCCTATTCTGCCGAAACTCTCGACCGCTCGGGGCAGATGCAAACGGCCTCGAATCAACGGAAGTCAATGGCTGAACAGGACGCCAGTTTTTGTTCCCCAACCCGTGCCATTCACTTTTGAATAATAATAATGTAAATTTATACATCTGTTACAATTTAAAATATCATTATATTCCGTATTGATGCACAAAAAAACGTTGCTTTTGATTGAAGTTTTGAAACACATATCCCGGTGAATTAAATCGGAAATTTTATATTGTGGAAACTTAATATTTCGAATATGAAAAAAAGAGACAAATTGAGTCATTGAAAGAGATTCGAATTGCATGAATTGTTCCTAATAATTTCGAATTACATCAAATTGAGTTACTGGAGATCAAGTTACAGACGATGCATTGTAATTTAAACTTTGTAGTAAACACTTTCTTAATATTACAAAGAAAGCTTTCCACGTTGTATTGCAATAAGATCTCGATACGCATACTAATCTAGTTGCAAATTATATTAAATTTATTATTGCCTCTTCGGTTTGGACTAATGCTTGCGGCGGACATTCCAATTACTAATTAGATTCAACAAATTAATGCTTATTTGATAACTATAATACATTTTTAATTTAATGCTGTAGAGTATTGAAATTCCTAACTCTCAACTGCATTCCACTCCACATTCCTTTTTAAATTATAAAATAAATTATTTATTATTTACAAAACTGGCTGGCTTGTCATAACAGCTATCCAGTAGTTAGTGCCCGAGAGAAGAGAAAGTAATTTATTTCCTTTTTATCTACTGTCCATTCTGTTTCTGATCAAGGGCCTCATAGCAGCATTTCCAGTGCAAACAGAATGGAGTTGGCTGCGTGCCTTGATTTGCCACATGCAAAAACCTTGCATTAGTTTGCCGCTTGTTTTGGACTCCTAACGGTATTATTCTTTATAACGTTGCGTTCACATATATTTGATATTATTTTTTGAAGTTATATTTAATATAAAATATTTTTTATTGGGAATGTTTTTCGAATTTGTTATTTAGCTACCTGCAAACGGGGCCTTTGAGGGAAAACATTATATAAATAAATTAAAATAATAATAATAATAATATTCAAATGAAGTAGCAATAAAATAAAATTAATAATTTAATTATATGTTTATTGAATTTACCGTGTTTGGACTGTAATTCGTGCTTTATTAGGTATTTCGTAGCAATTGTTGTATATTAAATATTTCACATTTATATTTTGAGCGTTTTTAAGGAAAAGTAAACTAGAAAGTGAGGATGCTATGATTGTTTCATGCAAAAAGAGCGTTTATCACGTAAATTTCAGTCGTAGTTTCGTATCGAATTTGAGCTTTCGCGTATTTAGTACCTCCGTGAAGAGAACAAGGTTCTCCTCACCTGTGTGTGAATAGCCCTCGATCCCCATCCGCGTATCTGCGAGCTCCTGCACCTGTACCTGGAGGCGGGCGGCTCGGCGCGGCCCGGCACGGCAGGGCACGGCGTGCGAGCCCCTGCGGCTTCGCAACCCGCCTGACACCTGCGTCACGCGGGCTTAGCGTCGTGGGCCTGCGGCGGGGCACTGCAGCCGCGCCGCGCCGACGCACGCACCGCCTGGATTTTGCGGGAGCCCTGCCTCCCCTCCCCTCCCCACCCCACCCCAGCCAACCGCACACCTCCCTCTTCCCGCGCCTAGCGGCATTATGCCATTCGGTTAATGGACGCTCGTACATCCGGGATAGGTCGCTAATGCCGCCGTAAAATCCGTTTTTCCGCCGAGAGCGGGTTGATTTCGTGTTAGGAACTAGCTGGGTCGCCTCTGGTTTGGGCTCGACGGAGATGAATGTGAATAACGTCAACTTTTAGGGTCCCTTCCTCCCCCTCTCCCCGTCCCTCCACGCCGCCTCTCACCCCGACGCCGCTCTCCGCTTCGTGACATGCCCTGTTTCGCGTGTATCCACTTCAGAGGCGAGCCTCGTTTGTTATAAATGATAATGGCGGGTTGGGCGTTGTAGTTTATACGCTTGTGAGTTCTAATGAAGTGGTTAACTCAAGTTGAAAGTCAGCTCGTAACGGGTGTCACCTGCAGTGTTCCACTCCCATCGATCCTCATCTTACAAAAGGCTCTCCGAGCAAATTTGGTTTTACATCCTTAGTTGCCGTGAGACTGGAGGAAAAGTTCCGTTTGTTTCACATGTATTTCTGTAATGTTTACTCTGTATTGCAATTTCTATTTTACCTACGTAGAAGGGCGTAATTCTTGTTTCTTTTGCGCTTGCCGTCCCTTTAGCGAGTACGTCTTGTGACTGGTGTTTCTCTTTGTGTTGCAGCCTCGCGTATTCGATACGAGATCACGAGCGGGAACATAGGCGGCGCCTTCGCCGTCAAGAACATGACAGGCGCCATCTACGTGGCCGGCGCGCTCGACTACGAGACTCGCAAGAGGGTGAGTCCCAGCTCCCGCTCGGCGCTCTGCTTCGGGTTGTTCTGCCTGAGGACGAAATGGGATCTGAGTTGTGGCTGAGGTGGTGTACAAGTGGCACCAAAATGATAATGTAATCCAGAGGCTAAAACTCTCTGTCACATACCAATTTATCTCAGAGGTGTATAACATATAAAAATTCGTAGTGAAATTTCCTCGCAGTAAACGTTTTCTTCATCCTTTATGTTGTGTGTCATTCCAAAATTTGAATTAATACCAGCGACTTGAAATAATGTGCTAAATTATGAGAGTAGATAACTACTATTTTCTTATGTTTCGCCGTTCTTTCAGATATTTGATGTATTCGTGCTATACGTTTCAAACAAACTTTTTTCTTTGAATTGAAAAAAATGTATATGTTTTGAACACAAAAATTAAACAGATTTTTGCTTTTCACTTCACTGTTTTCAGTATATCTATTTTAAAGTGAACCTTTATGTGCGAAAATATCTATAATAAAAAGTACAAAGTAGTGAAGCAAGGAAATTCGTTAGTGAAAACAAAGGAGGATCCGCAAGGAATATCATTCGAATAGAAGAGAATAAATTGCAAAAAATCCGAATAAGCAAGAAGGAACAGAGATAATTGCTGCCCAACGAAAATATAGTATTTTATGTATAAAGAGGAACAGACATTGCTCTACACTGCAGTGTATTGAAGTGTAGGAGAAGACGAGAGACAATTTTAATTCAGACCTCAAAATTTAACATTTTTCCGGGAAATGTCTAACTAGTTAATCTAAAACAAGCATTGGTTGTTGCAGTCATTTTTCCACTCTGCGAATAATGTTTACCTCGTTACAAAAACACATGGTATGTCTAAAATGCCATGTCGCTTGTGAGCCTGTTGAGAGGCATTTGCGGTTTGTTGATGCTTCGCTCCCCAGTTAATTAATGTTAATTAAATAAATATATTCAAGTACCTCATTTGCCAAAGTCCAGTGGATGTTCATTCAGGTCAACAGAATGGCTCTCCATGCTCCACTGAATATCCGACTTCATTCCTTTGCAAAATGAAACTACGATGGAATATTTTCGTACGTAAGCGACAATTTAATCATGAATGAACCAAAATGTAAATATTTTGAAAAACATGTGTTTTCATTTATAATTAGAATGTTTCGCGATATTAAGTTTAAAACTGAATCCCCTTGGCGAAAAAGGCAAAGAACGCAAAGACTTATCTTTTGATGCTTTGTTTCCAAAGAAAAGAAACTAACGTTTTAACCCGAGTCTTTTTCTGCTTCATTCCAGAATTTCGAATGTAAATTTATTTCTGTGATTATCATCTTTCTAATGCACACCTCAGCCACAATGTTAACGCGTCGTATTATATATAAATTTACTGATGTATACTTAAGTTTTCTTTAGGAATGGACAGCGCTTCAGAACGAGAAAACATTGATCAATCTATCGCCATTTTCAGCAACTACCTGTCTGCAGTCCAGCACAGAAAAGTCACGAACACTTGTTCCCATGTTACTGCCCTTCGGCGATGCTGTGCTCCAACACGTGGCGACTCCTAGCGGGAAAGCTGTCTCGTCGACGGCCAAACAATAACGCAGCGGACCTTCTCTTAATGAAGGGGCTCCTCCGAGTTAGGAAGCCCGGTCCCCTCATCCCGTCCCCGTCCCCGCTCGCGCACACGGCCCGTCGTTCGTCCCGCGTCCCTCGTCCCACTCCCAACGTCCCGCGTCCTCGCAGCGCGCTAGTTCCATCCTCGGCCGCCGCGGGCGCGCCGGTCGCCGGGGCCGAGGCCGGGGGCGGACCGACGGCGGAGCTGCAACAAGCGGAACTTTTGCGTCCGTTTAACTTCGTTGTTTCGGCGACTGCGGGATGGGGATCCGCGAAGCGGGGAGAAGGGGGAGGGAAGGAGGGCTCCGTGTTGACAGTAATTAGCGGCGACGCAGGCGCACAATGCCCATTGTGGCCGCGGGGCGCGCTAGTGCCTGCAAGTGGTGGGGTCTGTGTCGCCGCGGGCGCCGTCGCTTTGTGTGGAAACTTGTGTGCTTCTCCTGGGTGACAGATTATAACAGCAGCACGACAAGTCTTCTCCGTTAACACCGCTCAATTTCAAAACATTTTTTCGGTCGATTCATATCAGATGGTCGTTCTCTGTATTGTTTTAAGCAATAATGATTTTTTTAATATCCACTCGTAAAAGCAGTTACATTTAGGGCATACACATGCTATAAGTTCAATTTTATAGCACTAATGCTAAAAGTGAGGCGATGCTCAAATGTGCAGACAAAACTATGAATCCAACAAAAACTACAAAATACTTTTGTCTGACATCACCAGCAACTATCGACCTTAATGACATTCGTCGGTCTCCTGTCGCAACCTTTCCTACTTGGAAAATAAAATGACAATTTACCATTTGTATAATAAATCTTTTCTGTTCTTCAATTCAGATCTCCCGTTTAGTTCGTTGCCTGTCTTTTCTATACTTTAAATATGTCAATTATGTTGAATATTGATTGAAAAAATGTCGAGAACAAATTACTGACGTTCTTAAACACAGTCTAACAATGTAGTCATTTCATCTAGGATAAATTCTTAGTGAATGTGTCAGACGTTTACAATGAACCCATTTTCTATTAATTGTGGTTGGAATTCTCATAATGTTTATCTTCCTTAATTAGTGCATTATATTTTCTTTCCTTATTTCATTTATAAAGAGTACGAGAAAATAGATAGTATAGCGTGTTCTCCCGAGCGTTGCCATTGACTCAAGCATTTCCCCCAGAGAGTACGGCGATAACCACCTAAACAACAAAAGAACACGAATTGTAAAACTTTTGTTTTAGTTTACATATTTCTGTAAAGTTACACCCCTCGCCAGAAGACCCCGATGACTTGTGCATCGCTTTCCGGGGGGGGGGCACGGCGGAGGAGGACGGGTGGTTCGCGCAGGGCGGGCGAGGACGCCCGAGGTTTACGGGCGGCGGAACGGCGGCGTAACCGCGAGACGTGCCTCGCGCGCGACGCGGACGAGGGGAAGCGGGGTGAAGGCGAGGAGGGACAGAGAGACGCCTCCTGTCGCTCGGCCTGAGACGGCGCGGCGGACGCTCACGTGCCACATCGGTCACGTGCCAGATTTCTGCGCGCGGCGCCATCTCAAAAATTTGCGTGTCGCGCGTTTCTTTTGTTCTCGCGTGAAAAACAAATAAACGCGGTGCTTCTTTATAGACTGAGGTTAGCTAACCATCTCGCGACGATATTCTGTTCGGTTATGGCATTTTCATCGTTATATTTTTATTCATCGTGTCGCGTTAGTTTCGAGGTTAGAGGGGCACACGCGGGATTACACGACTAAACAGCTTTCTGTGTTTTGCCTTTTCCATTCTGCGCGATGCGGCTTTTGTGTGCTGGGACTAGTGTTCTAGGCGATGCCATTTTCTAACGTCAGTTGTTTTTATTTAAATAGCTCGCGTCTGTTTTACCACCGCGAGAATCTGGGTTACCACCGCGAGAATCACTTGGACGAAGCCACACGACTGTACACATGAGCTTTAATTATAGGTCCCTTTGTTATTGACTTCTGTTATATTTAATATCGTCGTTAACTATATTTATCGGTTCATAATAACTGAGCATTCACCTGTTAGCAAAACTTCAATTTTGAGCACTTTTTTTTGTTTGAATCAGTATCCACATATCGTGAAGCTCCAAGGCTGCGTTCCCCTCAATGGTACACAATACGTCTGTAGTCAGCATGAAGCCTTGAAGACAGAAACGTATTTGACAAGAAACAGACGCGTACGTGAGTGATACACGTGAATTTCATTTCAAGCATTCCATTGTGTAACGAACGTTTTTATCTCGTGACACTTTTTGCGTGATAAATTAACAAAAGTTAAATTATACATAAGCTTCCGTCGTGTCGCGTCATTTATTTTAGCGCTGTCTAGTAATAGTGGTTTCACAAAGAAGCAAGTTCATTTTTCAAACCACGAGGCAAATTGTCCAAATGCAATTGCTTTCCCAGCAGACCTCAAACTCGTAGAGATGTCTTGCAACTCTGAGCGCCCGAGGCTGCAGGGGGGCACGCGGCGGGCGACTCGAGGGGGTGGGAGGGGGACCGGGGGCCGGGGGGGTGCTTCCGCTCCCGAGGGAAGAGTCGTGCGCTGGAGGCGGCCCTGCATTTTTCTTGCGACGCAACCGACGCCGCCGCTGAATCGGGGACACGGAAAGTAGGAATGGCAGGGGGGGCGACGGGGGAAAGTGGGCGGGGTCGCCACCCGAGCGGCCGTCGCCGCAAAACCCGGGGAGGTCGCGGAGAAACGCGTCCTCTGGCTCTCAGAGCGTGAGAGAACAGGCGCCCACTTTGTCCTCCGTCAGCCGCGGTGTGTCCCCTGCCCCGCTCCGCCCCGCTTCGCCCCACCTCTCCCCGCGTGACTCCGCTTCGCCCCGCCTCCCCCGCCTCGCCCTTCCTTGCCCCGCCCTGTCCCGTCTTTCCCCGCCCCATTCCGCCCCGCCCTTGCCCGCCCTACCCCGCCCCGCCCTTGCCCGCCCTACCCCGCCCCGCCCTTGCCCGCCCTACCCCGCCCCGCCCTTGCCCGCCCTACCCCGCCCTTGCCCCGCCATGCCTCGCCCAGCCCCGCCCCGCCCCGCCCCGCCCTTCGCCGCCCTTCCCCGCCTTTCGCTGCCCCTCCCCGCCCTTCGCCGCCCCGCCCTCCCCGCCTCGCCCCGCCCTTCCCCGCTCTGACCTTCCCCGTCATGCCCTGCCCTTCCCGCCCCGTCCCACCCTGTCCCACCCTGCCCCATCACTCCCTGCTCCGTCCCGCCCGCCCCGCACTGCTACGCACACGCCCCCACCGCTTCCGCTTCTTCACCGTCCTCCTTCCCGACCCACCGTCCCTCGCCGCGCCGGTGACCTTTCTTTGGCGATCGCTTCGCCTGCATGCGCCCGATGCGCCACCGTGCAGCCACTTTAACTGCTCATCTGCCCAATTCCCCCTTCCAGGAGCTGCGCCCGACTTTACGGTAGGACGCGCACTTTACACTTTCCAGACACCTGCCTATTACCTGCCTCCGCTGGCATAACGAATTTTTTTGCATCCAACAAACATTTTTATAATGCTAATTCACTATCATTTTAGGCTCGCGCGTTCCTTGTTTAATTTATAGAAACTTTATGCATTTTTTAAATGAAAAATCAGACACAAAAATTCAGAATTGTGTTGCACGTATATATAATTTTCGTCATAAATTCTAAACGGGATAATTTGTGAAACTATATGACCGTGCGGAATACCATAATGCAAGTGACGCTGGAAGCTGCTTTAACGCTCTCTTCCTTTCATGTCGATCGTCCGCTCTCCGCCGTCATCAACCGCCCCTTCCTCCCCGCGCTGCCCTCGCCGCGACGTCACGACGCGGTCTCCATCCGGTCGCCGCTCGCTCTTGCGGCGTTTTTCCGCGGCCCGCTGCGACCGACATGCAATTTGCCCCGCCCCCCGCAGACGGCCGCCGTCGCTCGCCACGCCCCCGCCCCCGCCCCCGCCCCCGCCCCCGCCCTCGCTCCGCCCGCGCAAAACAAGTAGCGGACCGCGCCCAGGCGACCGCCTCCGCTCGCGCATTTTCAATGCGAGACAATGCGGCCTCGCGTTGCGGGCGGTCACGCCTCTCGAGGTTCTGCCGTCTGTGCCCACGCCGCCCCGGCCTACGCCACCCTGCACCACCCTGGTGGATCCTGGACTTCGCGACGATCCTGTACCACCCGATCACCTCGTACCTCTCGACCACCCCGCACCAGCCATCACTCTACACCATTCGACCAGCCCGTACCACACACGCAGCCCGCCCCGTTTAACGCGATCTTTGACTATTCTAATCGCCCATTCACTTTTTGCTCTCTACGCATCTTCCTCCTCATTTTTACCTGTATTGGTTCTCTTTTGCGGACATTTCTCAATCGTGGCCTCGTTTTTGTGTGTCTAGAATCTATATCCCTGCTCATTCGTGCCCGTATCAGTCCGTATCCGTGAGAGATGTGTTTGTTCACACCGCTTTTTTCAACGCTCTTTCCTTGATTAATTTGTCTCACATTCCTCTCCTATATTGGGGCAATTATTCTTATGACTTTTTTCCCTAGTCTGTTTATTAATTTATGCATGGTAATCTCCATTGTGTTTCAAAATATGTGCTGTAAATAGATTACATTACATTATTTCTTCATTCATTCCCTTTGTACTTCCCATTTCTCTATTCTTTGTTCCGATTTCCCGCCGTTCTACATCCCTACTACTATAAAGTTTTAAAACATTTTGATTATTATAAAAAATATTGTTGGTTCTTGCAAAATAAATTATCGCCATTTGCTCTGCTGGCTATTTGGGAGAACATTAGGATCGTGTTAGCACTTTTCATTCTCCTTCTTTCTTAAAGTTTTTTGCTTTGAAAGCATCTAAGGGACCGCTCCCAGTTAGAGGAGAGAGTTTCAACAGTGTGACTCTTGCAGCAAAGAAAATAACGAGCCCAGAAATGATAAATGATACATCTTAAATGAATCACGTTTAATATATCATTTGCGCTTTCCTGGAAATATGTTCAGTCTTCCCGTAACGGGAGTGATATGATAGTTTGAGATTTCAAAAACTGCGCCGTTCGCTGTTGCAACTCGTAAAGGGAAAAGCATCTGCAAATGTGTCCTCAAATGCACCAGCAGGGCATCATCAGCGTGGAGAATAAATTGAGGCGGCCCTCTAAATGTAATGGAGATGGTTAGCTTCTATACGCCTAAATTATATTTCGAAAAACCATCACGTTTACTCTGCAAAATTAGAACTCAAATCTGCTTGATGTTCAGTTTTTCTTTTGCTTCTCTCATAAAAAGTTTGTCCTATTAAAGCGAAGTACTACGTACACTTTATGATTAGTTTAATGGACTCGTCCTTTTTGGTACATATAATATTACTGGATGGGGCTTAAAATATCGTGGCAGAAAATATTACCTCTTGATGTTGATAGAATGTCGATGAAAATTTACTACAAAATAAATTATCGAAAACGTAGATGAAAGAAGATTTTGATGGGGTCGTAATAGCAGCACACCATTAGCCATTAACGTATTCTCTGGACGTGTGCTGACATTTAATTTCATGTTACATTTGCGGTATACGTGCAGTGACTTCATAAATTGTTCAATATTTTATTTATTATTTAAATGCTGTTAATGTCGCGTCGTATATAATTGAATAAAAGCACCGGCGTATCTGTACCATTTAATGGCTTTTTTATTGTCGATGAGCTTTTGACATTAACGATTCACGCTCATGTGAATACATTGTATCAGCACGTTAAATACAGTTTTAGTAACTGATTTCACTTTTCCTTTGTTTCGATCGTTGTAAAAGGGGCATTAGGCAGAATGGAAACGTCATTTTTATGTTTTCGCGGACAGCGTCGGCGGCGACCCCAACCGTATTATCTCGCGCAATGTGGGAGCGGCGGATATTCCCAGCCGTCTCTCCGACTTGGGAGTTGAGACACCGTTTTATCCCAGTCGCCGCTCTTTTCGCACACGAACCTCCTCCTCCTCCTCCTCCTTCTCGGAGCCTTTTATGTAATGGATACTCCTGCCGCGCGGTCGTCGCCGCCCGCCCGCTCGCCTGCCCGTCCGCGTGGGTGTGAAGGCGAAAGGGGTGCTGGGGGGGGGAAGAAGGGAGGAGGGGTAAAGAACGGATGGCGGGAAGCGGATGTGGGGAGGGGGGTGTCGTTGCTGCGCAGAATCCAAAATGCGGGAGAATTCCAATATTTCCATTTGTGTCGACTCGAGAGCGCGGGTCGGCGAGGCGCGGCGCGGCGTGACCCGCCGCCGGTGCATACGATATTTGCGAGGCGCGTAATTCGCGAGAAGAAGACATAAAACGGCCTGCAGTAAGTCAGGCAGGGCGCTGCCGTGCTCTACCGCGCTGAGATCTCGCTGAGCGGCTTCCCCAAGCCCTTAAGTTCGACCATGCACTCAATCGGGCACTGCTAGGTTTTGATGTTTGCTTCCACTGAGTCCATCCGTTCACCCTGGTCCATAACCTAGCGAGGCTATGGTGCAGTTTGCTCTTTTTCCTCCTTCCACCCACACACATTCATTCTCTCTCTCTTCTTTGCCTCGAATTTTCCGAGAATATCTTCGTAGACAGTCGTCCTGATCTCAAGCGTTCTACAATCTCCTATCATCTCCACTCTGTCATCTCCAGTACCCACATTTCGTTCGTATCTAATATCTCCCTTTGTCTTTTAAGACCACTGTTCCATTCCTCCCTCGATGCCGTTACTGACCATTGCTCTCAGCTCATCTTTGTGACCCCCATTGGAGTCCGTTCCATTGCCACTCTATTGCTAGCCTCAATCCTTCTTCAGGAGCTTCACGCTTCTTCTGTTCTGTCAGTCTGCGCCTTTGGTCTTCTTCCTTGATGTGTCCCCGATCCTCAATCCTTTCCCCGCACCTCTCGGTAATCTACCCCCAAATCCCCCTCCCCCATCTCGCGACTTGACACCGGCAACGCTCCCGCTAACTTCTTCCGTTTCTTCCCACCCAGCCTCGTCACTCCCCGTCCGCCCGGCCCCATTGGTGGGGGGGGGGGCTATCGCGCCCTGCCTCCCCCGACCACCGCATCGCCCTCACACCGCCCGCGCCACCCCCAGCGCCGGCGCCCCCGCCCCCGCATAAACAAGTGGTCGTCGCCTCCGGCTGGCAGCGCCGCGCGTCGCCCGTGATTTGTCGGCAGAGCGGCCGTCCGCCCGCGCTGCGACCCCGCGGCCATTGTTGTCGGCCGCCCTGTCAGAAGCCGGTTAAATATCTATGTGTCTAATTATTTTATTGCACGCCCCCCCCACGTGTTGTCACAGCTCGCCGAAGCACACCTCGTCAAGCAGGATTACACACCCTTTCATATTTCAGGCCCGCTCACTGTTTGCGGAGAGCGCCGGCACGCCCAGGCGCCACTGACTAAACTTCTCTTTCATTTTGCACCGTTTTACGCATCTCATGTATGTATTTTTGATTGCAGGTTCCTGTTTGTTTTTTGGATTTGCCAATATTGACTACTAACGCCGCATGCTCATATTTAATTCCTTTGCAGCTATCGGGCTTAGATAACAGCCGGCCGGCGTTTGCGTATCTAATTCACATAGAACGTGAATGGTTTCTATCGGTGCGGGCGCGGTGCGATAAAGTCGCAATGAGAGGCCTCGTCGATTGTCGCTCGCTCGCGTTTTTTTTTTTTATTTACCCGCCCACGCGTTTTCAGGGCGCGTTCCGGTCGCTGGGGGCTCCCTGCGCGCGCCGGCCATATTGATCGCAGTCGGCGCGCAGCAAGGCCCGTGCAGTTTGTGCAGGGACATGCGCGAACAATGTTTTCACTTCTAAGAATGAAAATTTTATTCATTATTGAAAATGTTTGTTAGTGGAAAAATCGTGTCGTCAGTTAATGCATTTATTTAATTTTATTTATTTGTCGTTAGTTAATTTATTTACATTTTATTAGATAGACTGATCACCTACACTTCACTTAAAGTGATTTCAGTTAAAATGTGAAAAATAAGAATTTAATTATTGATCCTGGATTTGATTGCCCTCAGTAAGATTTTTCGATTTCATTTCACGTGCAGAAAAGTGCACAGTTTTCTGAAATGTAGTGCCAAAGCGACGGACCTTGTTACATTTTCGTAGGCTCCATTAGGCTTTTCAAAGATCGTTGGAAGAGATAGGGGCAGACGAAATGTGGGATTGCTTGGCCTCCAGTCTATGCCAACATTGTCACTTAGAAATGGTGCACACCTGCCCCCCTTTTTTTTACTTTGGCAAAAGTAACTACAGGAAGTACACAAGCACCGATTGTGTGACATTTCATTTGACTGCTTAACGTCCAGGCGCCACCCATACCGAATCTCTTTCTGCTCATTTCGAGAATCATGGGTTAATCCAAATAAGTATTTTCAGTCTCGTGCACTTCTCCTCCTACTTTGCTCAGGCACATTACATCAGTGGCAATCTTATTTACTTTAGCACAAGATATATTTACGTTAGTTAAAATAACCGCATTAACTGATATGTTTAAGATAGTTAAAATAACTGCATAAAAGGCAAATTGTTGTCATCGGTGACGACTTCGACCGGAAGTGTGCACCAGCGACGCGGCCTCTCAGCTCGACCTTCGCCTGCGCCGCGCATAACCGCCGCCGCGCGCGCCACCGCTCGCGTAGTCGCGCCTCCGCGCACCGCCGACACCCGCTCCCACGCGCCCTCGCCGCCCACAAAGGGCCGCGCTATCTGCCTATTAGGCCGGCGCCCAGGGCGGAAGTCCTCGGATGGCGCGTCGCCGCAACAATCGATGGGCCTCGCCCCACGCAAACTGCTGCAGGGTCGCGCGAGCGACAGCTCCGTGTGCGGCCACCACCGCAAGGCTGCCTGGAGCGGGGAGGGGGGCGTTCTTTCGCGACGCTGTTAGATTGGCAGAAGCTCGTTCTCTTTCTCGGTCTCTCTCCCTCTCTTTCTCCCTTTCTGTCTCCCTCTCTTCCTTCCTCTCTCTCCCTCCTCTCTCTCCCTTCCTCTCCCACCCTCCCTCTCTCCTCTCTCCCTCTCCTCTCTCCCCTCTCTGTCCCTCTCCCTCTTTCTCTCTCACCTTGGCCCTCTCTTACTCTCCTTTACTCTCTCTGCTTAATTCTGTCTCCTTTCTTCTCTCTTTTCTTTCTACTACCTCTTTCTCATTCTTCCTCTCTTTCCTTATTTCTCTTTACCCTTTTCTCTATTCTCTTCCTCTCGTTTTTATTCTTTCGCGAGTCCATATTTGCTCGCGCACAGTAGACCATTTATTACAAATATTAAGCATATGATATGGTTCTTTCTAGGTTTGCTCAGGGACGTTAGGCTAATAAAAAGCACATACTCTCAATTTCTAAGCTGTTCACTTTCAATATTTATTCCAGGGGCGGTTCCTATCACATTAGTGCCGCGGAAAATAGAATGTATGGTACGCCAAGGGGAAAATCTTTGAAGGAGAGAAAACTTGCCGGCAGGAATTGAATACACTCTTAAACGTTTCTCCAAATTAATTTTAAAAAAAGCACGAGCAAACATCATACTTTCCTCGTACAACGACCAGGACCAACACCAACGAAACTCACCTTTACATACACATTACTTACTGTCACACTCGCATACACACATACACATAATATACATTCAGACACTTGCCGGTCTTGGCTCCAATACGCTAACTTACCACTAATCTGTGCTTGTGTGTGTCAGTCGCGACGCGCAGCTTCCTAGAAAGAGCTCACCCTCGCGATCTTTTGGTGCCGCGTTTGTGAAAGAGTCTACAGCTTCTGCTGCTGCTGTGCGTAACTTTTCGCTTCTTCTCCGCGAGGTCTTTAGTGGAAACTTCGTCCTTAATTGCGAGCTTCTGAGCACTAAATTTTACCGTAATACCCGGTCCCTCTGGTTCGTGTAAGTAAAGAAATTTCTTGGCGTGGGAGTTGGTGCTCAAAAGAGGGAACGTATATGAAACATTCCTTAAGAGGCGCCTTCGCTCAAGGAGTTATCAAATATTTTCTTGTTCTTTGCAGTGTCAGGCAATGCGCGGAGGTATTATGTGCCCGCGAGCGCCGGCGCGCGAGGTACCGAGGAGTGCATTATTTATTCAAGGAAACGAGACAGTGACGGGAACTCGGCGAAGCATGCAACGCGAGTTCTCCAGCCGAGCGACTCGGTACGGTGGCGCGGATCCACCTCTTGTGGTTTTGCTTCGTAACTATGCCAAAACCTCGGGAAGTTGTCTGTCCCTTCGCTTCACTGTCTCGTTTCTCATGTACATGATATCGTCGATTTCGTTGTAGAACTATCCAAGTTCTGTTTGCACATTCCAAGCTCCTTTTTCGTCCAAGGAGGCTTTCAAAAAGAGGGCATACGTCAAAGAAGAGATTCAAATGCCTGTGTTGGTGACTATAGTAAATAATATGCCTCTCATTTTTTTTAAATTTTTTGTTTTCGAGAAGTGGTATTTTATCACCAACAGACGAATTTCGAATTGTTTGTTCCCCAAATGAAAAAAAAAAGCAAATGTGAACTTGAGTGGTTTTGCTTCCAAACGCACGGTACGGTAGTTGTGATGGGGGTGGCGACGGTGGTGGTGATGGGGTTGGTGGTGGTGACAGTACGAGCTGCGTCTGGCGGCCTCCGACAACCTCAAGGAGAACTACACGACGGTGGTGATCCACGTGAAGGACGTGAACGACAACCCGCCCGTGTTCGAGCGCCCCACCTACCGCACGCAGATCACCGAGGAGGACGACCGCAACCTTCCCAAGCGCGTGCTACAGGTCCTGGCCACGTGGCGCGCCACCTGCCTGCTGCCACTTGTTCTGTTGTTGTGATTGTGTGTGTGTGTCGCCTGTCGCTGCCTGCCGCCTGTCGCCTGTCCGGGAGGCGTGGCTGTCGCGGCGCCCTCCCGCACCTCTCTGTCCTGTCTGGGGTTGTCTCATCAAGCATTCCTGACCATTCATAATTAATTCGACCTAATGCTCAGCTATCGCGATGTATTACTTCAGTTCAGGCGTTGAAGACATTACGTTAAAGGATTGATCATTAAGTCCCAGGCTCTAGTAATTTTAAATTAGTAGTTTCTTTTCACAGCTCGTTGTAAGAATTTTCTGAATCGCATTTTAATTCCCACAATTGTTCTGCCCTTCGATTCCATCGGGAAATTTTTAAGCAGGCAAACAGACTGTTGACATTCATGCGTACGTCTCCGTTTATCTCTTTGTAAATATAACTGTTGTATCTGACAAGGAATTGTTATCGTTTGTGCTTGCATGGCGAACTCTTCATATATAGATAATTAATATTCCGCGTTG
Organism: Acheta domesticus; assembly: GCA_031308135.1. Taxonomy (NCBI): domain Eukaryota; kingdom Metazoa; phylum Arthropoda; class Insecta; order Orthoptera; family Gryllidae; genus Acheta; species Acheta domesticus. The sequence continues at coordinate 33,442,503 of JAHLJT010008756.1, read as the reverse complement.
TTTCCAAGAACCGTGTTCAAGCAATATTGAATAAAACATTGGGTAACTATGCGCTATGTTGTGTACCAGTAATTGGAATTGGGTTATTTAAGATGAGTGTGCAATTAGTGTGATTCGCCAACAGTCTGTAAATAGCAGGTTCTATTCGATGAATTGCCATATATGTCATTGAATAACTCCGCACGTTCATTTTAAATGCGAATCCATTTCAACTGTATTTAAATGAAATCGCTCATGCAATCAGCCCTAGTCCGTTCTAGCTCTCAATTGTTATCCAACCCCTCAAATTTCGAATTGCAAAGGTCCACTGGGTCGTTCCCTCTCGCCCCCCTCCCCCACCCTCGCCGCGGCCGCCCGCCGGCCCGCGCTGCATGGCATGGCCACACCGCGTTGCACTCCGCATTTCACTGTCGATTGAACCCAATAATTGCTGTTGATTGCAGTAAGCACCGCATGCCATTATCTTTATTTTTAGCTGGGGTTTGTGTTGTTATGTTTGAGCGTGTTTCGGGGGAGGGGGAGGTTTGTTGCTGCTGTGTGTGGAGGCCCGCCGGGGCGTGACGCTCCCGGACGAGGCACTAGCGGCGTCGCCCGTGTTGTAGTACGAGCTGACGCTGGTGGCGTCGGACAGCCTCAACGAGAACCAGACGCGCGTGGCCATCCGCGTCAACGACGTCAACGACCTGCCGCCCGTCTTCGACCGGCCGCTCTACAGGGCCGAGATCCTCGAGGAGCTGCCCGGCCCGCACCCCTACCGACTGCTGCAGGTCGGCCACGCCCACCCCCTCCTCGCTCTCACTATCACTGTATCTCTCTCTGTCTCTCTCTCGCTGTCTCTCTCTACTCGTCCACGTCCCTCTGATTCTCCACCGCCATACGCCCTGCAGAAGGTGTGCACAACAGAGTCAAAGGCGTCTACAACCGGAGTCATCCGAACGCTCTCTGCTGTTCGGGCGAGCATTGAGTCCCATAGTAGGATGACCGAAATATTGGCCAAACAGCTTCAGTGGCGTCCCAACGGCTGACAGCATTGCGCCCCCGTAGCGTTGGTACTCTCCTGTGTGACTTACGTAGAATTCATTCGTGATTTAAATAATTTTGTTCACCCTACCTACAGATTTTCGTTCTTGAAATTTCCAAGCTATTGAATTGGCCGCTAATTTTTATCAGAAATGATCAAAATAGGTAGCCTAGAGTTCCTCGTATCTAGTGCTTGCTGTCTGGAACCCCTGGATTTACTCCCTCATATAAGGGATCTTTGTGACCTAATCTAAATGTTTCACGTAATTCTATTTGCATTATTTACAGAATAAATCTGAATTTTTAAAACCTTTTTAAACATTATAAACAACATATTAATTGCAAAAGTTAGGACGCTTAATGAAAACAATCCACACGGATGTAAACGTTGTTTGTCAAACTCACAAATACAAGCGAGTTTGAAATAAATAGATATCAAAAAATTTACGCAAAACTCTACGCTGGAACTTTTTAATTTCTAACTTTCTGCAGTTGATGAAAGATGTATAAGTCACATACTTCTGTAGTCAGTACTCAGAGACTCTTGTTCATATTCAGTTGTGCAGACCTGCTCAAAGTCCTTAACCTTCTTCGACGTCCGCTGCCAGGAAATCATTGTCAAATTTGTTTCACGTTGTGGCGTTATCAAATTCCAATTTTTTTAAATATTCGATTGTTTATGATGCGTTAAAATTCATTATTTGATACAAAAGTAACTGTTGTGCCCTGTAGGATATGATGGACATGTTTTTCAATACCGATAATTCAGATTCTTATTGGTATTCTGCCCAGATATTTCTGAAGTAGCATATGAACACACATTGAACCTACGACTGAAATATTTTTCATGTGATGAGTTCGTTCACAGTTTACAACACATACTGCTTTTCTATAGGTGTGTGAATTTTAAAAAATGCCATTCTGAGGAGTTGAAATGCTGTTATTGATACATTACGACATTATCCCTCATTTGCATTCCGCATGTTCTGAAAGAGTAATTTGCATTCACGCAGAATACAAATGTATTAGATTCCTTTGTTTCCACAAAAATTTGAATTATTTATTTCAGAAATGTTGGTCACGTCACGCTGTCCTCATCATTTCTGTGTACGTTTGACGTATTCATTTCCGCTGTTCGCTTAAAATTTTCAAAATGTTCATTTCCCCATAGAGAGTCGTGGTTGATGGTTTCATTTCCATTAATACGTACTTATCTGACAAGCTTATTTCCTCTCTTTTCGCCCGAACAAAAATGTTTTGTTCCGCGCAATATTCCATGTCCAGTAACAGTTCGAAGCAAATCAGATTTTCATAGTTCCCGAATTTTATTAATATGTGGCCATGAAAATGTCGTTCAGTGACCCCTATTATGGAATAACATACAAGAACTGAGCCGGAAACAATTGCATTTAGGTATTTTGCAAGCCATACTAATTTGAATATTATGGATGCGATGCAATAAAATAAATTTCGATGATACATTTTTTGAATAAAAATCATCCCTACCATAATGTAAACGCTCAACAAGAGGAGAATACAGAAGAACGAAATGTATTCCTAGTGCTCTGTAACCTCTCTCAAAGCGTTAAGGCATGAAAAATGATCTCTGCGAACAGCGTAATACCGGTAGTAGTGTGAGGTCGTAGCGACGGCAGTTACGAGAGATAACGCTGGCGTATTAAGAGGATAAAGGCTTGTAAATTGTTACACCATTCGTCGCCGGTCCTGCTTCGTGCGTGACCTATTTCACAATATTACACGTTCTACATATTTTTCCGATCCTTAAGTCTAGGTTACACAATTCAATTTTGCTTCTTCATGTTCGACTTCAGTCTAAAATGAATTTAGAATATGCTACTTTAATTACTTAACAATACATTTTAAAAATCTTGTGCCATTAGTTACTTAAAATCCTCCTCGAATGCTTCCTGCAGCGGACATTACTCCATTACTCTCTCGTTCTTTTTCAGATAAATTTCTTGTCCTTTGGTGCAGGACTATTCTTTGGTGGTGGCTTGTTCTTTTGTAAATTGTTGGGACGAAGAACGTAAATGAAAATTTACGCAAATATTGTTATGGTATTGTTAATATGTGTGAAAATATAGATGAAGTAAGATGAACTGCTGTATAATCACATCGAAATCATGATTTTGAAAGTGAATTAGTTGAGGAAATGTGACTTATTACTAGTAATTTGCAACAGTTAGAAAAATAAAGATGTCCACCATTGTGATTGCTGTATATAAAATAGAATCCGTAGAATTCAATTGAATTACCGTTTAGTACCGAAATATTGACATTTTCGTATTACATTGAAAGTATTCCTTTGTCGCACACTAATTACAATTGACATGGAATCAAATTATTATTCCAATAAATTCTGAACATTCCAGTGATATTAAATGCTGTCGAGACTATTCAAAGGGTATGAAATATGTCCGATTATTACTTCACAGAAAGTATCTGCCTTTGTGTGAAAATTACCATTGCATTTGTGATATTGAGATTTTTGGTTTGTATTGAAAACACATCATTGAACTCATAATTGAAAAATACTTCTGTTCATATTTACTGTTTATTTTAATTCATGATACATAGAGTTTTCCCTATTTTTTGTTTCGTTTTCGAATGCTTTGTGTAAAGCAGTTTTTTTTTCTTATTTTTTCACACTATTCCCCTCGCTTATGGATTCAGCTCGTAGAGTAAAAATTAATGACGTGCAAAGCAGTAGCGTGCACTTTTGTGTATTTGATGGAATAATAAATGTTAAATGGCATTAATGAATTAGTAATACAATTTTTCGGAGGAATATCTGATGTGCGGAAATGCTATTTGAGAGCTAGTACATACAAACATTTATATTTGTAGTGGTCGAATGTCAATTTTCAGAACATCAAAAGCATACAAAATCGAATACGAATGCTGTTGCCGAGGTAAATGCGGTTTTTGATTGAGTGAATATATAATATTCGTCGTGATCTAGCCGTGAATAACGTATTGTGGTGAATTTTTTTTATATCTGACCGATTTTCTTGCATGCTAATACCGAGTGAGTTATTTGACTCTATCTTGATATCCGAATGTTGAAATACCTTGGGTTCAGATTTTTTTTACAAGAATCCTTTGGTATACCAGAAATTAAGGAGAGAGCTGCATATCACATCATTCTGTTAAAACATAATATCCAGTATTGCATCAACAGAATCTATTTAATGGGGTATATTTTCGTAATGTAATAATAATGTAAATCTCAAAATGAGATTATTTATTAATAAAGTAAGTCTCAGAATTTGACATCGAGTAATTGAAAAAAAGAAATGCCAATCCTAGGTAACAGTTTGAAACTTAATAGATGTTTATAATGCATAAAGTATTCCTCAGAACGACTTCGTAACTTGAAAACGTAATTTTGAATGCTGTTCCGATTATCAAATAGACCGCGTACCTTGGACAGGTGCAAGTCTAACTGTAATGAAGAGCTTTCAATGGAATTTCCTATTATGATGTCCTAAACCCCTCACCAACATTTAGTATTAATACTTTGGAGACCTGTTGTGAAGCAGCTTTAATAATGGCTAATTGTACATTGCGTGGCGCTGCGCGGGAGGCATTTCTGCGTCTGCCCGGCGCGGGGCGGCGCGGCGCGGCGCGGGGGCGTGTAAGCGCGGCCCGCCGCTTGTCCCGGTCCGCGCGAGCGCTGTGTAGCGCGCGCGACAGCCGTGTCACGCGCCGGACGCCACTTCTGCCGGCGCCCGAACAGCGCGGCCGCGCGGCGATAAATTCCGACGCCCCCCCGCCCGCCCGCCCGCGCCCCGCCGCGCGCCGCCCGCGGCCCCGCCCACGCCGCCGCCCACGCCGCCACCGCCGCCCGCCGCGTGACGGATGGCTCGCGCTCACAGCGTTCGCGCCCCGTCCCCCCTCCACGCCGCTTCCAGCCTCTCCTCCTCCGCCGCCTTGTGCGTCCACCGCTATTCACCTCCCGGCCACGCCCTCCCGGTGCCCGAACCGCGCCTCACCGCCCGGTCACCGCCCGGTTCATCCCGAGTGCCTCCGCTGCACGTCCGTTTCAGTCGTCGCCCTTTCTCTTTGGTGTCGTGTGTGCATCCCGCTCCTTTGCTCCGTTGTCTTCATCCGCCGCTTTCCCATTTTCACTTTCTGTCCCTCGTTTCGTTCCCCGTCGTTCATAACATTCTCTTTCGCTCGCATCTCCTGTATTGCCCAAGTCCCGTCGTCCTCGTCGCTTCCACCTTCTCCGCCTTGTGCGTCCACCGCTATCCACCTCCCGGCCACGCCCTCTCGGTCCCGTCCCACGTCTCACTGCCCCTTCACCGCCCAGTTCATCCTTGATGCGTCCGCTCCATGTATATTTCACTCGCCGTCTCTCTTTGGTTTCGTGTGCATACCCGTCCTCTGTTCCGTTCTTTTGGACCGGCGCCCCTCCATTTTCACTCTTCGCTCCTGTTCACCTTTTCTTTCCTTCGCGGCTCCTGTATTGTCCATTGCCCTTCCTCCCTGCCACACCGAACCTTCTCGTCTTGTGCAGCTGGCCCTATTCACCTCTCGGCCCCGTCCTCCCGCTGTCTGTCCCACGCCCTCATCGCCGGGTTCATCCCTGGTGCTTCCGCTCTAGGTCTGTTTCACTCCTCGCCTTTTCACTTTGCTCGCATGGGTGCTTTTCCCTCCTCTGTTCCGTTCATTTCGTCCGGCTCGTCCCCATGTTCACTCTTCGCCCTGTTCATAACATCCTCTTTCTCTCTCATCTCCCGTATTCCCCATTCCCCTTCCTTCCCAACTTCCTTCTTTTGCTTTCTCTGCAACTCTTCATTTCCCGTCCCGCGCCTCTCTCGTTCACCGCCCATTGTCTCCTGGGTGAGTCCGCAGTTCCTCTGATTCACTTCTCGCCTTTTCACACTGATCTCGTGTGAGAGTTGTACTCCTTTGTCCTGTTTTTCTCGTCCCATGCGTCACCGTGTTCACTTTGCGTCCCTGTTCATAACCACCTCGTTCGCTCGCTTCTCATGATTTCAAGCTTCCTTGTATATTTTCCATGATCTGTACACCCCTGTTTCCCGTTCACTCCCTCCCCTTTGTCTCCAAATCACAGATGTTCTCTCCCGCTACTTCATCGTAACCGTTCACTCCTTTTCTTATTTCGCCCCCGAATCTCCACTTCCACCAGTAGTTAAGGCTAAATGTACCGAAAAAAACTTGTAGGAAAATTCAATAGATCGCAGCACCATCAGCAGGAATTTACTTTACCGATAACGTCTGAACAAATGGTCCGATTTTCGATCTGTAAACGGCATTTGACTCCTGTTTATAATAGAATTTACGCTACGAAGCCCTTTTTCCAAAAAACTAGCAGAAACTCGATTTTTAAAATTTTTCTCGTACTTCCGGGAACAATTTCAAAAATGTGGGCTTATAGCGCGATGGCGACACGCTTCCAGAATCCAACGCCGTGTCAAACATGCAAATCGGATAAATAGGAGCGACGGTAAGTGAAATTTCGAAAAACACCTCACCCCACTCCCCCTTCCCCTTCCACGCCGCCGGGACATTGTTGGCCGGCGGCGCGGTCAAGCCGGCACGGGCGAGCCGGGCGGCGGCCGCCGCGGCGCGGCGACGGGTAAGAAGGCTGAACTTTCGGGGGCAGCAAGCCAGACACCCCGTCACTTCGTTGATGCATCCGTCACTTCGCATCTCAAGATATTTTTTCCCCACATATGAAACTAGTGATGCTGTAATAGGGGTAAACGGTCTCGTATCATCTTTAATAGTAGTATAAAACTATTACCTTATTCACATATTCCATCTTCCTTCGAATACCATCATAAGAATGTCTGAGGTATCACTCAAAACACCGATCCCGCTTTGGTGCTGATTTCAAAAAGAAAAAATCGAACTAATTGCGTAAATATCACCCACATTCCATCTCCTCACATCGTATTTTAGATATATTGTACTTCTAAGATCTTCCATTACCATTTCACTACCGGAAAAAACAAGCGGAGATAACGCAAGAGCTCTTTTATCCTACGATTCGATTTATCATTTCAAAACGGCGTTTGTCACCTTGATAGAATTCACCTGGTTAATCCTTTTTCCAGTAAAATAACCGAATCGAATTTTTAAAACGTTTTCCTACTTTAGGACAAATTGCACATACTTTCTCATAGTAATCTAATATCTTTGGTCTGGGCCAGTTTTACCATCTTTCCCCATCTTCTGACATCTTGCTGACATCTATCGCCGCCCAAAATACATTTTTTGAACTTTTCTCATTTTTCAGCTTCTTAATGGTAATAATCCTCTTTCTCATTTTTCAGCTTCTTAATGATACGAAATATTACTTGTAGGATATTAAAGAAGAGTAAAACTTCGTCCTATATAGGAATTTTCATTGATAAATTTGGAGCCGCTCTTAAGAAAATGGCGTTTAAGCGTTACTGTAAATGCGAAAATGGAAGCTTCGGAATTTTCACAAGAATCTTTCGAGTTTTCGAACAACTTCATTTGGTGACATTTAAAGCACTTCTACTCACAAATGTAATAATGTATAAAATTTCTGGAAAAGTGAATATTAATGGCGTGAGAGACACTTAAAAATACATTTATTTATTTTTTGAAAAATCAAAAAAATACAGCCAAATTAATTTTATGTTAACTTAAAGAATGCAAATAGCATTCGTACGAAAAGTTTGAAGAAGCAATTTGAGAAAATGGCGTTTGAACATTTGTGCAAATTCGGAAGTTTCAGTTCATTTTCACAGAAAACATCTGAGTTGTCGAGGAACTTTTAAGACATAATGTAAATCACATGTACTCGTAAATGTAATAGTAGGGAGTTTTTGCACCCTCGAACGTTACGTACTATCGATCTTCTGCTCATTCGCAGTGCATGTTTCGCATCACTTTGGTGCATCTGCGCATGCGCAAAAGATCGATAGTACTTAACGTTCGAGGTGGCAAAAGTTCCCTAATATGAACAAATCGCCGTTAAAGAAAATATTTACTAAATGAAAGGCTAGTCAAAGAATTACATTTTTGTAAGTTTTGAAAAAACAAAGGAATAGAGCAATATGGCGTTTATGTCATCTCAGAGTACATTAGGTACTATCCTTTCCAAAAGTTTAAGGAAAAAAGTTGAAGTCGATTTTGAGAAAATCTTGTTCTTGTAATTTTTAAAAATTGCACAAATTGCCCTCAATATTGCGCGAAAACTACTAAAAATTTCAAAAAAATGTGCATGACCTTATTGAAAGAACTAAGTATGGAGAACAAATATAATTTTAAGGGAAAATCTCTATCTTCAATTTTGTAGTTGTAGGAAGACGCCGAAAAAAAATTCGAACTTTTGCAATTTTCCCAAAATCAGTCAGCAATGAAAATAAGAGCTATGCCACCTTGAGTGTATTTTACTTTATTCTTACAATTAATTTAAGGAAAGTATTTGGAGTAATTTTTGATTGATTGTTAGTGATTTTGGGCGCGTCAACTGCTTTGGTCATTAGTCCCGTAAGTGCAATGCATGTTTATTTCATCGTGAGGTGGACGAGATGTTGCCCGCTATGCCGATGGCGAGATCCGGCGCTGACCTTCCGTCCACTAGCGGGGCTTCCCAACCAGGTATCTGCCACCAGCGGGGCACCACCCCAGCCGGGACAAGCTCTAAATCACCGACCGATTTACCTGTCGGCTTGCCGGGTTCTTTCTTAACAAGGTATCTCCCACCAGCAGTGCACGGCCCACAGCCGGGACAAGTTCCAATCCTCCCACTGGTCTCCCAGCATATATGGTAGTGTTGTGCAAGTTAGTGTGTGTGTGTGTGTGTGTGTGTGTGTGTGTGTGAAGATAGGACAAGGAAGAGGAAGGAAATATCGCGCGAGGTCCGTTTGTTAGGGTATTGCTCCGGCATTCATTTGATGTTGATCGGAGAAACTACGGAAAACTTCCAATCAGAGCAGCCGGTCGCTAGAATTTTCCTCCAGACATCGGTTGAATTCTACATCTAACTGACAAGCTAGTGTTGAAAAATCCTGCCACCGTCGGGACTCGAACCTAGCACCTCTCGGTCAGAGGCATTGCAGTGACATCAGTTGATGCACTGAGCCACCTATCCTGGTTGACATTTTTGAGAAAATGTTGAAAATGTCCCTGGGGCTTAATAAAAAGTATCTCCAAAAATTAATGAATGTTTTTAAAAATCGCAGAACTTCGACTCAGACCAGATCGACAGGGGTTTATTCAGTTGAGCAAAAATTCTACACATAGTTTAGGCACTAGTGGTGTTCACATACGCCCAGACAGGCAGACACAGACAGATGGACGGACGAACGGACGTTAAAAAGTCAAAACACACATACACCCTTTCGGTATCACTCAGGGGACCCCAAAACGAGTACTTCCGTTAATATCTCGAAATAGATTTTCCGCAGCATTACATAACTTTGAGTAACTAACACGAGAAAGTAACTGGTGGTGCTACAGAATGGCACAGACTTTCCCGTATTAGTTTTCAATTTCCTATAGTCTCAGCCAGCTATTCGGACTTTGTCGTAGTAAAATTTACTATTTTGTTGGCATGGGCTAGATTTAAGGCCTTGCCCCATCTTGCCACCTGCCATTTAATGCACCCAACTTATTTTTTAGGTTTTCTCAATTATTCGGTTTCCTAATGGTAGATTCAAAATATTGCTTTTAGAGAAGACTGAAACCTTGTCATTTACGACAATTTTCATTCATAAACTTGATACCGTTTTTAAGAAAAGGGTGTTTAAGCGTCTGTGGCAATGTGAAATATGAAGCCCTTTTTCACAGGAATCTTGAGAGTTTTTTTTTAAATTTATTTTAAGATATTTTAAGCTCTTCCATTCACAAATGCAATAATGTTTACAAATCGCTGCAAATGTGCATACAAGGCATGCGAAATATTTAAAAAATACATTTGTGTAAATTTTGAAGAAAAACAACAAAATAATACAACAAAACTTTTTTGTTTCCTTAGACAGTGCATTTCGCACTATACGTACAAAAACTTTGAACAAAAAATTTGGAACCTTTTCAGAAAAAATTGGCGTTTGAGCGTTTCTGAAAATGCGAAATTTCGAGTTCATTTCCAAAAAAAATTTTTAGTTTTCGAAAAACTTTAAATGATATAATTTAAAGTACGTGTGCTCATAAATCTAATAATGTGAACAAATCGCCGATAATGTAAATATAAACGACGTGACAGGCTATTCAAAAAGTTTCATTTGTGTTATTTTCGCAAAAACAAAAGAATAGAGCAAAATAGCGTTTATGTCATCTCTTAAAGTACATTTCGCAATATCCCTACCAATAGTTTAAAGGGAAAAAATGGAGCCGATTTTGAAAAAATCTTGCTTTGTTATCTTTTAAAGTTGCATATATTGCACACAAGATTGCGCCATAACTACAAAAATTGTTTTTAAAAAAATTCATTATCTTAATGAAAGAACTAATTATGTACAACAAATTTCTTAGAAAGGAAAAGTCTCTATCGTCAATATTGTAGTTGTAGGAAACGCCGAAAAAATTCAATCTTTTGCAATTTTCGAAAATTCAGTTATCAGTGAAATCGGACCTAAGCCATGTGTATTTTATTCAATTTTTACGAGAAATATAAAGAAAAAATTTGGAGCCATATTTGAGCAAATTTTTAAAATATCCGGGGGGGGTTCGTGTAATGTATCTCCAAAAAGTAATGCACGTTTTTGAAAATTGCAGAGCTTCGAATGACAGTAGATCGACAGCTGTTTTTTGTTGTTGTTTTTTCCAGTTTGGAAAAATTTGTACGCAGTGTAAACGCTAGTGTTGTTCACATACACCAGAGACACTGATGGACGTTTTTCCGTCAATCAATTTTTCGGTTTTAAGGAGCCACAAAACATGGATTCTGGCTACACCACGAGTTACAGGAAGTAATTTACTATACAACAACACGATTTATCCACATTTTCATTATCAGGACTCGGCTTTGAGAGTTTTCCTGCGCACGATATAACTTTCTCTTCGTATGAAGATTGAGAAGAGAGATAAAGTAAAATAAATGTTCACAATTTGAAATTCCATTAATAAAATATTAATTATATCGAATTTAAAAGTAACTACTTTTTCTGCCTACTGTTTTTTTTTATTTCTTTCTATCAGCAATGAAAACAAAGAGATGCACGTAGAAAACGCAGACACGAACAGAGAATCTTTGAAGCACTCTGTTCGAAATCTCTACGTGCAGCACATAGGAATGTCAGCAATTCTGAATTAGTATTAGACAAAATATGCTCATTGCAAAAATATAAACACATTTAAATAAAAACTATTTTTCAAAATTAATTAAATATATTTCCGGAAATAATTTCAAGAAAATTTGGTAATTTGTGAAAATACCTTAATAATTAGCAAATAATAAATATACTGTTAAGCAGATATTAAATGATCAGCAAAATATGTAAAATACGTAATACAGTACAAAATTTGTAACGAAAAATTTAAATATTTTGTTAGGATTGCAACAGTTCGCCTAAATTACAAAATGAGAACAGTAGACAAAACATATGTAATTACATTAGACCCGGACTTTAGCCATGAGATCGACAAGCAGTACCGCGAAACAGAATTTTGACGTTACTGAAGATCATTTTTTTACATGACTAGAGAAGTCTATTTATCCGATTTCAGTGTATGATATGGCGTTAGATTCAGGGTGCATCTCGCCAGCGCGCTATTTTACCACTTTTTCAAATATGTCCGCAAGTATAAAAACATTTTAAAAATTCGATTCGGCTATTTTACTGGGAAAATGATTAACCAGGTGAATTCTATCAAGGTGACAAACGCCGTTTTGAAATGATAAATCGAATCGTAGGATAAAAGAGCTCTTGCGTTATCTCCGCTTGTTTTTTCCGGTAGTGAAATGGTAATGGAAGATCTTAGAAGTACAATATATCTAAAATACGATGTGAGGAGATGGAATGTGGGTGATATTTACGCAATTAGTTCGATTTTTTCTTTTTGAAATCAGCACCAAAGCGGGATCGGTGTTTTGAGTGACACCTCAGACATTCTTATGATGGTATTCGAAGGAAGATGGAATATGTGAATAAGGTAATAGTTTTATACTACTATTAAAGATGATACGAGACCGTTTACCCCTATTACAGCATCACTAGTTTCATATGTGGGGAAAAAATATCTTGAGATGCGAAGTGACGGATGCATCAACGAAGTGACGGGGTGTCTGGCTTGCTGCCCCCGAAAGTTCAGCCTTCTTACCCGTCGCCGCGCCGCGGCGGCCGCCGCCCGGCTCGCCCGTGCCGGCTTGACCGCGCCGCCGGCCAACAATGTCCCGGCGGCGTGGAAGGGGAAGGGGGAGTGGGGTGAGGTGTTTTTCGAAATTTCACTTACCGTCGCTCCTATTTATCCGATTTGCATGTTTGACACGGCGTTGGATTCTGGAAGCGTGTCGCCATCGCGCTATAAGCCCACATTTTTGAAATTGTTCCCGGAAGTACGAGAAAAATTTTAAAAATCGAGTTTCTGCTAGTTTTTTGGAAAAAGGGCTTCGTAGCGTAAATTCTATTATAAACAGGAGTCAAATGCCGTTTACAGATCGAAAATCGGACCATTTGTTCAGACGTAATCGGTAAAGTAAAATTCACTAAACTTGGTGCTGCCACGTGGTGGCGACAAATTGAACTAGTGTCGGTACATTTAGCCTTAAGTACAACTGGTAATCTCTCTTCGCCCCGCCCCAGCCCCCTTTCGCGTCATCCTCAATCCCTCTCCACCTCCACTCCGCCCCGCCACGCCGTACCGACTCAACCACACCCTCACTCCACCCCGCCCTCACTCCACACCACCCACCCTCTCCCCACCCCGCCCGCGTGCCCTTTCTTCGCACCCCGCGGCGCGAGCGCAGGTGCGCGAATCCGTCACTCTACCTGTCGCGCGTTTTGCAGCGTGGCTACGCACTGTCCGTGCACGCGTCCAGCCCCGCCCCTCTCCCCACCCCCCACTAGAGTGCCCGGCGGCAAAAATCCCAGCTGTCGGCCGGCCGCGCGTTCTTACCCCGGCCGGCGCCGGCGCGCGCACCCAAATGTACCGACGTAGATGTGACAGGCGAAACGTGTACGCATCAGTGTTAACGTTGAGTGCTCGCGTATGCTGCGGAATGGGCGAAACAGTGAAGCGCGAGTGTAAACGGGCGCCTAGTTGCACGTGCGCTATTCATGATGATGAACTATTAAAATAGTAGCGCGTAGCTCGTGCCCGCCTTTGAGGTAAGCGTACTTGTTCCACTTGCCACCCGTTGGGTATGTGTGAGAGCTGTTAAAGCTAGAGGTTTGAATGGAGTTATCTAACGCTGATATGTTGTCACTGATGCTGTCAAAGCGTCAGATTCGTAATCAAATTGCATCATTTGTTACGTGGGGCTGCACAGAAGTTTTGACTAATTAGATCTCATATTTGCTTTACACACTTTTCATAAGTGGTAATAATAATTTCTAGTTGTAAATTTCTGTCCATGTGTACTTTTCACTCGTGTTAATCCACGCTCTTTTTCTAAACATATTTTTTTACTCGTATCGAAACTCGGTACGTTCCTGTCATTTCGCAGATTTCATTTCGTACAGAGACATTCAGTTATCGAGGTCATGTTTCGTTGATACAACCCTCTCGCAGACGCAAACATGCGCGCAATTGACAAACAACGTTATACATAACCGCAACCATGATAAATAGTCGTATGCTCATTAAAGATACATTAGCCCTGCTAGGGCATCGTCGGTGATATCAAATGCTTTCCTCTCACACTGTTGATTTTCCACGAATATTCTTGTATATCATGGTTCAAGCTGTGAAAATTACAACACATTTTCATCGCCATGTCGACAAGTTGTTACTATCTTTGCTACTTTTCTCCAGATGTTGAAAATGATGAAATTGTGACGCGGAGGTGCAGAAAACACCTTTCGCTCTACTAAAAACCGACAGATCTCTGGAACTTGTAGATTTTACTGAACTAATTTCAAATTGTCCAGCGACATAAGTTTCTGGCGAAGTTTTAAGAAGAATCGTTATATGCCCATCTTAGTAAGAGAAAGGGAGATGTATATAATTATTCCTTCAGTCTTGCTCTTGTTTAGTGTAAGTATATTGGTGTGGTGTAGTTCCTGTCGGTATACTTACGTTTGAAAATAAAATTTTTCCACCGAAGAAATTTTATGATACCTTACAAAACTTACACAACTTAATTACGTTCTCTCGACTTGCTTCGGACGTTTGGAACAGAAATCTGTGAGCACTTTGTGAAAGTTCCCTTAATGGAACATAATGCGGTTTAGGACTTTCCAAAACCTTTTAACTGCGCCGTAAGGGATTACTTTGACAGTAGTATTATGGAAGTTTACGAGAAGGAAAGTCACGTTCTTTGCGTCCATATATGAAACTTCAAATGCTGTTAACGAAGGCTTAAATAAGTTTAACGTGTAAGTAGCAAATTAAATAACAACTGTTTTAAGCCCTATTGCGCATTTTTATTTTCTGAAAAATTGAATTAATTAATAGAACCGAAAGTGGGAAAGGAAAATATATTTCATCAAATTAATCTATTTGCTAGAGACTTTAAAACGGACCCAAATTGTTTTTGAAGGTAAACATTTACGTTGATTTCATTTGTAAGAATGAATATTAGTACCAAGTATGTATATTAGTTGCAATTTATGTATTGGATTTGAACAAAAACTAAGTGCCAATTTTCATTTCATTTTTTACTCTGAATAACTTTTGAGATTAAGGATTGCCATCACAGGTGCAAAACGTAAACAGTTTAAATTGGTATTAAATACAAAGTAGTCTAATTATTCTTTCGATATATCAAGAAAAATTGACGACATGAAAGTGACCCTTCTTATTTGTACCTCGCTGAATTTTCTTATTTAGAAAATAAATAGAGTATGGGTTAGATTTTACTGTATGTCTCTGGGCAATATGAAAAGTAGAAAGCGTCCCGCTGTGAGTGAGAAAACAGGCAACCCATGCCCACGGAGGTGACGTGACAATGAGGAAACATATTTCGCCGCCGTCGTCCGTTCTGAATGTGCAAGTGCACGTTCCTTTCCCGCTCCCTTGTAAACACGCGAATGTCGCGGCCCAGCGCGCCGGGGTCAGCCCAGGACACGGCGGGGACTGTTTCCCCGCACTCCCCCCCCCCCCCGCCAGCTGCCCAGACCTCGCCCCGCCGCCGCCGGCTTATACATATTTAATGTCAAGTAAAACGCGGCTGCATTTACATAAATGGACAAAGGTGAAAGTGGGATTTTAAATAAAGGACTCGGGCAAGGCTCGGGCGAACAAAAAAGAATTCGAAGAAAGAACGAGACCGGCCGCCCCCCGCTCTGCCCTCCGGTGGAGGGGGGGAGGGGGTTTCGTGCCCCTTGTTCCCTGCTTCTTTACTCGGCGAGAAGTCTGCGCGGCATTAACGCACTGGGAGATTACCAACTCCCCGGTTATGAATATGAACTTTCCGGCGGCGCCATCTTGTTTGCAACGAAAATGAGCGTCTGTCCTTTTTCCGCTCGCAAAATAAAACATGGGGGGGGTGTTCCTTGGAGCGGGGCGTAGGCGCGAATAACCCTTTCGTCTGGCGGCGCCGCGCTTTCATCTACGAAACAACATGGCGGGCACGAAACAACGGAAGCGGCCGGGCGCTGCGGCGGGAAGTGAAACATTTAATTTATAGCGGAGGGGATTCCCCCGTCCGCTGACAAACCCGAATGTAATTTCGCGCGAGTTACGAGGTTGTGATTTGGCGCTGACGTGCGCGGGTGCGAACCCGCCCTCTCATCTCCTCCCCCGACCCTACCCCCCCACCCCCACCCGTCGGGGACGGTCCCTTGCCGTAGAGGCCGTCCCATCACGCTCGATTTAAATGGAAATAAAATTGCCGCTGAATATTTACCTGGGCTGCCACCCCCTTTTTTTGTGTGAACCTCGTCCCTCTGGTGAGGGAATCGTTCAGGCACGTCTGGGAATTGCGATAGCGGAAGAGCCCCCGCCGTACGGGGCTGAAGGCAGGGGTGCCAACTTCATTTAGGTCACAAGTACACTCAGCTTTGTTCTGCTGTGCAGATTTTGTTAGTTTGCGTAGGGGTCAAGATATATTGAGAATCGTAGGGAACCGAATACATGTAAATAAATATTAGTTGAAACTTATTTCAGATTCAATAAATCAAAGATGAAATCTTTTTCGAATTAGTAAAAGGAAATTTTCCAATCGTAATAAACAAACATTGAGAACACATCACTTTAAAGCAGAAATATAATAATTTAATCTTAAATATTTATGGATTGTTGTATTATTTTCCAAATATTATGTAAATACCAGAAAATTTGTGCATTTACCAGTTTTTCACTACATTTCACTAACATGTTTTTTTCTGAGCTTTTTTGTACGATCTGGAGTTTAGAGACAGATTCAGCTTTTATTTCTTTAAAATTTTAATCTCTCTGCAATTAGTTTTCACTTCACAAATGTCAGTGTTCCTCGGCAGTAAAATTATTAAACAGATATTTTTTAAAAACATTTTACTGATTAGTAAAATATTGTATCGTACTCTGAACTGAGACATTGTAAAGAAATTTTATTGGAATAATTTACGCAAACCAAACGGATTCTGTGATGAAAGCACTTCCCCAACTATTTCATAAGGCATCTAGCCAGAGATTCGATGTGAAAAAAGTGTGATCAGTAGTAACAAAATAAGCAAAATTTTGTGATTTACATCTTTTCAATTTGGTCAATTTGGTCAGTTCTTTTCAATCAGTGGTTAGTGATTGAAATATATGAAATAAATCAAATTCCAATAACCGAAATGATTACTGAGTGGTTTCCTTTTCGGAGAGGGGCGTGTCCCATCGCGCTTTCACCTTGCGCACCCCTGGCCGATGGGCTGGGCTGGGCGCCCGGGAGGCGTTCGCCTTATCTAACGCTGAGCAGTCCCTCCGCCGTCAGCCAATCACCGGCGAAAGGCCTCTGGAAGGCAGGGGGGAGGGGAGCAATCGGGACGCGGGCGTGGCAGGGAGGCAGGGCGCCTCGTTCGTCTCAAGTGGAGCAAGATAATCGATTATGAAAGATGACGCGGAGCTGCGACGGCAAATGTTTGTGAGGGGAATCCCCCCTCCCGCACGCTCGCTTTTTTTTTCCTTTGCCGAAGCAAGTGCCGCGGAGTTAAAATCCTATCCCGTATAATTTCACAGCGCGGTGCTCTTTCGGAGTTGAATTCTTCGACTGTGGCCGTCCCGCTGCCAACCGACTCTTTCGCCCGTGTCGCCCACGCTCGCCTCCCGCATACGTAATGTCGCTCCTCAGATATCGCGGCGGACGTATTCCAGCCTGGAAATGCCATCCGAACGAATCCAAACGGCCCGGCCCACGCAGTTTAATTAGGCAGAAACAACCTCTGCGAACGAATCCTCTCTCCGCCGAAACAGGTTCCGCGAGACCTTTGTAACGAAGTTCTTTGCCGGATGGAGAACGACGCGACGCGGCGAGACCGCGTCTCCTTTAAATCGCTTTTGTCCTCCTGACCGATTCGCGTCCTCACTCCGTCCTCTGGCGACCTCGCAGCCATCTCCGCGACGCGGCATTGTTCGTTGTTCTTCTGTCACATCGATTACGCCCCTTTTGAGAACGCGTCCACCCCCGCCTCCCCGGTTTTTATGTTCTTTGCGAGAGGAAAATAAAGATACTCTGAAAGGCAAGTCTATTGGTCTGTTTTCACATCCGACGCCTTGTTTCTTCTATCAGGACATTCATTCCGACTGAAGGCAGAGAGGTGGAAATTTCTCCTAAATGACGGGTTCACGACTGAAAATGTGTTTTGTTTGGCATTGCAGTCCGATGAATTGTATTCGTATTGACACATTAATATTAATAATAAGTTCTTTGTCTCCAGTACATGAGATATAATCACATTGCTCGAATTTTTGTCAGTTTCATTTAACAAAGGCAGAAACTGAGAGCCGATCGAACCGTTCTTTTATTGTAACGATGAATTCTCGAACTTCTCTCTTTTAATAAATATGTTTTCCCGTTCTGTGTTTTTCTAGCTAGTTCTTAAATGTTTTGTACAGAAGACCGGTAAGTACTCTTCGCAATCGGCTGAGTTTTCATTTGATACCTGGTGGACGCATGCTTTTATGCACGGAAAAAGAATTTGATTGACGTTTATTTGGTAGAAGTTTCACTGTGTGTTGTGCATGCAATTTTGAGTGATTAACAATATCCTTTTGTTTTTCCACGAAGCATGCATTTCCTGATTTCCAGCGCACGCGCGAAACCTACTTTTGTGCTCGGAGTCGTTCTTCTCTGTCAGGAGGAACCAGTCGTTGACCCGTTTTGGTCCCACCCGGCAATTAAAGTAACAGCCCTGATTCACAGGAAATTCAACCGCATAAAAGATTCTGGAACCCGTGTTTCATGAACGAGCATACTTTTCCGATAAGTAAGTGATTATTTTCCATCTTAAGTGGAATTGCTCACCGCTCTGCTATCCATCTCCCCTCGCTGGGGCCCAGTGGGGGGGGGGAGTAGTCTCAATAAATCGCCTCTTTTCTAATTATCCTTAATTGCTTCCGTCCACCTCCACAAAAGCGAGCGATCCGGGAAGGCCGGGGATTACTAATGCTTATGAAGGACTTATAAAAGAAAGCCGGAACTTAAAATATATCCCCGGCTAGGGGGAAAAAAATATCGCGCATATTTTTGCATCGAAACGAAGTCATTTCCATATCGGGCGGGACAGCGACAGCGACTCCGGGCCGAGGGGTGGGGTGGGGGCGACGTCTTCGGCCCGCGTGCCGGCGATGCTGACCTGCCTTTCTGCCGCCCCTAGGTCACCGCCACGGACGGAGACAAGGATCGGCCGCAGAACATCGTGTACTTCCTCACGGGCCAGGGCATCGACCCCGACAACCCTGCCAACTCCAAGTTCGACATCAACCGCACCACCGGAGAGATCTTCGTGCTCAAGGTGAGTGCCAGCATGCTGCAAGGAGGCGGATGTAAAATGTATTGATAAAATTGTGCCATTAAATTAAATTCCGTGGTGGCAGCAGGGATATTGAAGAAATCCGAAATGATTAAGGATCCAGAATATATCAACCACAAAGTTTAAAAAAATATATTTAATATTATACAAAATTAACCAGACACGTGTTTCGGGTACCTTACCCCATCTTCAATGACAGCAAGAATCATGTGTAACTTAACTCGGCGCCGTCTTGTGTATTACTTCACAGTACTACATGTCTGGATAATTATTTATAATATTTTTTTTAAATTTGAGGTTGATATCTCCCGTGTACTTGATCACCTTAATTTAAAATTAAGGTGATTAAATCACATTTAAGGCACACTGTTTAGTGTAACATGCTTCGCTGCTCTCTGACGCCCTTGTGTGCCGTCTTTTGTTTGTCTGTAATACCTACCTAGCTTTTGCGAATTGAAAATGTCACATACAGTTGCTTTCCACACATAGTCCCCCGGCAGGTCTTTGGAGAACTGTGGGCACCATTGAAAGATTAACACGCTCGTCGAGTTTTTTAATGAAGCCAAAATCATCTTTCTAGACATCCTGGGGCCTTCACAGTCGGTTCCGAACCTTTGCGCTTAGCTTTTATATTATATATTTTTATATTATTATTATTATCGTGATTCTTGTAACATTTACATCATCGAATAATTTTCGATATTAATGTGATGTTTTTGGCGTGGAAATATGAAGGAAATGTTACGCTTGACTTCTCTCGTGAATCGAGATGGCGCACTACTCAAAAACACTCGTCTGACCGCACAGGAACAAGAAGGAACATTGACTTTCAAAGAATCCTCTCGAAGGTCGTCTTGCAAGACACAAACCGCGACTCAATGCTCCGGGTGATTTGCGATGTCGCCGCTTCAATATCAAGAGGGTAATATCAAACGCGCTCCAATAATCTCCTTGTGTATCCGGAGAGCAATTTCGCGGAATCAGCCGGAGCGTTTGCAGCGACGTGGTGCTGACTTCCCGTCGCCCCCGCCAACGCCGTCGTTTGAGGCGATATTGCGTCCTTCTGATACTGTAAGATCGGCGAGCGCATTAGATGACCCAGGGCTGGGCAAATAGCGGCTCGAGGCCCCTCGTTCTCGAAAGATCACATTTCTCACGCAATGAGATTCCCACATAGAATGTTATACAAACAGTACAGTAAAGTGTGCAGTAAAGTGTACAGTAAAATGTGCTCAATGCGGAACATGCATAATGCGGAAATCTAATTTCAACATGAATTGTGGTCCTGCCAATCAAAAGTTCTACTGTATTGCATTCTATAATGCGGAATCTTCTCTAATACGGAATAAAATACTGCTCCCTTGAGGTTCCGCATTGAGCAAGTTTTACTGTAGTTTAAAAAGGGAAGGACCTGAATGATTAACCGCATCTTCAGCATAATCGCATTTTGTGCTTTGGCTAGTAATGTCTATCTTCTTTTTCCGAATCGCTAACCAGGAAACTGTGAGCCAAAAAAGGAATTAATGAAAGCAGGTTATTGAATTGATCTTTGATATTTGAGTATTGAATTCACTCGTATTCATTGGTTCGGATAACAGTTATATTTTTCGATAATTGCATCGTTATTGCGAAGAAGCACTTTGCATTTATCTTTTGAATGTTTTATATCACTGCTCTGGAAGAGTGCCAAATTAGCTTCGTAATCAATGACTGGAACATTATGAAAGCTGAGAATCTGATGAGAGTAGGTGTTTTGCTTTGCACTGCGTCTGCCTGTTACACACCAGTGAGATTCTAGTAACTCATTAAGTGTTGTTTTTGGAGTTACCGAGAGTGATAAAAATGGGAACAATCTTCAATTGTTATCGTTAATAAATAATAATATTAATCAGCATAATAGTAATAATAATAATAAAAAATAATAATAATAAAATAATAATAATAATAATAATAATAATAATAATAATAATAATAATAATAATAATAATAATAATAATAATTGTTCGTATGCATTTAAATGCTTAATTATCATTCATTGTACCTATTGACGTATATTCTTTCCGATGATAAGTGCTCTCATTTACTTCTCTGTTCATTTCACTTCCTTCCGTGTTCAGATTCAAGTGTCTTTGAGTCCCTGTTGTAACAAGTCTACCAACCCCTGATATGCGTGCTCCGATTTGGCGCCGGCACAGCCCGTTGGCATGGGGAGGTTCTCGCAAGAGCCTTTATCGGCCGTGGAATATGGGCCACCAGATTTCATCTGGGAGGCCGTGGGGAAACAATCGGCGCGAGGCGATCGCTTCCGGAGAAGCCGTTTCCGGGCGCCATGGCGACGGAGGCCTCCGAAACGAGGGGGGCGGGGGGGGTAAAAGGGTCGCGCTCTGCGGTCGCCGTAACCGCGTGTTTGCAGGCGCGCAGGGGGCAGCGAGGCTCGGTTTGGCGAAGTGGAGAGGAAGGAGTCATGGCGTGGCGGAAGGGGAAGGGAGGGGGTGGGGCGGGGCGTGACGAGTCGGAACAGACGAGGGCAGGCGAAGGGCGGAGAAAAGCGGGGCTGGGCAGGGAAAGGCTGGGACGACCTCGGCCGCCGCCATTTGCATAACGGCGAGGCGAGGCGCGTCGCTGCGCGCTTCGCCGCGCGGCCACGGGGGGCGTGCGAGGCGTGCCGATGCAAGGCGGGCCAGCTGTCGCGAGGACGCCGGGCCTCCGCCCACGCCCCCCCCACGCCCTACGCTCTTATTACTTACTCGGTGGGCGCGACCGATGCCGACGCCTACGAGCGACTAATTAAAATAAGGAGGCGTTCGCGCGCGTCGCCATCAGGGCGACGCCTAATTATCGACGACGCCGGGTGTGTCTGGCGGCTCCGTTCAGGCCTTGCTCCTCTTCTTTTGCCTCTTCCCCCTCCCCCCCCCCTTCCTTCGTGTCACTTCCTCCGCTCAACCCGGGCCTTGCGATGTTCCCCGGAAGTTCGGCTCGACGCTTCTAATGAGGTGGTCTCGGGGCGACTAACAAATGGTTCGACGCCGATTGCGTTTTGTGATGATGGACTCGCGCCTTTAGACACCCGTCGTCGCTTGAATCTTGCCCAGGAAACTGACAGGTACGCCTCCCAACCAACCGTCCTCATCATTTCCATTTCTCTTCGCTATTCCCTTTTCCTCGTCGCATACCTCATCGTCTCATTATTCCCTCGTTCTAGGTCTATCCCGAATAGCTACTTCCATCTCGTCGTGAAATTCGCGCAAAACGTCGGCTCGTCACCCGGAACGACGCCGCCGCGGCGACGGGCTTTCCGAATGGCCGCTTCTGAATCCATTTCGTGTCCGTGGGCGCGCAGTGCCGCGCCCTCGCGACTGGCAGGTGAAGCGTCGCGCGATTATTGCCGTAAACTAAACCGGCGCGGCGTGTCGTACGTAACTCTGGCAGCTCGAAGTGAATGACGGCTCCCACGGTGTTGTGGGAAGGGAATGAAATATCGCGGCCGCTTTTTTTCCCTTTCTTTTTTTTTCCTTTCTTTCTTTCTTTCTCTCTCTCTCTCTCTCACTCAACTTGTATTCTCTTCGTCGGGGGAAAACGTTCTTTTCGCCCGCAGCGCTGTTTTGAAGAATAATAACAGTACATTTGCGACGTCCGGGACCACTCAGAGAGAAAAATATTTTTAGTTATGAGGTTTTAATGCGATTTCCAATGTTCTACGAGAGGTCGGCAACGGCGTGGTGGTGGTGATGGTAATGGTGTAGGAGGGGGTAGCAGAATGCAGGTCGTAGCTCCGTTCCCTCCTGGCTCCCACTCCGTCACTGCTTTCTTCCACTTCCAGGATGAGGGCCGTGGTCTGTCCCGTTGAGTTTCTACTGGCGACCGCGACCACGCCATAGACTAAGGATGTACATCTTTACTCTATGACCACGCCCACCCAGTCCTGGTTTGTTTCTTCTTTGCGGCTGCAATCTCTATGCTCCCTCATTCGCGCTATTTCGAATCTTTCACTATGACACAAACTTCAACATCATTTCGTAATTCTCATTACCATATCGAAGTTTTAATATTAATCGCCACCTCTCAATTACTGCTATCAGCATCTCTTTGAGTATGTATGTTACCTTACCATACGTTATTCTGTCATACGAAGTTTTACTTGTCCCGTTCTACTTGTCCCAAGAAGGTGCCAAAGTGAGATGATAGATAACGTCACTGGCCACCAGGCCTGCTCGTCCGCTTGACCTCGCAAATTTCGTTACGCTCCTTTGGCCACCTAGTAGTCAAAAAAGGTATCACTCGGGCGGCAAAACAGGCGATTAGAATTTAGCTCAGAGGCATCTTTTAGACGGACAAGCAGTAAATTTACAATGGGCAGCCGGCTTTACTTCCCCTTCGAAGGAATGCGTACGAAGGACTTTTCCGCCTTTCAATCGGATTTGAACCCTCCAACTTGGTTATAACAGTGCGATAGTCTAACCGTCACACCTCTGAAGCCGACACCAGTAGGTGTTCTTCTTCCCTCGCCTCTTTGTCGTTCCTACCACTGCTTCATCTCTTCGATTGAGACACAGCCACTGTCTCCTCCTCAGACTCCCACTCTCCCCTTCGGCTCCGCCGCAGCTTGTTTTGACAGAATCCTCGCCGGATTCAGCGCTGCGCTGACATGCGGAGGCACCCATCGGGAGACGGCGTCCTCGGGGGAGACGGCGTCACGCTCGAGGCTTCCCCCCCCCCCCAGACGCCCTCGTCCCCCTCCCCCGCCGCGCTGTCGGCCTCAACGACGACATTGACTAAAGCCGGGTACACACCTGAGCGCGAAGCAAACCCCGAACGAGCAAATCCTCCTTGCCCGCCCCAAGTCCGAGAGCGCACGTTCCAGTAGAGATTGACGTTCTGCCCATCGCGAAGTGAAGCCATTGGTGAAGGTTTGGGGCAGAGAGTGGACAGGGCGCGTGTTCGCTCCGCGTTCACTTGACGCTCGCATTGACGATTCGGAGAACCGTCGGCGCGCCCCGAACCGGGCGCGGGTGGGGCGCGGTGGTTTCAGTGCGTCCAATTGCGCCAACTGACACTCGCGGCCCAGTGTGTTCCTTCAAGGCCCGGCCTAAGGCACCGCCGACGTCCTCAACCAATGCCATTAGCTATGCTCTTGCCTATGTACCACCATGTATGGACGTTCAGTATCGAACGTTCGTCGCTTATTGTTACTCGCGAATAAGGTCATGAAAAATAAACAGGTATAAGCCATTTTCTGAAAAAATAACTACGCAAACGGTATATTTTTAATGAATTTCTTTATACTATATACGTTACACATTCTAAAACGTTTCAAGTACTGAAGATCTTTCCTTTTTAACAGTCTCTATTTGACATGGTCTGTATTTGGACAAAGCTTTATATTCATCTACTTAAGGATGATGATACCCTTTTGTCCATTTTATCAACTTACAGTAATTATTTCCTTACAAATTTTGTTTAAACGTGACCAGATACTAATCCTGGGGTCTATTAATTTAGAATGCAATGGTTCAACAGTAACTTGACCTCTCGAGATTTCTTTAAGTTAAAGACTTTAACCATTTCAAAACGAAGTTAATTTTAATGTTTTGCCTTCAAATTTCACTCTTATTAAATTTTAATTATGTGTTCTTTGTGCTTTGTAAATTTGCAAAGTTATATTCTGATCGTATTGTTTGAAAACCAAAGCATATTGCAAGCTCTGTCGAAATATCTTTTTAAATTATCGATCTCGGGCTAAATACATCAACCTTAACTCTCTGCTTGTAACACGCGTTTATAGATCCTGTTACATTCAATCCCACTGGGAAGATACACGTATTCAAACACATGCACGATAGTTGTGTGGGAGAACTAATGGAAATGAATCGGTAGTTGATAATGACAGGACATTCGCCTTCGGGATTTGCATCGTTACATGTGGATCATAAACCCCGGGCGGTTAGTAAACTGAAACTATCGACATGAAACGAAGAGAGTAATCAAACAGCTCGGACTATGTTTCAGGATTATGTGTCTTACTCTTCTCCCGTGTCCGTAAATTATACAGCTACTTCCCGGGATTTCGCGAGTACGTGTACATTCTCGTGATCTATTATTTCATTCGTGAATGAATCGCGGGTCGGAAAAGTCAAAGCAGAGATGAGCAATTTGACTGCTTAAATATGTTTCGATTTCCTTTGTTAGGCTCCCTCTGAACATATGTTGAAAAATGAAAACAATTTCTAAATTTTCCAAAAACTTGTATTTTAAGGAATGTCAAGTGTACTATGTTGTGTCTGAAGCAAAAGTTTCGACTGTCTTTCGCATTGTGAATTTATTTTTGCAACTAGAACTCTCATATATACAAGTAGAACTATCTAGCGGATGAAACGTAGTATCTGAAATCTTTCTTGCAATGCCGCAAACATAATTTTCTTAAACATGCTTCACTCGCTAAAACTGGATCCTTTTTTGGACACAATGAACACTTTATGATTTTATCATTGAGTTCAGTGCATCGGAAGATACGATAAGGCTAATATCGCGTGACAAATCGAATCAGCAAAGCCGAACTACATTGGACCTTCGCTCTTTATATCAAATTTTGAGGAGCGCCACATGAACAGAACGAAACTGTATGCGAACATTTTTGCGGCATTTCACATGACTGTTCAGAAGACGCCGAGTCTCCTAGCAAACCCTGCGGCAAACATTCTGCTTCCTTAATCGGGCCGTAATGCTAATTACCTTCACTTGCAAAAGGAGGAGGAAATGTTGAGGGGCGTAAAGGACATAAAAATGGAAGTTGTGCCAACCGGAGTTGTTAAGGCGAGAGAGTCATAGCGTCCCGGATGAAAAGATTGAGAGTTCAGCTGAACTTGGTCAAGAGTATTAGTGTGTATATTGATGAATGTTTGTCTGTGTACTCTGGGAAGCATGATAGTTTACAAGCGGAAATTGTTAAATCAATTCTCTCCCTTTCAAAATTCAACGGCCGAGGCATGATACATGATTCTGGGGCATGCGTTAGCCGTTCGCATTGCTCATAGCTGGGCGAATCAAGAATAATACAAAGATGTATACAATACCGTTGTACAAATAAATTTTGATTTCTTTCATCAGAGCTAACATTTTAAATTTTGGATCTGACTCTACTACCAAAAGATTTGCAAAATCAGATCCGGAATACTGAAACAGGTTATTCTGGAGAATTTTCACCTTATGCTTGTCTGAAACAGAGTGCAATCAATTGCTTGAGTGAAAATTGAGAAGACACTTTAAGGTAGCGTCATTATTGAACTGGAAGATGGAGTTTATCAGTTTTGAAGAGACGATGAGTTCACCGCTTATTACTCCTGAAGTCCCTTTGGCAATTACACGTGGCAATCAACTCGGCAAGGCTTAACGAGTTAATAATAATAATAATAATAATAATAGTAATAATACATGATTTTTATTCGTAAAGACTCCTAGCAAACCATTTAAGCGGCCTAACCCTTAACTCGACTGTAGCACGAAAGATTGCTCTGCTAAATACCTCTTTTTTCTTGCTTAGGTATCTGTAGTATTTCAACATCCATGGGCTGGACCTGAATTCAGAAAAGTAGCTAACAATTGGTCTAAAAGCTTAAAATATGGCGCATAATATACTGAACTGCTTTGAGGAAAAAATCCGAAGGCAGCTCTCCTTACAAAATATTCACAACATTTAGCCCACATTTAATGGTTCGACCACAATGCTGGGTGACACATTTTAACAAATATATTTTTTTCTACTGTTCTATAGTGATGAAAGTCATTCAGTATCTGAATTGAATAGATTATTATTATTATATTATTATTATTATTATTATTATTATTATTATTAATGAATAACTAAAATAAAATTTTTAATTTCGCATAAATGAACAAATTCTTTATGAGAAAACAAGTCGGCTGAACCCAACACCTATTGCCCCCTCCCCAACACACACACACACGCACGCGCGCGCACGCACACGCGCACACACACACACACACGCACGCACGCACGCACGCGCGCGCGCGCGCACACACACACACACAACACACAGGGAGAGAATAGAAAAATCCTGTTTGCGCCCCTGCACGCGCGGGGGGGGGGCGTGCCCCCGCAGGGAGCAGAGGTGCTGTTGAGCCGCTGTCGGGGCAGACGGCGCTCCGCGGTGCGGGGGCTCGGACAATACGCGCAGCGACGCTGCCGCCGCCGCCGTCGCCGCGCGCCGTCGTTGTCCCACGAGGCCCGATTTATCATCCGCCGCTCGCGCGCGCGCGCCTCCGCTTCGCGCCGCGTTGCGCTGCGCTGTTGTTCCCTCTGCCGCCGCCACCGCCGCCGCCGCGCGTGTCCTTAAATCCCGCGTCATTTCCGTTGCGATACCCCGAAAATTAGCTGATATTTACCACTAGGAGCGAGAGACACACTCCTCGCCTACGAGAGAGGGGGAGGGGGAGGGAGGGAGAGAAAATCAGATGGTGCGTGGAGAAGGGGCGGGGCGTCGCACGGGCTTGCGACTGCCAGACTTCCGAGTCGAGTTGCTGAGGAGCGCTGGGGTGGGACAAGAACCCGAAGACCGGTGGAGGAGGGGGGGCGTGGATTAATCTTTCCGCGACGTTTCGTTTTCCCTCGAGGCGGGCGGCCGAGAGGGGGGAGGGAGGGGGCCGCCTGAATAACTTATCGCATTAGCGCGTTTTTATGGGGATCATAATAGCAAATAAATCTCGTGATTCAGAGCTCCTCCTCGTCTCTGATGAGGGCGCGGCGCGCGCGGCGCTTTTGTCGCCGACACAATGGCGGCGGTCGCACGACAATGGCGGCGCCCGTGATAGATGGTGCGAGGGCGCTGCCGCCAATATTTGCTTGTGATGGGCGCACCCCGCTTCCTCTCGCTGCCGCCGTCGCGCTTTCTCTCGCCCCCGCCCCCGCCCACGCCCCCACCCACGCCCCCGCCCCGCCCCCACCCACGCCCCCACCCACGCCCCCGCCCTCGCCCTTGCCGCCGCCCTCGTCCCCGCCCTCGTCCCGGCCCTCGTTCCCGCCTTCGCCCCCACCTCGTCCCATCGGCGCCTCGCGGCGTGCGCGACGCCGCCGCCGCCGCCGCCGCCACCGCACTCTGTCGTCTTCGCCGGGAGGTCAGATCCCCGAGACAAAACCGGCGGGACCTCACTCTCGTAAAATAGTGTCTCCGTCTTTGATTTAGGGGCCTTGTGTTCCCGAAGAAAAGATGGATCGATTTAATTCACTGGGCCAATACACTTATTGGCAGGCCGTGGTGGCGTTCGATTGTTCCCCCCGATACAAAAGGAAAGCTAAATAAATTTCTGCCCCATAATTCACTCTTTGTCGGCACGTGTCACTTCGATACGCCGTTGACCCAGGTCCGGAAGAGAGCGGTGACAACAATGCTGGTCATTTACGTCATGTTCGTTTGGCGTTATTCACTGCGCGATGCGTACATGTGCGTATTGCTTTTCATTTAATCATCTTGTCCGCAGAGCAAATCAGATTGCGTTCGTATCACCGGTGTTCTGACTAAATGAACAGACACCCCTGTTTTCACACGCCACCGATGCCCTTTTGCTTGCGTCTGAATGACCACTCGCCTTGGAATGACCACTCGTCGGAATGACCACTCGCCTGTACAAGTGACTTCGTTCCTTTAATAAAATTACGGCAGAGAGAATTATTGGTTGAGGTTTACTCTCTGGTTCCCTTCAGTGTATCACATTGCTGATGCTGCTTCGATTTTCGCTGCCAGCTTGTCTTGTTTGAACGGCGTAGTAATATTGGACCCGATTTTGCGTTCAGAGAGCATCTAATTAATAATCGAAGAGTCGGTTTCGTTGAACACTCGGTAAGCGGCTAGAGTTTTTCACCGGGACTCCGAAAATTGAAGTGTTAGGAACACTTAAACATTCTGTAGGTTCATGTGTTGAACCATTTGTGTATTGAATCGTGTGACGCGAAACTTTTTCCTGCGGAATTTCTGAACTACCAAGTGATTTTGGATACAATTTGAACGTTCACAAGAGGTTTTGGTCCTTTCGAACACTCGCTTCGGGTCGAGGCTTTTATAATCTGAACTCTGCAGATTGAAATGTCGGTAACATTAGAATCGTTTGCTTAACGAAGTCTAGAAGTGGTGTTGCATTCGTGGGCGCCACGAAGGGTGCAATTGTAATGTCAACGTGAACCAAAAGCAGTGCCGGCGCTAGACATGGACAGGCAGACTGGGGTCCCGCAAATGAAGGGGTCCGATAATGGGACTGATGGGGTGTAAAAAAGAGTACAAAAAATTGAAAAAGGAATTAGGACTCAGAAAATCTTTGTCGTAATTTTATAAGTCGCGGTACTGTAATCTGATATTTCAAAAAATGTTCAATTAAGTTTTTACTTTGAATAGTTACTACAGTCATTACTTGTAAGGTAGGACTCTATGAAATGAATAAAATGACGCGAACATTAAAAGGTTCTATTGAAATTCATATTTATTTTTTAAGTTCACCGTGGAAATTGTATTATTTGATCACTAAATACTTTTACTTAAAACTAATTAAAATATATTTCCAAAAACTTATTTTTAACTGAAACGTAAATTTGTTATTTGTTGAAATAAAATAACGTATATAGTTTCCTGATACAACTTTCAAATTTGTAATTTTTTCAGGGGGGGGGCTACTTTTCAGCATTGCCCTGGGCTCAAAATTTTCTAGCTCCGGCAATGACCAAAACTCATCTACTTTGATAATTTTTTATTGTACTACATATGTTGAAATATCAGTAATGACCCTTTTCAGTCATTACTCAATATATTATAATTGTATTGATTTATCTAATTATTTATGGAAATTACTTTAAGAATTGTATTCGGAGCTTTCATCTGACCACATAATTATGACCATAGGTGTATTGAGCTCTCTCTGGTGTCGGGTGTCGTATATTGAAACAGGGAAGGGTGGATTTGCTTGGCAGATCGAGGGGTGGAGGCGACAAGCAACCACTTATCTACCTATTTATTTATTTTTGCACTTATACCCATATATGGCATGGCGTGTACGCAGTGGCGTAACGCCCGCAAGGCCCGCAGTGGCGTAAGCCGTAACGCCCGTAAGGCCCGCAAGGCCCCCAATGCGGGCGGGCCCAGGTAAAAAAGGGACTATTTTTACGGGATACTTTTATTATTTGAAGTACAAATACTATTTGTGTTTTCAATACATTTTTATAAAGGGGACCCACACTCATTTTATAAATTTTTTTGCGTATGGGCCCACACTCATTTCGTTACGCCACTGCCCATACGGTAAGTATTGATCTCATCTCATTACAAAAGAGTACTCCCATTGTGAATACTCACTCTTTTTTCAATTTCAAGCTAAACACTTGACAAGTTCTGTTATTTCAAAAATATTAATAGAGACGTCGGAACTGGCGTTTGCTGAAACTGAACCGTGCGGCGTTGTGTTTTCGCAGCCGCTGGACCGCGACCAGCCCAACGGCCGCCCCCAATGGCGCTTCACCGTGTTCGCTCAAGACGAGGGCGGCGAGGGCCTGGTGGGCTACGCCGACGTGCAGGTCAACCTCAAGGACATCAACGACAACGCGCCCATCTTCCCGCAGGGCGTGTACTTCGGCAACGTCACCGAGAACGGCACCGCAGGTACGTGCCGTATCGCGTACTCCCTTCAGGGGGACTTCAAAAATATAGCGCGATTTTTCTAACTCTGCCCCTCAAGCCCCTATGGCCACGATAGAATGTCACACGGCATTTCGCGTCTTACTCCGTTGTGCCGCTAGAAGTCGCATGCTCGCAAGCACTGCTTGATATGGTCGCGATCATGCGATACCTGGCGGCATGACTGAGAACGTCGCGAAATACCGTGACATATTCCATCCTAAAAACGGGCCTTCAGGGGCAAAGTTAGAAAAATCGCAGAAGAGAAGAGGGATCATTTAGGAGGGAAAATAAACTAAACAATTTTAATTAGATTTATTTGCGGTATTGACTATTATTTTAAACATTACTTTTAGTTTGCATATTTTAGTTTTTTTTAATTTTTCAACAGTCAAAAATACATTTAAACAATACTTTTATAAATCTTTCCACTAGTGCTACTTTTGCTACTCAAAATAGTTTTAATTCAGGAATAATTCGTAATTTTGAAGCATATTTAAATGTTTAATAATAAATAAATGTTTATGTTTAATAATGAATAAGTAAACCTCTTTAAAATAAATTTTTCATTCTAAATTTTGAAGAAATAGCCACCTCTGAATGCACCCTTCTCATGATTTTACAAAAATTTATTCTAGTTAGAAGACAATGTTGATGTAGCACACAAATCTAAATGGTTCATTTTCATATTTGTCATGCTTGACTACTACCTTAAAACAAAAATTAATTCATATCCACTATTCCAAATTCTGAACATCAGTTATTTTACACTATCAATTCAAACTTCAATTACTGTCTAATTTGTCTAGATTTTAATCTAATTAAGAATAGATCACGCATCCGGTTGCTAGATTCTTTAAATTTTAAACTTTAAAATAGCAGGATTTTTACATATTTTTTAATTGTTTAGTCTTTAAAGCTTAACAGGAATGCACTTATATTTTTTAAATTTCTCATTGGCCTATACCTATTCAAAGATTTTTTTCACAATTCTTTGTCGTTCTTTAGGAGAGTTGGAAAGTAGTTTAATTTACAATTACATTTTTGACAGCTAAATCATGTGAATTCCAAAAATTCCTTCCTGATTAATTTTAAGAACTTACTGGTTGTGCCTCCTACAAGGAAGCTCGAAAAAAAGGACCTGAAATTTATGTTACATATGATCACGTGCTAATTGAAAGTACTTTTTTATATAGGTATGGTGGTGATGACTATGACGGCTGTTGATTATGATGACCCAAGTGAAGGAAGCAATGCACGACTTATCTACTCAATTGAGAAAAATGTTATTGAAGAAGAGACTGGCTCACCTATTTTTGAAATTGAATCTGAGACAGGAGTCATTAAAACAGCAGTGTGCTGTCTTGACCGTGAACGCACACCAGATTACTCTATACAAGTGGTAGCAATGGATGGAGGGGGGTTAAAAGGTATGTATTACCCTTTATGGCATTACATGAATGTAAGTTTTCATGAAAAAGAAATTAAGATAACTACAAGGCAATGGCTATTAATGTTGCAAGTTATAGTCATATTCCTAGCAATATAAGAAACCTTTTATCATAAATTTCGAAAATGAATTTGAAATTACTAGATTAGGATTATCCAAATCTAGTAATTTGGGTCATAAAATTTCACATCTCTCTTAGCTTTGAATTGCTACTTTAATTATAAGAAACTTTTAATGTTCTGTAGGAACTGGAACAGCATCAATACGTGTTAAAGATATTAATGACATGCCGCCACAGTTTACCAAGGATGAATGGTTCACTGAAGTGGATGAAACTGATGGCTCAAATCTCCCTGAGACCCCAATCCTAACTGTTACAGTCCATGATGAGGATGAGACCAATAAATTCCAGTACAAGGTAAGACCAGAATTGCAATTTAAAGACTTCCACGTAACAGTTCCAATATCATATTTACTATATTTTTATATTGCTCTTTTCTAAAAGGTAATTGAAAACAGTGGTTATGGTGCTGATAAATTTACTATGGTTAGAAATAATGATGGTACAGGATCTTTAAAAATTGTTCAACCACTGGATTATGAAGATCAACTTCAGAGTAATGGATTTAGATTCCGTATTCAAGTCAATGATAAGGTAAGTTATACATTTGTAAATAACTCTCCTGTAAATTCCATAAGAAAACTTTGTACCTTCATTTACTAAAAATATTGTGTTGTAGGGTGAAGATAATGACAACGATAAATACCATGTTGCCTATTCTTGGGTAGTTGTGAAACTACGCGATATTAATGATAATAAACCCCAGTTTGAAAGGCCTAACATTGAAGTGTCAGTTTATGAGAATGCTGAAGTAGGAAAATCATTAGAAACATTTAAAGCTACTGATCCTGACCAAGGTGGAAAGAGCAAAGTGAAGTATGCTATTGACAGAACAAGTGATCGTAAGAGACAATTTTCAATAAACCAGGAAGGTACTGTCTCCATTCAACGTAATTTAGATCGTGAAGAGACACCTAGACATCAGGTAATTTATTATTGCACTCACCTCCATAGAAAAAGTAGTTATTAACAAATCAGTATATCATTCAAATTTTACTTCTGTTTTTAGGTGAAAGTTCTTGCTATAGATGATGGAGTTCCACCAAAAACTGCGACTGCCACTCTGACAGTAATTGTTCAAGACATTAATGACAATGCTCCTACTTTCTTAAAAGAATATAGACCTGTGCTTCCAGAACATGTTGCTCCACGTAAAGTTGTTGAAATTTTAGCAACAGATGATGATGATAGGTCAAAGAGCAATGGCCCTCCATTCACTTTCCGCATGGATCCTAATGCTGATGATATAATAAGAGCATCATTTAAAGTTGAACATGATCAGAGTGAGTATCCTGTATAAAATATTATGTTTGAAAGCATTTTGGGAAGGCTTGAATTAAAAATCATGATCCACTTTTCTAATTTCAGAGGGAGCTAATGGTGATGGCATGGCTGTAGTTACATCATTAAGGACCTTTGATCGTGAGCAACAAAAAGAATACCTCATCCCCATTGTAATCAAAGACTCTGGTAACCCTGCTATGTCTGGCACTAGCACTCTTACAGTTGTCATTGGTGATGTAAATGATAACAAAATGCAACCAGGATCAAAAGACATATTCGTTTACAATTACATGGTAAGAAATGCTACTGTGCTGTGATTTATGATCAAATATGCTCATTTGTTTTCACACCCAAATCATTATTTTTTTTTAAATATTCTATTGCAGGGTCAGGCTCCTGATACAGAAATAGGAAGAGTATATGTCTATGATTTAGATGATTGGGATCTTCCAGACAAGAAATTTTATTGGGAACAAACAGAACACACACATTTCAAACTCAATGAAGATTCTGGAATGATAACTATGAAACATGGTACACCGGATGGAAGGTAAGTCAATTATTTCCTCTACCCTTCAATGCAGAATGTCATATTAAGATTTGTTCCTTTCATCTCAGTGAGCGGTTCTTCACACCTGAATGTCATGGAATTTTCTCTTCTGCTGTGAAATGCCATGTAATTGTAAGGGCCATTGTTTTGCTGCATTGAACTAGCTATTTGCTACCATGATGATGCAGGCAACCCATTTCCTCTCACCTGCACTGGAATAATACCTCACCAAGCCTTTCTTTACATTCAAAGGGTTGAAGCCAAGGACTGAGAAAAAGGAAAAGAGAATCTTAAAATTTGTTTAATTTTGTGTGTACCATGAAAATATATGCTAAGACAACCCTCCCTAACTTTTAATTAATTTATTGGTAATTACAATATTTAAATATCTTCATTTTTCTTTTCAGGTATAATTTAAAGTTCAAAGTCTATGACAGGAAGCATACACAAACAGATGTACCAGCTAATGTCACAGTAACAGTCAGAGAAATTCCTCATGAAGCTGTGATAAACTCTGGCTCTGTGAGAATTGCTGGGATTACAGATGAAGACTTCATTAGAGTGTGGAATTACAAGGTATAAAGCTCTGCTTATTGGATTTTATCTTAACTTGTTTTCTTATTGTATTCTTATTTTCAGCTTATTAACTGTTCAGTGTTTCAAATTTTCTTTCTTCTTTTCCCACAGACACAGAATGTACAAAAAAGCAAAGCAGAACGTTTCCGGGACAAACTTGCTGACTTACTAAATACTGATCGGGAGAATATAGATGTGTTCAGTGTGCAACTACGACGCAAACATCCGCCTGTGACTGATGTGCGTTTCTCTGCTCATGGTTCACCTTACCATAAACCTGTACGTCTCAATGGAGTAGTTCTTATGCATCGTGAAGATGTAAGTATTGAATTATTTGTGTTATTCAGATTTTTTCATCTTATATCTAGATTTTCTTTCAATCTCCTATGAAAATGAACCTTGATGTCAAGTGAATATAATGAATGCAAAATATTGAATATATTTCATTTAAATGGTTTGTGTAATCAATATGTATTCTATACATTCTACAAATATGTTTTAGATTGAAAAAGATGTTGGCATTAATATTACTATGGTGGGCATTGATGAATGTTTATATGAAAATCAGATGTGTGAAGGCAGTTGTACAAATACATTAGATATAAGTAATTTGCCCTACATGGTTAATGCCAACAAAACATCCCTTGTTGGAGTGCGAGTAGATGTTATTCCTGAATGCACATGTGGAGCACGCAATTTCAGCAAAAGTGAATCCTGTCGGTCTAGTCCTTGCCATAATGGTGGACGTTGTGTAGAAGGTCGTTATGGACTCAGGTGAGAAATAAATTTTTAATTTTTGTTGGTTCCCTTTCCACTGCAAGTTGAAGGAAACTTCACTAATTTATGCAATGTGCTTTTGCAGTTGTTCATGTCCTAGTGGTTACAACGGTCCACGATGTCAGCAAATATCTCGAAGTTTCCGTGGAAATGGTTTTGCTTGGTATTCTCCTCTAGACATGTGTGATAATTCCCATCTCAGTTTAGAATTTATCACCCGAAAGGCTGATGGTATGCTTCTGTACAATGGTCCTATTGTGCCTCCAGAGACAGATGAAACTCTTGTTTCAGGTGAATGCTTTATTTCATTTTTGTGGAAAAATAATTAATCAAAACAACATGATGGTCATTGTGCTACTTATTTGGGTTTCAGACTTCATTTCATTGGAGTTGGAGAAAGGTATGCCTAGGTTACTGATTGATTTTGGCTCAGGAACTCTGGAACTAAGAGTTAAAACAAAGAAAACATTGGATGATGGAGAATGGCATCGATTAGATGTGTTTTGGGATACAGAGGTGAGTAAATTCTGGAATAATCATGCTAATGAGTAAAAGTGATTAACCTGTGCAGTGCAGACAGTTGTAATATCTATTGCTCTGCATGAAGTAAAAGATTCTGGTATCAAATACCATGAAAGTCATGGATGTTTTCACCTCACAATTCTGGCATGGAATGACAAATTACAATGTAACCAATAATACTATAATCTGTAAAATAATTGATGGCTGTAAATTGTCTTTGTAGTTTAGATTAACCAATATGACATTTCTTTTAACAGAATGTGAAGCTGGTAGTAGACTTTTGTAAATCTGCAGATATATCTGAACTTGAGGATGGATCTCCACCTGAGTTTGATGATGAAAGTTGTCAGTCAAGTGGTACTGTTCCACCATTCAATGAATATCTCAATGTCAATGCACCTCTCCAACTTGGAGGCTTGTATGTGGAACCATTTGACCAAACTCATTTCCACTGGCATACAATGCCTAATGGCAAAGGATTTGATGGGTGTATCAAAAATGTGTTCCATAATAGCAAGGTATATTTTTAAGTACTCTACATAAAAGTTCCCTAAAATTTGAAAGTCAAACAATTAATTGAAAATTTAAAAAACTTCAAAATTTGTTTTGTACAGCTTTACGATCTTGCATCACCTGGACTGTGGAGAAACAGTGTTGCTGGTTGTCCACAAACAGAAGAAGTTTGCAATACCCAGGAGTCAACATTGCGTTGCTGGGAGCATGGCCAATGTGTTGGCAGTTTCTCAGAAGCTAGATGTCAATGTAAGCCAGGATGGACTGGTCCCTCCTGCCTCAGTCCAACCACACCTACAACTTTTAAACCTCAGAGTTATGTTAAATATGCTCTGTCTTTTGAGCCTGATCGTTTCTCAACCCAAATGCAACTGCGATTTAGAACACGAGAAGAGCACGGAGAGTTATTTAGAGTGTCAGATCAGCACAATCGGGAGTATGGTATTCTTGAGGTATGAAACTAGTTTTCTCTGAGTATATTACTCTATGTTATGTAGTTATTCATTCTGTTAGTTTAAAATGTTGCCTTTGTAATTTTGCAGATTAAGGACAGCCGTTTGCACTTCCGGTATAACTTAAATAGCTTACGCACAGAAGAAAAGGACCTCTGGCTTAGTGCAGTTACAGTTGATGATGGTCAATGGCACACAGCAAAGGTTTGTTCAAGAGACAAATATATAGGTCTCATTTGTAATTAACAAAATGTCTCAGGATAATAAAAAAGATATATTTGTTCCTTTAGGTCTCAAGATATGGTTCTGCAGCAATTTTAGAATTAGACGGTGGTGAAGGCCGACGATACAATGAGACTTTCAACTTTGAAGGACATCAATGGCTTTTAGTTGATAAACAGGAAGGTGTTTATGCAGGAGGTAAAGCTGAATATACTGGTGTGCGTACCTTTGAAGTATATGCTGACTATCAAAAGGGTGAGTAGAGATTAAGTAGCAAAA
Source organism: Acheta domesticus (assembly GCA_031308135.1). Lineage (NCBI taxonomy): Eukaryota > Metazoa > Arthropoda > Insecta > Orthoptera > Gryllidae > Acheta > Acheta domesticus. The sequence goes on along the minus strand of JAHLJT010008756.1, from coordinate 33,404,997 downwards.
AACACCTATCAAAGAAGTTAAATGCATGTTACTAAAATTTGTACTTCTCTTTAAAGGCTGTTTGGATGATATTAGACTTGAAGGTAAACATTTACCATTACCTCCTGCAATGAATGGCACTCAGTGGGGACAAGCTACTATGGCACGAAACCTGGAGCGAAATTGTCCTTCAAATAATCCATGTGCCAATGTTATTTGCCCTGATCCTTTTGAATGTGTGGATCTTTGGAATGAATATGAGTGCACGTGAGTATTAACATTCAATTTTTTTCATTTTATATTAATTTTGTGATGAGAGATGGTTATATTTGGTTATTACTTTGTTGGCAATCTTTATTCCTACTGAAGGTGATCAAAATTCTTAATTAAAATTGTATTATTGTTATCATTCACTACTATCATTAAAAAAATATAATGTTTTTTGGTTTAATGAAATAATAATAAATAGTATATAGTATTTTTTTATAATTATTGTTATTGACATGTTATTAGTGTGCCCTCAGTAGTTCTCAGAGAACTCAGTTTATTAATATGCGTATTGCAGTAATGCTCTTTTGGACACTGTCACAAAAACCATTATTATTACAGATGATGTGTAGGAGATAAATAATTATTACTATTCCTTCTTTTTTGGCACATTTAAAAAATGATTTAATTTCATAGTGACAGAACACTTGAAGTAATGCTTGACCATATTAACCTATTACCATATTACCATATTAATTTTGCTACAATCTATAAATGGCGTCAAGAAGTTAATTTCACCCTTATTGCAGTGCAAAATAATATAATGGTACTTTTGAAAGAACTTTTGTCACTCCTTTTATACTCTTTAGTTATTTTTGATTCCCTGAAAACTTAAATAATGTGTTTATTTTATCTGAATAATGTTTGACCTATATTTGAATTGTTTTCTTTATGCTTTTATTTTTTATTTGCTTCATTGCTCCATCAGATGCAGAGAGCAGAAATTAAATTTTAATTAATATTTTGTGCTTTTGAATACTTTTTTATGTATTATTATTGAGTGTTTACCTGTCTTAGCTTGTGGCTTTAAGCTTTTTCCATTATTCTGTAGACACTAATCATACATTCATATTTTGGGAGTTATATTAAGAGTCTTGGAACATCTCTCATTTTTTTAGCATATGTAGTTGTTGTCAATGGTGGATCCAAATTATTTCATAATTTATTAGTTCATTAAATACTGGTAATTCTCAGTTAAAACAATTTTGTCTTAACTCAGTTTTGAGCTATAAAACAAAACAATATTTTTTCAAAGCAGTAAATTGTAAAAACCACACTTGATTAAAGTAATAAAATGGAAATGTCACTAATTCTTGGGCCAAGCATCTTCTCCCAACTATTGTTTGTGGTTTCTTGTGCTAAGCTGCTTGGTGTTGAAGCTTATGCATCAGCCATATTTGCTCGTTTCATGATTATGTCATAGGTTTACTCAGTTTTTTGGAATATTTCTAAATTATTTCATTTCTAAGATTATCAGTCTCAAATAAAAAAATAAAATTCAAAGACTTAAAAAAATATTAGTTCCAATGTACACGCAAGCTTCCGCGGCTCGAGTTCATTACTTCTCGGCTGTCCGGGTGACGCCGCGTCGTCGGCCTCTCTGCCAACGACGCGGCGTCACCCGGACAGCCGAGAAGTAATGTTAGTTCCAAGACCATAGCACCCATCACTCTCACTTGGATTCACCCCTAATTGTTGAAGTTGAATGTTTTTGTACTTCAAAGAACTTGAATTTATCATTTTCTTAATTAACCCTTAAACTCTACAATTCTTTAAAATATATTAATTTTTATGAATTTTTTTATTTATCAAAATCATAGCGTACTTATGAACTCACCTTCACTAAACTAAATTGGCTTTTCTTTCCCTTTAACCTCTGTTCTTTTGATTTAGCTTGCAATCATTACTAAAAATCTTGCTTAATTTTTAATTTTCAGCTTTATTTCACAAGTTTTGAAAGTAATATTAATAACTGAGTGTTTTTGTTTGAATTGTTTTGCTGTATTTTTCCATCTCAGATTGAGGAAAGCCTTGAGTTTCTCTGTAGTTCTGTTCTTCAGTTCTGAAAGTTTCTCAGCATTGCTTCATTGTCTCAGAACTACAGCTTCTACCTGAATTGCTTCCAAAATGATGGTAAAATTGGCAAATTACTATGAATTAATACGGCCAGAAAGTGTCATGTGAATGGATTACTGGAGGAATTTTAGTGTTTATAGAATATTTGTATGTAAAGTATTATTCAGTACTGTAATTTTAGTAATCTTTGCCACTTTTAAATGAAAATCAATACCACCACAAAAACAAGAATTTCTGTTTCCTTTTCAGGGTATTTCATTTTTCTAACTTTTCTTTGCCTAATTCTTAGCCTTTATTAATTTTTATTATTTCCCTTCTACTTTTTTCATACTCACTTTCTTGTTTTTTAAACCAAACAATACAGTTAACTTATGCTGTTTTTAAAATGAATGTTTATGTGGTGGTAAGTTCTCGCGAGTTCTCAACTGAAAATATGGTTAGCATTTGAGAAAAAAAAAACAACGGTGTAATTTGCATGTACATACAGTTGTGGTGAGGGACGCATTCTGACACCTGACCAGAAGAGCTGCATGGACAAGAACGAGTGCCTGGAACGACCTTGTCTTAATGGTGGCACTTGCATCAACCAAGACCCAAAATTGCGTTATCGCTGTGTCTGCCAGGAAGGTTTCTGGGGAGAGAACTGTGAGCTTGTCCAAGAGGGGCAAACATTGAAGCTGAGCATGGGTGCTCTTGCAGCCATCCTCGTTTGTCTGCTTATCATCCTCAGTAAGGAGATGGGCACTTTCTCTTGTATTTTCATACATGTCTTCGTGTGCATGATCAGTTGCATGAACAATTTTGGTGCATTTACCCACCTACGCTTTATTCTGCGATTTTTGTAGGAGCGACTGTGACATTTGGTTAGCTGTGAGGCCGTGTTGCCACACACTGTCGCGGCTAGCACATGGAAAGCACATGGCTGCGGCTCCACCCGAGGCGGGAAGAACGAATTTTATTTCTTTTTAAAAAAGTAACTTTTATTAGCCTGGAGGTTCGATTGTAAAGTATTGAATGTTCTCGTGTTATGTATTCATCGTGTTTAAATCCATCCAAGTTAATAAATGAGGAACTTACTCATTTATATTTATTTAAACCTGTTATTTTAAATATTAGGCTACGTAGGTCACTTTCTTATTTTGTGTAAATAATCACTCACTAGAGGGAACCAAGATCTCGTACTGTACTTCTTTTTAAACAGTATTATTGCGTGATCACGGATGAAACACTCGAATGCAATGACATGTAAGTATACAAGACATTTATTTCATAAAATCCAGGTATGATGCTGTATCTGAGCCTGCGCGCCATGCAATCACCGCGTGTAAATGGAATGGAGTGTCACGTGGATTGTGGCTGTATAATTTTCTTTGAGATAATCTGTAATTCGTTCTTTAACATAACAGAATTTAATTCATTGTTTATTAAATATAAACGTAACTCTCTTCTTCTGTGGGAAACGCTTCGTAACTCACTATTGATGTCATATTATTGATGTCAGAATAGGAAAAGAAGACAACCGAATTGGAAATGAAAAAGAACATAATACTTTATTGAATGTCAGATTGTTAGTCGAGAAAGAAGTCACTCCCATTTTGACAGTATATTTTCATAACCTATTCATGATGTACAATAGTATAGTGTTCTGGAATATTCAAGGTTGGAGATAACTTAAATTTTTGCTTCATAAAAATAATACATTGAATCAATGGCTTTGAAATATCCTGGAATAGTCTCAATATCAGTGTTTTATCGGGAGATGTCACTTAATTTTAAACTAGAGAAAACATTTAGTGAATGCATGTATTTCAATGGTAATATTGCAGTACAGTGAAGAAAACCGGTAGTGAAAGGGAATGAGTTTAAATAAATTAATGGCTTCATATTATCCAGATAACAGTATTGCAAAATCACTGAATTTTAACATACAACTCACAATGTAACACATCACCGATATTTTCAGACCATGTAAAGTATTTATTGTGGAGTGTCTTCTTACTCGAGGCTGGTAGACTCCATTGACTTCTAGAAAAGGGCATAATTGCAACACAATAAATGCAACATATGTTAGCAAACAAACATGAATGGTAACCATGTATGATTGTTAAGCAAGCTTTTGTGTACTAATACCCAACACAAAATGAGCATGATCTTTCAATTGTTATAACTTTTGTAACATTCATCATAATGGGTGTCATAGTTAGGCCTTAAGCTGCAAAATATAAAAAAATGTCGTCTGTTGTTCTGAAGGTATTTTCCAAAGTGCTTATAGTGTTCAATCAGTAATGGTGATTTCTTTGCTCTTATTCTTCTCGTAATTATTAAATTGTGACATAAGTGAAGTGCAATTTGAGAAGATGAGCTTCGATAAATGAGAGTTTTCTTCCCCAAATGATTGCAGGAAGTAGTTCATTATAAAAGGCTCATTGAAGATGAATGTACAATTGAGTGCATATCTGCTGGAGCATACAATCTTCATCTCTGTAACTATTTCCTATTCCTTTCCACACAATACATTGGCCTTGAGAAGGAAATTAAGTTGAACAAAATAACTTGAAAAGCAATGAAAAGTGAAAAATTTCAAAATACTGCCCCTGAAAGTTATGGTTTGTAAATATTTTGCATTAAGAAGGAAAGTTCCACTGGTCAAGAAATGTTCATTAGTGACATAAAACAAAACAATTTTTTGAATTGTCAAAAAGTTAAATATTGACAGATATTGATACAAGTCTTTGTAACTATAATATAGTGTGAGTATTAATTAAATTAATGTATATTCTGGAATGGTAAAAAAAATACTAATTAGACCACTTTGGCATTGCCATTTTTTGAAGGGTAAAATCATTAAATGTTTCATTAACAATAACTTGGGGCAGTACATAAGTGCCTTCATATTCTGGGTTATTTTGTGGTCAACAATGATGTAAAGATACCAAGACTACATGATGTACGTTTTTTTAAGGCCTGGTTATCAGACTGATGATTGTAGATGCGTTAAAATGGAAATGAATAGTACATTAGGCATTAAAGCTAGTTTCCTTTTATCATCATTGTTAGTCATTGTAAAAATTATCATAATCTGTGACAGATGAAATTTTTTTGTGGACATTTGAGGACCTCACCAAGAAGTTCCCTTTTTGTTCACGCTTAAGTGTTATACTGTAAGCCGAAAAATAAGATTGAATTGAAAGAACAATGTATACTTACCTGATAATTCTTCAGTTTCCTTGTCTTATCAATAGATTCTCTACTCACCACAAAAGAACTTCCGCTCACAGACCACTTCAGCCAGTACCTTTCATTGTAGTCCACTGCGCTGCGTGTTACCAACCACCCCGCGCCAAATCACCAACAAACCAATGCGGGTAGTTTTAGGGTGGATATACAACATTTCCTCCCTCTTTTACTGATTATGTGATTAGGTTAACTGGGAGAGAATCTTGATGGTGGGACCCTGATGCGAGATGATCTTCGTGGGTTCTGAGGAGTGCCCAGTAGGCGTGGTGCTGGCGACCTCAGCTGTCTCGGGGCTAATGGAGTTGCTGGTGTCGATGGCATCACTGCTGTGGCTGGTACCGTTGGTGCGGCTGGTGTGACTGGTATCGCTCGTGATTCTATGGTCTCATGATAGCGAAGTCGTCTTGATGGATGCCTATTCTCCATTTGTACAGGTTCTGCCTCGGGTTCGCTTGACGGTTTATTATCTGGAAAAGATCTAATTTGGTCAATATGTCTTTTCATCGTTTTATCTCCGAACTGTATAGAGTAATAGAGATCTCCCAGGCGGTCGATGACAGTGCCTGGAATCCATTTATCCAGGTTAGGGTTGCCGGACAGGAAGTAGACCTCTTGTCCTACTTCCAGTGTGCGGAATGTCGAGTCCATTTCAGACCGTTGTTTTTCGCTGACCCTGGTGTGAACATTTTCTGGCCTCAACAGATCGAGTCGTGTGCGAAGTTCTCGTCCTAAGAATAGTTAAGCTGGAGACTGACCAGTGGTGGAATGTGGAGCTTTGCGAAATTGGCGAAGGAACTCATTCAGATTGGTTCGCAGGGATCTCTTGGTAGTCTTCATTGCATAAAGTGCATCTTTCACAGTTTGGACATAACGTTCTGCTTGGCCATTAGTTGATGGGTGATATGGTGCTGTTGGCTTGTGATACTTCACACCACTGCTCTTCAGAAATTCTTTGAATTCTTCCGAAACGAACTGTCTGCCGTTGTCTGAGACAACAGTGACAGGACTTCCGTAGGTCGTAAATAGATCATCCATCAAGGCTATTGTTGCGGCCGCAGTTGTTAAAGTCGTAGGCTTAACTTCGAGCCATTTGCTGTAGGCATCAACAACAATTAACAGCATGGTGTCGGCCACAGGACCGGCGTAGTCGATGTGAATTCGTTCCCAGGGTCCTTTGGATACTCCCAGTGATGGTCACGAAACTTAGGAGGTGCGTGTGCATGGGATGCACATGTAGTGCAAGATTTTGCGAGGTTTTCAATATCCGAGTCGATGCCTGGCCAAAACAAATGAACACGCCATTCCTTTCATTTTTACAATACCCAAGTGGTCTGTGTGCAGATCTTTGAGAACGGCATTTCGTAGAGCTGGTGGAACCACGACTCTGTGCTCGAACATCAAGCAATTAGCAGCGAGCATGTATTTCACTTCAGGGGCCCAGATCTTGGCCTGACTCCAAGAATTTGACGATCCTGCCGAGATGATCTTTTCTGGTCTCGCGTGCGATGGCTTCCGACCTAATTAGTAGTTGCTGTGTCTGATGAACTGAAAAAAAAAGAAATTGTCGAAATCCTCCGCCTCTTTCCTCTGCAGCGGACATGAGTTCCGGATGGCATGGATGGTGGATGGAAGGGGTGTTCGAGAGCAGTAGTCAGCATTTGCGTTGGCTTTTGAATTCTTGAAGAGAACATCGTAGTCAAAGTGCGCCAAATAGTCTGCATAATTCGCCATGCGACTGATGCACAGCACTGGTAAAGACTTTTCTGGGTGAACGATCTGTGTCAGGGGTTTATGATCGGTTATCAGTGTGAAGTGGCGGGCGTACAGATATTTGAAGATCTTTTGTGCTGCCCATACAATTGCAAGTGCCTCTTTGTCAATCTGAGGGTACTTCTGTTCAGTTGCAGACATTGTTCGACTTGCATAGGCGATTGGGCGTTCTCGACCATTGCTGAGCCGGTGTGACAGTACTGCACCCAGTCCGGTTTTGCTGGCGTCGGTTGCCAATAAGAGTGGCAGTGCCGGGTCGTGTTGCATAAGTACCTGGGGTGAGATCAGAGCATCCTTAAGATCCTTGTAGGCTCTCTCGCCCGCTGGAGTCCACACGAGAGGATCATTCAGCAGCATGTCTCTAAGTGGTCGATCTCTGGTTGATAAATCTGGGATAAACGCGCTATAATAGGTTTCTTTCCCCAAAAACAGCTGCAGTTCCTCTGGAGTTGTTGGTTTCGGCGCAACTCGGATGTGCGTTTTCGATTTATGGATGCCTGTTGCATCGACCTTGTAGCCAAGGGCTTCCAGGACAGGTTCTGCGAATTTGCATTTGGCTCGGTTCAGTTTGAGACCATGTTGGCGAAAACGTTCCAAGGTTGCATTGAGGGCCTCAATGAGTTTTTCAAAATTGGCTGCAAAGACAATAGTGTCATCGAAGAAACTTACATTTTCGAGACCTTGTAGTGACTGTGTCCATTCGCCGCTGCCAGATGGCCGGAATATTAGCTGCACCATAGACGGCACGGGTTGGGCGGATCAAACCATGAGTTGGAGTATTGAGAGTGAGGGCATGACTGAATTCGTCAACTTCCAGGTGGGTATACGCGTCAGTGACATCTAGATGGCAAAAGAGGGTGGCGCCTCGCATCCGGTTAAACAAGTTTTCTACCTTTGGGATTAGATGTTCATCGATGATAATTCGTGGATTGAGAGTGGGTTTGTAATTTCCCGTGATTCTCAATTTGCCATTCTTCTTGGCAACTACATGCGTTGTATATGCCCATTCCGAATATTCTACTCTCTTGTAAAACCCGGATGCGATCTTGGCGTCGATTTCTTTGGCGTAGGCATCACGCAGGGCCACGGGGACGTCTCTAGCTCGAGTAAAGATGGGCGGCTTGAGGTGCATCTTTGCTTGTGCGCCAGATAACTTTCCGGGAAGATCGCTGAAGACATCCTGGAAACGGTTGATGGTGGCGTCGAGTTCCTTTTGCTGCCCTTGCGATAGAGGCGGCTCGGTGGAGAGGCCGTGGATCGATTCTGATTTGGCAAAGAGGCGTTCAAAGTTTATTTCTCGCACAAACTCAGAAATCCAATCTCTACCAAGAAGCGTCTGAAACTCAGCGTCACCGACATAGAGGTTAAGATTCCTGGATGTAGTCCCGATGGAGGCGGTGACTGACGTCTTACCGATGCAATTGATGCGGTGACCGGTGTAACTGGCGAAGAGGCGATCAGTTTTCTGTAGCAGGAAATTTGGTTTAATCAAACTCAACTTGGACTTGTTTATGATCGAGCAGGGGGCACCAGTGTCGAGCTCCATCTTGACGGTGGTTCCCTCTATATTGACGTCGGTCTCTTCAGTTACCTGATTAGTCCTCCGCTGTCTCGGTTTGTATCGGCACACTCTGGCAATGTGGCATTTTTTTTACATTTCCGACATTCAGCGTCAAAAAACCTGCATTGACTGCGAGCGTGATCTCCACCACACCCCGCGCACGTTGATTGGTCCTTTGCTGCTCTCTGATTGGATTGCTGAGATCCTTGTTGTGGCCGTGATTGGTTTGTGCTCTGTTGCCGGCTTGTTGACTGAGTCAGTGGCCGTTGATTGTAGCTCTTCCTTGACGGAGGCTTCTCATAACCAATCCGATGAGTTGAATCGGGGTTTGAGGTTATGTCTCCGGTTTTGACTTCGTTAGCGGTGTTGCGAGTGGCTTCGAGTGCATGGGTTATCTCGTAAGCAGCGGTGAAGCTTTCCGGTTTCTTAGCAATGATTTCGTCGCACATATCTCTCGATTCAAGTCCTGTAACTAATTGCTCAATCAGCATTCGGTCTAAAAATGTGCCATACTCACAATAAGTTGCCGCCTGTCTTAATCTGATAGAGAAGCTGGCGATTGACTCTCCACTTCTTTGCATGGTGCTTCGAAACTTTATGCTTTCTGCGTATTTATTGCGCGCAACGTCGAAATGTCGACTGGATCTCACTGTAAGTTAGATTTTCCGGGTTCTCCGGGCTCACGAGTATCTTTACAGAGTCGTTGAGTTCAGCCCCCATGTAAACACGTGCGTAGCGTGCGTGTTCATTTTCAGGAATTTTACTCCGCTCCAACGCCCAGGTGAACCGTGTAAAGTAGTCTGTTATCGTTGTTCCGTCGGCGGCGCGGTATGCTGGCATGGAGAACTGTGGGGGACGAGGCTGTGCCGATGACGTTGGTGCGTTGTTTTGGGTCGGGGCTGTAGATTGTCGAATGGCACTGGCGATTATCTCAGATAGCGCTTGTAGAAGATCCAGCGATACGTTTTGAGCCATGTCTGGGAGGAGTGATGTGCTGCTTCTCTAACCCGCATGGCGTCGGGGTTGACCTATGTTCGCAAGTCGCGCGCGTGGTCGCGCTGAGGTTAGGATCGGCGCGTGGTCGCGTTTTACACTTTCTTGCACATATCACTTTCACGCTTTCTTGCACAAATCACATTCACACTTTCTTGCACAGATCACTTTTACACATTCTTGCTCAGATCACTATTACACTTTCGTACACACTTACGTTTTACACTGCCTTGCACACTTATTTATCATCCCACTTCTGGCACCACTTTTGTGTTCTTACGGGTGACAAATAAGTTATTCCGGGAAACTGAATGCTAAAAGGTTTATTGTATTCATGATACATACGTAATACATAGTGTGTCAGAACAACTTAATAGAAAAGCCGGGAACGCGAGAGAGCGCACATCCGTACGCCCCGAGAATAGACAACAACTGCAGTACCAGTGTTCTTTATAGTGGAGGGGGGATGCCAGGCTGAGTCCAGTGCGCTGCGTGTTACCAACCACCGCGCGCCAAATCACCAACAAACCAATGCGGGTAGTTTTAGGGTGGATGTACAACAATCATTGTTAGTCATTGTAAAAATTATCATAATCTGTGACAGATGAAATTTTTTTGTGGACATTTGAGGACCTCACCAAGAAGTTCCCTTTTTGTTCACGCTTAAGTGTTATACTGTAAGCCGAAAGTGATGATTGAATTGAAAGAACAATGTATACTTACCTGATAATTCTTCAGTTTTCTTATCTTACCAATAGATTCTCTACTCACCACAAAAGCACTTCCGCTCACAGACCACTTCAGCCAGTTCCTTTCATTGTAGTAATAAAAGTCCAAACGTTGATATGCAAGATAGACCAGTGGGGCAAAATGTTCTTTTACAGAGTAAAAAATGAAGCTAAAGTAAAATATTGCAAATGAAAGTATAAAGAGCAGTGAAAGTAGATATAACTGATAACGAATGGTCTATTCCCAAAAATGTTTAGAGACAAATCATATGGGATTGCTGTGAAATACAGAAATAATTTGTGAAAAGGGTCAATGGCAAGCTATGACTGCTATGTATTTATTACTAATAAATTAGAGAAGAATTTAAAGTAGCAGTGCAATCTGTGCAAGTTTCCTCTCATAACTTGTGACATCAACTACTAATGTAAATACATCTTAAAGCGCGATCAATGAAATGTAAGTATTAAAAACTAGTGTAGTTTTCAGATACCTTGCATATCTAATAGTCACATGATGACAAGTCATGGCACCTCTGTGTTAAATTACATTCTCTATAAACTAAATAGGAAATGGAAAAGAATCATCGGATATTCTTTAGCTGTTGGGGGCGCAGCGCATTGCACTCGTCTTTTGTCGTGATACCAATCCGCGAACAAGTAATACCGTTCTGCATCTTGCTACTACCAACTTACGGAAACATTTATTTGTAATCATGTGAAAAGAACCTACTTAACTTAGCATTGTAGTATAACGTTATTTTCTCTAATCTAAAGCAAACATTAAGGAAAAATTATACGTTTGTTTATTTATTTATTTACGTCAAAAACAGTTAAAAACTGCGTGTGACTTTGCTTACAAAACAAAGTTAAAAATTATAAATACACTTTCGTTGGGAAAATCACAAGTTTCAAAATGCAATATTGTAATGTTCAACTAGAAACAGAAATGGATCTCTACCCATCTTCTTGTAATATTTTCGCCACATATATTCCACAAAGTGTCTAAATCATTCTGGCGTAAACCACCGCGTGCGAGGCGATGACGTAAGGGGATCTTTTGGCTTTCAAAGGTGTTTGTAGTTGCAACTGTCACTGGATCCACAAAATTATGCGAATGATTCACTTTCATGTGAATAAAATTACGTTTGGTTAGACCTTGGTAACCCCTCCACATATTGGTGGTAATAATTATTTGAGGTTGCGCATGTTGTTGAACCAGGCGATGACGGTTGGCAGAACGAATGGTGAATATGTATATTTGTTGTGTTGGCAAACCTATAGTGACATTTGAAGAACGAAATTCGCTATCTCCCAACTGATAAAGAACAGCCGAATCATCACTCTCAGCAATTTAAAACAATTCTTTAATATATAACACTTAAAAAATACAAAAAAAGGTCTGGCCAGACCTTAAAAATTGAAAGAAGAAACGGAAGTAAAAGAGAAGAAATAAAAATTGTACAATTAAAATAAAATTAAAATATATAAAAAGAAGTAAGTGGTCTGGCCAGACTGTCATCAGGAAAAAAAATATACAAAGAATGAGGTCTGGCCAGACCTTATAAATGAATCAATTAAAATAAAAAAGAATATCAATAATTAAAAATGAAAACGGTAAGAACGTCCAGAAAAATATATATACAATGCATTGAACACCCTGGTTTATTATGTACAATTGAACAAGATGTAAGCACAGATAAAAAAAAAGAAATTTAATTGCCACGAAATAAGATAGCACATCAATCATAAACATTATATATTAGTGACTCCCATGTCTAAGTTCAGAAGGCCATAATTGCATATCTGAAACAAGTAGTAATATAATATATGTTTCACTCACATGTTAACTCATTAAAAGCATATTCACTTAATTCACTAAGCAACCGTATTTCATCTAAACAGAAAAACTGAAGCACTGACAGGAACGGCTGACAATAATATGAGTAATGTTGAAATAAATTAATTTGTACTCTTAATTAGTTTTTTCCTTGTTGCTTTGAGGCAAGACTTTTTATTTTGGGGCACATCTGCAATATTGAAGTACATGCTTAGAGAGCTTAATGATATGTTTAATAGTGATATGATAATGAAATGACAATGAGAACTTAATATGTACATATTTGTCGCAAGTGTATCAATATCACAGTAAACCTTATTGCTTATTCACTTATTTCACTTTGCTTGTTCACATTGTTTGCACTTCGTATGTTCTTGAACCAAACAAAATAAAGTTCTGTTAGGAACGACTGACTGAAAAATGAGAGAATTTTTTAATTTAAAAAAATTGTCTTAAATTCCCAATCTAGTAATTTCGGCACTCACATTCCAAAAATCACTGGGGACCAACATGTACTTTAAATTTGATTGTGGGTAGCTGCTTCACGGAGTCAAGTATTTAAGGTTAAGTTTCTGCAATATCAACAATACTGCATAACCTTCTTCCATTGAATTTTTCCACATTTCTGACGTGACTTGGTAACAGATTTTTGTAATTCCTTTTCTTTTCATATGTTATGAAAAAATAGCCACCGTTGTATGATGTCTCTGTAACATAGTAAGAAAAAATAACTATGACAACAGACATGTTATCATGGTCTAATTCTTATTTCATGCAATAAGAATTCAATAATATTGTGACATTAATAGCTTACCTCTCACAATTTTCGCTACTTTCGCTAAGACGCTGCTGTCAGGAAGTTTTCTTTTCCAGAATTTTTTCCTTTCAGAAGAATGTTATCCCTTCGTTAAGACCCACATTTTCTGCGTAACTGGAGAGTTGTTACTCTTATTACAAGACACTGATGATAGTGCCACGCAAGATATACAATATAAGTCACCCTCGGAAACAAATCGCGCATTGGAAACGCAATGTAATAGCTTTTAAATAAGAAATACGGGGTCGAGCTCGCTCACGTAGGCTCTCAATGCAATTTTTTTGCCGCTAGATGAGTTGGCACGAACTTGAATTGTACGCACGCATGCCAGTCACCAGCCAAGGAAAAGTCCCGGACCGCAATGCTTCCATTACGTGGGGTATTTAAGTTATGGTTGGCACCCATTTCTTCCAACTTTTATTCTAATCAAAAGTCCCTAAGCCAATGTAGTAAGTATGGCGGGTGATTTCCGGGAGGTTGGTATTTTTTTGTGTTTCGGGTTATATCTTACGTGAAATAACTCATACTCACGCCAAAACGCGCGCGTCGCCGTCGGTCGGCATGATGTCTCGCGCGGGGCGACTTTCAACTATAGATACTCGCGCAATTCACTAGTCATTTGTTCTCAAAATCCTTTATCAACACTAGTGACGTGTAAGCTCTCGATTGGAGAATTGCTCCAGCTGGGCGTAACAGCTGTAGGGATGGGCAAAATCGTTCATTTATGTGTACAGTTCTTTATAAGATCGTTCTTTTTAGTAAACTAGTTCAAAAGAACGAAATAGTTCATTTATTTTCGCCACGTACACAGGGATGCCACATTGGGCGGAGTAGCGCCAACTGGGCGAAAAGCAAGCGTAGAGTTGCGGGAAGAAAATGCATTTTGGGGGATTCCGTCCATTGGGCGGAATTCTTTGTATCCTGGGAGGTAGAGCCGGGCAAAACGCATTCTATTATCGATCGTTCTCGCCGGCTTTGCTTTCTCAGTCTCGGAGCCTCGAAGGTCGCGCGCGCGCTCTTTATCTGCCTGTTGAAATCTACACGTAGGTCTCTCTCAAGAATCGAGACGATCGGAACCGCTCCATTCTCGGCTGTTCTCGTCAGTACCGGCCGGTACCCGCAGTCTCGGCAGAAGCGGCCGCCGCCGGGTGCTCGGCGCAGGTTCGGCGGCTCGGCAGCTCGACGCAATTGCGGGATTTAAGATCGCCACATATTGTGATCGCAGAACTCTTTCATTTAATTGTAATTGATTAATTATAATCGTAATAAAATACAATTTCAGTTTATCTATTAATTGGTTGAAAAGTAACAATCACTCGATTATTTGCAAATAATTTTAGAGAGAAAGTAATACAATTTTTGAAATAATTAAATGCAAAAAAGTGAGCAAAAAGTAATTTAAAATTAACTTTTTAACAATATCAATAAAATAGAATAAAATAATTTTCATCAATTGTTTTTACATTGTGAATTATTACACAATATTGATATCAAGGTTACTAATCGGAATTTCTAATAATGTAAATGGACCTGCAGTTTATTTTCATGTAAGCAAAGAAAATAATGATAAAAGTTTACATTCCAGAATTACATATCAAAGCACAATAATATATGTCAAGGGAAAAATAATTCATTTTAAACCTATTGTTATGTCATTTATGTTTCTTACAAGTTCGAATGTAAGGTATATTTATTAAACACAATTAACATCTGATATTAATTTCATCATTACATAATAAAAACGCTTATGCGAAACAAAATTGATGTGGGTACTGTTCTTCCCTGCGTGAAAAAGTCCTTTCGTCACTGGGCACAATTCATTCTGTAACAGTGGATGTAAGCCGCCATGGCCTCTGAATTGGGTGAAACAATTGGCGGCCAAACAATGGTGCCCACTGCAAATCAGCCTATTCAGCTCCTTGCTCTATCGCCACACACGGTTAGAGAAATTCAGAAATTCGAAATACATAATTAATTATAATATACTACATTGATACACCATATAAAATGAGGGAAATTAATAAATTTTTAACATTTTTGCGCCATAGAAAAATGCTGTAATTTAGTATAAGCCTAGAAATGATAAAAATAAATTTTTCAATTGACTTTAATTGTATCACTGGCATACGAAACAGACCTAACGCGTAATTCTTTCAATTAACAGAACCTTCCTTCCATTTCCTTTACCTTCCTGGAAGAACATGTTGGACGGAGAGACATTAAAGTCGGAAGTCGAGGTTATCGACTTGCCCCCTGAGACGCGAGTGATGTTTGCATTGCGAATCTGATCTCAGCGATCACCCATGACCCATCGGTCACATACGATAATCCGCTTCTTTTCTTTGTATAAAGAATTTAGAGGAAAGCGAGTATCTAAAGATTCATAATGTCGAATTAAAAAACAAATGACATCCTCGGTCTAGATCTAGATAAAAAATAGAGGTACGGTGCCAAACGTCTGGGATTAGTGAAAGTGGAAATGATTTGAACATACGTTTTTAACCAAAGTAGAAGAAAATAGAAATACATTTCAAGAAAAAAGGCTTAGAAAGTTAAATAAGCCTTACAAAATATTTACGTGAAAATAGGCGAAATAAATATTGATCATAATTATTATTTTTTCATTATTTTTATTATATACATGTCAAAAGCCGAAGGCTGTCTACAAAAATTACAGGTGCCGCTAGATTGCTTGTGCATTGGCCAACGTACAAATCACGCTAATCGCAAAAATAGTTTGTATTATTCACAGTGGCGTATCTACGGTATGGCAGACATGGCACGTGCCATGGGCGCCACTCACAAGGGGCGCTATTTACAGTATACCCGTTAAAAGAAATAACAACCACCTTGATTTCAAGCATCCCCACAGGGGCGCAAATTCTATTCTTGCCATGGGCGCCTGAATACCTCGATACGCCTCTGCTTATTCAAGAAGCCATGCCGCCAGACTGCCTCGAGTTTGAACTATACTAAACGCTGGCGAGAGCTCTGGTGGCGCCTCCAGCATTTATTCGCCGCGGTCGGCGCACACCGATAACAGGTCAAGTTTCGGTATCGTTCGTTCTCGATAATGGTAGTTCCGGAACTGACATTCTCGGACACAGTAGTATCGGCGCGCCTGGTATTGTCCCCGAGAACGAACGGAACTGAGGGCGTTTTTGTCCGGCTCTACTGGGAGGGCTGTGGGCAGTACGCTTTTTTTCGCTTACTTAAATCGTCAATATTGCATTTTCCCACAAATTGTACAAGTATTTATGGCTTCTGAAAGAAATGGCCTATGTACAAATGTTTGAGTTTTGAACACCATGCAGCTATTATGAAAATGTCAGAGCCCATTTTTTAACATATATTTTGTCCTTTTTTCTAGGAATTGAACAAGTATTTAAGTCATAAGGCTAGGCTTAGTAGGTAGGTTTTATACACAAGAGTATTTATTTTTAAACCTCTTGTGAACGTGCCGCTATTTTGAAATTATCAGCCGCAGTGTCAGAGTCGAGCTTTAATCACCGGTTACCTTTCTTTCCCACTAGGTTATTTGGCGGATTTTCCCAGAAAGAATCTGGTAACCCAGGACGTAGGTGTTTTTTCAGCGTTGAAGTTGAAATTTTTGCCGACACCGTAGGTCGAGACCATGAAAAAAACACACACTTAGCTCACGAAATAAGAACATTTTTCTACATCTGTATAAAAATTATAATATAAAAATATGTGGAAAAGTTCGTAATTTTGTATTGCAATAAAATGTTTGATATCTCAGGAAAGATCAACAAGTTACTAAGGGATACTTAATTAAATTCCCATGAATGAAGTACTTTTTTCACGGTAACAAGACAGTTGTCTTGGAAACCGTCTGTTTTAATGGATATAAAAAATTGGCCTATGTCATATCCTGTTAACAATGCACAGCATCTGCCTTTATTGTAGACAGAGATAGAATTAGATTTTTATGATACGCGTAGTAAATGCTTCATTTTATTTTGCGTGAAATGTTGCAACATGAGGCCGATAAGCCGAGTGACGCAATCCTACGAACTAAATAAAATCAATTTTGCTACGTGTGTCATACACTATTTGTAGACAGCCTTTCTGAATTTCATTATATTTTAATTCAAACATATAAATTAAATCTTCGTTGTATTAAGTAGCTCATGCGATCAGACGAACGTATTTTGTTTTCATTGTTATATTCACAGTTTAATCTGAATATAATGAATATGTCACTATGTAAAGAAATGTCACTTTTAGCGCTAGTGCTAAAAATTTAACTCTCAGCACGCTTTGCTTACCCCAAAAGTAACTTCTTTTTATAGGTTCTCTCGTGCCCGTGTCACGTGACTTTGGGACCGCTAGGTAGCATCTACAAGAACACCCGTCTCGTATTAAATGATTTCTTTTGATAAGTATCTAACATGCTAGTGCAATTTTCTCTTATATTAAACAATCCTAAAATATTGCATACAGCAGAAAAGTGAATTCTACTCTATTTGCCAGTACATGAAAGTTCATATTTTTGTCTATCTTGTCACATTCAACTGCGCACTTCTCTAAATCCGTTTTACAAGTAGAACTACAAATAAAGAATATTCTTATTTGCAATTTATTTATTTATTTACGTCAAAAACAGTTAAAAACTGCGTGTGACGAGCTATGGGGAGAAGTGAATTTTGTGCACGTTTTCATAATTCTGTGGTCTCCATCCTAAACCATATTCTAGTCGAATTTTGAATACAGAAAAGAGAGATTTTTTTCGAGTTTTGTTGACAAAATATTCGCTCCTATATAATAAAATATATTTTCAAAGGTAAATTAGCTATAAATTCCTGCCCTGAACCCTCATGTTCTTCATGAAAGAATATTACTTTTTGCCGCGATAATATGAAAAACGATAATTTGAATAACTATATTTCCCACTGAAATTCAGAAGACGTGCACAAATAGTGAAGTTACATTTATGTCCAGAAGCAAAACAAGGGACCATCTCAGCATTTGCTCAAGGATCAGGGAAACTGGACGAAAAAGCTGATCCAGATGGGGGCCATCAACCCAGAAACTATGGTACAATACTTGTTACAGGTTCTTTAGAATTATACAGTCCAAATGATAATAATTACATTAACTATCATTGTTAAAATTAATGCTACTTTACTTTTTGATGCTCGGTATAGTCTCGAATTGTATAGAAACAGTTATGCAGCAGAAAAGATTTTACTTGGGACTTAAACTTTTCTATCGAATTTAATCGTTTAATGTCTTCTGGCAAAGTGTTGTAGAGTAATGTACATGAATTGTATGTGAATTTTTTGTAGTGAGCTGTTAATACTTCCACTTGGTGAATATGATTACTACGTCGTGTGTTATAGTTATAGACATCGGCGTTTGCTGAAAATATATTCCCGCCCTTAAGTAAGTCATTTTTGACAAAAACTACTGATTCGTAAATCAGGAGACAAGGTAATGGTAAAATTCCTAGATTAATAAAGAGAGACTTACAAGAATCACGTGGGTTGGATTTGCTTATTATTCGTACAATTCTTTTTTGTAATCTGAAAGTCTGGGAGCTATAAGATGTGTTTCCCCAGAATATTATGCCATATCTCAGGCGGGAGTGAACATTGGCAAAATATACACAACGAGCTGTATGAAGGCTGACGGAATTTGAAAGAATTCTGAACGCGTAGCATAATGAACTTAATTTTGTGTTCAATTCATTTAAGTGGGCATTCCATTTGAGGTGTGACTGAATGGATAGACCTAAAAATTTTGTTACATTAACATCAGTCAATGGCACACCGTTCATTTTCAATGGAGTACAGAATTTTTTATTTGATATGGAAAACTGCATTGAAACAGTTTTCTTTTCATTTACTATTAATTTGTTATTACGGAACCAATTTGAAAGTCTGATATTGTACTTTTTACGGTTTCTTTGTTGCAAAGAATATTTGTATCATCCGCAAAGAGAACTGTTCTTCCGTTTCGAATCGCTAAGGGCACGTCATTTACGTATAACAGGAAGAGAATAGGGCCTAAAATCGATCCTTGCGGGACTCCACGTAAAACAAATAACTCCATGGGAATCATTAATCAAAGTTGTTACTTAATGCTAAGCATTCTGCCCTTGATCATTCAGATTAGTGACATTTATATACAGCAAGTTATCAAAATGCAATTCCAGCAATACAAACAGCACGCAAAGGTACATTACACACAATACAAGCAGCCAGAATCCCCAAAGTCTCCGACTTCCGACCACCGCATGTTGAAACCTGCGCAGTGGGCTCAGGCGCACTGTGACCACTGAACTACGGGAAAGAACTAATTGAACTACTGAACTACTGAACGATGACCGGCGAACTAAGAGAACAAAATGAACTAAAAGAACTAGGAATGGTGACCAACGAACTACGAAAGATGACCCGTGACAGATGAACTATAGTTCACTAAATGGTCGTTCCGTATCGTACCGTTCCTTTTCAAGAATAGTTCAATTGAACTAGTTCGTTTGCGCTCGACACATCCCTAAACAGCTGACCAAATGTCACAGTCGCTCATACAAAAATCGCAGTATATATATGTTGCTTTTCACTTTCAGTGTAGCAGGCTGTAAATTTATTTTTATTTTTAATCGTTTTTTCGTAGCAAGGTCAGATTCCATTGGATGGCTCAGCTGCGGTATGTATGAAATGTTATCAAAGCATTTATTAAATTCAGTTTAATTTTTTTGTGGCACGTAGCTGTCATGAAGGTTTCCGGCCCCGAGGTGTGACATGTGTTAATGAAGATGAGTGCAAATGGAGGCCTTGCCAAAATGGTGGTCGTTGTGAAGATTATGAAGATGATCGTCGTTATGTGTGTCATTGTCCTGCTCGATATACTGGATTGAATTGTGAACTTGTTCTACTGGAGTCAGGCATCATTCAACCTTCACGTGATTTTATCATTGCCATCATTGTTTGTCTGATTCTGTTACTCAGTAAGTCCATGTCCTTCCCTGTGATATTTCTGTTTGGATTCTTCCTTCTCAGTTGACAAACCATACATCTTCAAGTGCAAAAATGTCATTGGATTGGAGTGAATTTAATTTATTGATAGAAAGTTACAAAAAAAATACATTTTTCCCTTATTCGTGAACTTCATAACATTCAGTATTCTGATAATGATTTTTATGTCTTATGAGGTACATTGAAGATTCAAACTATACATAATAACATTAGTGTTCATAAAGAAATGCAGTTTGCACTGTGAAACAAGTATTGGTGTGCTCATTCATGAATCATTCATGAATCAAACTGAAAATTAGGGTTGATAGGAAGTTGACGGTGCCCCTTCAGTAAATAAGTCAATAGAATGCTGCAGTTCACTTCGCAACTCCCGGGCGGGCCTCACCTTGATCCGTGTTTCGAAAATCTTGCGAAATTGCCCTAAATCTGAGGGCGACTTTTCATTTCAGCTTTTTTTTTAAGGAGTTGGTCAGGCTCCTGCGCGACCGGCGTGGGTGGCGCCGGTCATCGGACAGGACGTCCGTGAGCATTTTTTCTCTTTCCCATCCTCCGGGGCTCTCTGTCATTCCCGCTAAGCTTCACCGGTCTGACTTTGGCTCCTATGCCCTTCACCGTTTTTCCGGGCTCTCCACTCGTCTCTGAGGCAGCGCCCCAGTTTCGTGTGAAAGAAACGGGCACCGTCAACTTCTGATTCACCAAAATTAGTATTACAAGAATTTTTTGTTTTAGAAAAATAAATTTTTAATGATTTCATATTAAGGGAATCTCTAATAAAATTTTAAGCAAATCGGAGACAAGAGAAATTAGTGTATATCATCGAAAGAAACAAATTAACTATTTCTGCAAATTTTTGTTGGAACACCGACATTTATTTAACATCTTTTCTTTTGTGAAGAATTCCAATGGCATACAATATTCTTTCCTCATTATTTGTGCTTTTCTTTAGTTCAATTCCTTTTAAATCTGCAACTTTTTAACAATAATTTCCTAATCTTGTGTGTTTTCATTATCTGTATTAAAGTCGGAAAATGGTATAAAGTATATTAACGATATTCATTAATATCATCTGTGTAGCTTTCACATATTCTTGCTACTATGGCATTTTTTACAAAAATTTTGAAGTGGTAAGTTTATAATTGCATGACTGTAGAAGTCGTACAGTAGTGAAAATAGTGTAGGTCTGAATTAGTATGTTAAATCAATTTTTTTCTGTATACGTTAATTCTCAGATCTATGATGCTTGTTATTTCTTGTAAAATACCCTCCTATTTCTAATACTTTTGTGGTCTTTCCTTTGACTACATTTTCTATCAAGTACCTTGCATGTGCTTTCAAGTTACATTGTTATAATGTAATCACAAACTTCTAACATGCACTAACTAAACTGCTTAATTACTTTATTCTTTGGTGTTAATATTGTAGCTCATAGGACTTCTTAAATTGATCTCAAATGAAAGTCAGATATTACACTAATTACTAGTTTAAAGTGTTTGAGAAAAGTCTTTAAAACTGTTAACTTTTTCTTCTTTTTTTATAACAGTTGTTTCAAATGATTGTCCATAAAAAATTATATTATTAAAATAAATAAATAAATATTTTTCCTTGGAATTAAGGACCATCTAAATTCAAATGTAAATGTTGTTTACTCCATAAATTCCATTTTAAAATTATGAGCACTACATTTCAAAGATTTTCTCTTTCATCAGATTACCGTATCTCCCAAGTTTTTTAAAATTTGGGAGTTATGAAAACTAGAGATAATATTTATATTCAACGAGTACAAACAATGAGTCAAGTTTAAGGAAACTCACCTTGTAGCTATCTGCCTTATAGCATGATTGGCCATAAAACGTGCGGTGCATCTGAGGGATTGTGCCAGAATGACAGGAATGAAAGGGGTATAGTATGGGAGTAAGAGAGGAGGTTGAGAAAGTAAATGATGGCAGTGTTCTCTTCTTATAAATAATTATTTCCATTTGGGAATTATATTGTCATTCTTTTTTGTTAAAATATTGGCTATAATTTTGCTGTTAATTGAATTATTTTATTTAATTTGTTAAGTCTCTGAAGTCAAGGAAGGATATTTTCTGTATTCTGTAAGAATAATTGAAGGGTTTTGGAAATCCATTTTATGAAAAAATTCTAATCTACGAAGTAACTCTGAATTTTGTTTGTCAAGAGGCTTTTTTCAAATTTATTTATATCTTCCTGTTTCTTAACTTTAATTTCCTTTTGATTGATTCCACATTTTTTCACAAACAAAAGGAAATTAAAGTTAAGAATAAAGGAAGATGAATAATTTGAAAGAAGTACCCTGCAGTGTCACTTAATAGATGCCATGCACGATTTCAGAGGCTTCAAATATTAAGTTAAATAATACAATTATCAGCAAAATTAAATCCAATATTTTCACAAATAAGTTTGATAATTTAATTTCCAAATTGAAATAACAATCATTATTTACAAAAGATAGCAATGCCATCATTCACTTTCCAGAGCATCCCTCTTACTCCCTTACTGTACTCCCTCCATTCTTGTCATTTGGCCACAATCATTTAGACATGCTACACATTTGGGGTCATGTGGGTTACATAACAGATACCTACAAGGTGAGTTTCCTTAAACATGTATTTTGTATTCATCAAATTTAAATTAAAGTTACATCTAGTTTTCCAAACTTCAAATATAAAAAAAATTGCAGATCACCTGATGAAGAAAGCAAGAAAGCTTTTGAAATGTGCTTGTAAATTTAAAATGGAATTTATGAAATAAACAACATTATCATACGAATTTTGATTGATTCCAGGGAAGAATGTTTATTTACTTATTTATTTATGATACAAAACTTTCCTTATTCCTGCAGTATTGCATGTTAAAATAACCATTAGCAGATGGCATTCAAAATTACTTTTTCTTCTTAGATGTATGTACATTTATCAAAATGTTTTGATTTGCAATGATATGGAACTGAACTCTTAAAAACGTAGAAAATAACTGAATTTCTTGAAATAAATAATTTAATTGGAAAGATAATCAATAACATTTTCTTTTTTAGTTCTGGTCTTGGTGTTTGTTGTCTACAATCGAAGGAGAGAAGCACACATTAAATACCCTGGCCCAGATGATGATGTGCGTGAAAACATCATTAATTATGATGACGAAGGAGGTGGTGAAGATGATATGACGGCTTTTGACATTACTCCTCTTCAGATTCCAGTTGGAGGTCCACTCCCAGACATGCCTGCCAAATTACCCTGTAAGTATATCATTTAGAAAGTGTTCATTTCTGAAATTTTCATCACAATATGTATTTTAAAATAGTGCTTACAAATGTATTACATCTTTTCCAGTCCCACCACTTGGCCCAGAACCTAACGTAGGCGTTTTCATTGAAGAACACAAGAAACGCGCTGATGCTGATCCCAATGCTCCACCATTTGACGATTTACGCAATTATGCCTATGAAGGAGGTGGCAGCACAGCTGGCTCTTTGTCTTCTCTTGCCTCTGGTTTGTACATTAATTATTAGTGTTATTGTTCATGCAAATTGAAATACAAAAGCCATGTACTCACTGTAAATGTTCTTATGCAGGCACGGACGACAATGAGCAAGATTTTGACTATCTGGGAGCGTGGGGGCCTCGGTTTGACAAGCTGGCGGATATGTATGGCCAAGAGGGTGAAGAAAGTGAGGAGGAGGAGCAGTGAGCGGTTGCGTTCTGTAGCATACCTTATTCTCACTTGTTGGCCAATTATACTCCATCATAGCCCATGGACATAGTGGCTTGAAGAACCATCACTGACAAACCCTTACTTACCATAAGGCCAGTGTCCCTCGTCAGCATATGATGTCACCTCTACAAGAATTATCTCCCTCTATCTTTCTTCACACTGTCATCCATCATGTTCAAGTATAGGTTATCAAACCATGAAAATTGCCTTCTCACTGAACTGCAGGACATATGCTGGACTATTTTTCATGTTGATAGTTTTAAAATAGAATTATTATAATATATGTTGAAGGTTGACAAACCTAATCAACGACCAAACAAGAAGGCATAATGCAGAGTAGTGAATATCAGTTTTTTATTCTTTAACTATACAAACAAATTTTCCAGAAGAATTACCACTTGTTGCAGCTAAGAACAAGGTCTTTTTCTAGGTAGGACACCTATACATTCTCTGGGCCTTAAAACTGGGGTTTAAAACTTAAGGAAGAAACTTTCAAAAAGACTGTACTTGTTCTTGGCCAGATTCCTGGCCAAGTCATATGTCACATGTAACTGTGTTCTTGAGCGTGGGATGAGCACCTACCACCGTCTCCACCCCCACCCGACCATCTGGCATCTGTCAGCCAATGACCTCTGTACATAGTTGGCATAGCATAAGCATTAAACTATTCAAATACTCATGAGCAAAAATCATCACATACCGTAGATTTGTAATGTACATAGATTGTCCATATTGTGTTATAATATTTTTAAGCATTTTTTGCACATACGTGAAGTCATTATTAAACAGCCAGTCACTTGTTTCACAAAGTCATTTTTCCATTCCACGGGGCCCTCCGTGCTCATCTTTCCTCCAAGGGCGCAGGTTTCATTATTGTGGTTTATTTTATTTTTAAATGTTTTTTGTTTGATCGTGCTTGTGTATCATTCACACTTGTTCCTGGTTGCTTGTTGTATGTCTGAGTGCCTGAGTGGGTATGTCATTGTCATGCCAAGTCAGTCCATGAGAAAAGAAGTGAATGACTGCATGTTTTTGAATTTGTATGAGAGCAGTTTTACGAATGTGTGCATACTGTGTGTGCCAGTTGTATACAGAATTAAATAATGTAAGAGAAACATTAGCCTATGTATAATGTTTTTTTCCTGCCTTATTTAACATGGACTAGTGCCAAGTGAAAGATGTAGATTATAATCACAGTAAAACAACAAAAAGTTAAATTAATGTGTCGCACTCATGTATCAATTTGTAGTTTTAGTAGATAATTTTAAGAAATATACAGTACATACATACTTTGCTCTACATTTGTCACATTTTCAAACTCTAGCTGTATAATTACCATTATGTTTAAGTTAGAAACCGTGGCAATTGTGTCAGGACAAACTGTGTATTTTATTTTCTCACTGTACTGTACTGAGAGATGAGTGATTTGTTTTTGTGTATTAGGTTGGTATGCATGTCATTCAGCAGGCTGTTACTGTGTACACGGCCTCATGTTAGTGTAAGATGTGTTTTTATGTTGTAACTAATCAAGACTTTTAGTAAATGGCCATCTTAGAATTTAAGTATTATAATATATATTATATATAAATATTAATTATTTTGGCAGCAGTTTGATGCCTCTACCAAATAAGAAATGATGTACTGCAAACGAGAATTTGCACTTCAGTATTATGTTTTACAATTTCTATGATGTTTACTAAATGCAAGTGTATGGAGAAGCTAATTGGATTGTACCGAGGAGTTTCAGACATTCCAAAGAGAACTAGATTCTGGTAAACATACATAGCACCTTGAAGCTGTAGTAAAAATTGTTCTCTTTTTCATATTTTAGTTCTCTGTGTGGTCAAATTAAACTTTTTGGAATTGCCAACAAATAAGAAGAAAAGAAGGAAACTTGGACTGATGTAACTGCTCAAAAAATCCAGTGTAAATTGACATTTTGTCCTTGGATCCGTGTGTTTGTTTATAACTATTTTATTATTTGTATGAGAGTAGGTAGTTAAAGTTGCGGCAGATACTGTGAGAACACCCTCCTTATCTCAGCAATATAGGGCTTCTGTTTAGCTTGTTTGATGCAGGACACATTCAGTCATCTTAGCATTAAGTCCTGCACTACCAAGCATCAACACACCAGGCTGTGACAGACTACCCTCTTTCCATGATTTGTTTGTTACTGCACAAAAACTGATCAGTGCCAAATATTATATCTCTAGCACTTTGCTGTATTCACATGTTACCATTCACTGTCAATTGTTTTCTAGCCTAATATGCTAGGTCTCTCCAGATTTTGTCTCCATACTCCATATCACTGCCATTTAGATCATGCCTATAATTTTTAATTTTTCATGGCAAGAGATTCTTACAAGTTCAGCTAAGCATTCCCTATTCGTTTGTGTGTGTGCGTGTGTTTTCATGTACAGTCTGCCACATTTAACTTTCTGTTTAGTTTTTTATTTATTTATTTATTTATTGTGGTTATGCAGACATCCATTCCTCTTCAAAATTGATAATATGAGGGTTAACATAAAAGAAATTTTGTACATTTTTACAAAATCTTCATATAGAAATATATGAGTCATTACATCTTCAAATGTAAAATAGTAGCACACGGGGGTAATAATATATTATATATAAATATAAATAAAGATGATAGTCACAGGTTCAATAAACAGTAAAGAGAACATTGTTTTATATTACTATTTAAGTTACTTATAGGTTAAGAATTAAGTGGCTACAGTAACTAGATGAGAATGCTTCTAAAACATTAAAATATAATTTGGAGGAACAACCCAATTTTATGTGAGATTTCATCTTTGAGATGTGCAGACCTCAGCATGTCACAGCTTGGAAAATTACTTTACATTTAAGTACATACTTGATATTATCTCTTTGAAAATGTCAATTGTTTTTTCAAAGTCCCTTTTTGAAATACAGTGTATTATTCCGGTCCAGATGGCAACAGTTATCTGCTGTGATTTTAGTTGCAAATGTGTGTTTTTTGTGAGTGTATCTATGTTTGTATTTTGTTTCTCAGCTGTGATTACCTAGCTGTATAGTTTCAGTATGAAATAAATACACCATTACTATGTTCCCAATGACGAGAGTATCATTGCATCCTTGTGTTATAATCTTGTCCTTCATTTGTAGCTGGATTTTCAATAATGTTGCAGACATTATCAAGTAATTCATTTTATGTAATTAATGATTTGAACACTGGATCCAGAAAGTATTTCACTATGAAACTATTTTCTCTTTAAAAACTAGTGGTGCAATAACATTCTTGCCTTTAGTAATAGATGTAATATTTATACCACAATTTCTCTCCATATTAATACATACCAGTCATAAGTTTTTGTAAAACTCATTACAAATCGTACAACATTTGGTGAAAAAACTAAATATTTTCAAGCAAGTATCAACCCAAATTTGACGATTATAACTGCTTTTCATACAGGTAAATCATGTCCCAATAATAAGACTAATTCACAAAAATTAGATTCTGAGTCATTGTAGCATTCCAATATGATATTCCCTGAAGGCTAGCAATTTTTAATAACTCGCTACCGCTTCGCAGTAGAGAGAAAGTTATGAAATGCGCGAGAAAACGGCGAATTTTCGGCAGAAAAACTCTTATTACAGGGCCTTGCTAACGAAAAAGTGGCTAATTCCAGTTACTTCTTTTAGAAAAAATGCCTCTAATATGAGGTGTAGCCACGAGAATCCATGTTTTGTGGGTCCTGTAACCGATCGAAATCTTTTGTAGGTCCTGTAAAAAATCGATTGACGGCAAAATGTCTCTCTGTCCGTGAACAACGCTAGCGGCTAAACGGGCGATTTTCTCCAAAATTGATATTTCACAATCGACCTAGCTGATGTCGCGGTCCTTCGAATTTGAAACCGATATTTTAATTCCAAGGGGTACTTTACATGAAGCCCCTGGGACAAATTGAAAAAATGCAAAACCTTTTTGGCGCCTTCCTACAACTAAAATATTGAAGATAGAGGTTTTTTTTTTCTCGGAATGAAATCTGTTTCTTGAAGATACGTTTTGAAATAGTCATGTACAATTTTTCGCGCAATTTTGCGTGAAATATAGGCAATTTTTAATTTTGATTAAACAATTTTTTCTCAAAACGTCTCCCATCGTTTTTTATTAAATTTTGTTGTTGGACAATGACGTTTAAGGATGTAATAAATGACGTTTAAGAGAATGGTTGTAGGTCTCATGTTGATTGAATACCTCGGTTTTTCGAAAATTGAAAAAAATCCAAATTTTTTCGGCGTCTTCCTAAAATTACAATTATGAAGATAAACATTTTTCTTAATGAAATGTGTTCAAGAAAAACAGATCTAAAACTAATTTTCAATTTTTCAAAAACATGGGTATTTTTTGCGAAAAAATGTCAAACAAGCAATTTTTATTTTCTTTAAACCATTTTTTAAACGGCACAAAAGTTTTTGATGAAATTGGGTCCTTGGCGTAAAGGACGCTTAAGCGAATGGTGATGGTTTCATGTTCGTTAAAATGCATGATTTTTCGAAAATTTAAAAAATTAAAAGTTTTTCAGTCTTCCTACAACTACAATTGTGAAGACAACCGTTTTTCTTAATGAAATGTGTTCTTAATAAATATCTTCGAATAAGATCATGTATTTTGTGAAAATATGGGTATTTTTTGGGTAATTTGGCTACAAACATAGTCGCCCGCTTCGAATTTACTGCGCTTCGAGAACATACGTTGAGAGGTGTTTGGAAGCTATTGCTATTCTTATAAAAGAAAGTAGATTGAAAGAAGGTACTACATTTAACTTAGAACTAACAAATTACTTCTTTACTTCAAAAAATTTTGATCGCTTATCAACTGAGGTTTGCTCCAAGTGTTCAATGCCCAACAAGAGTTGCGATAACGAAAACGCAACTAATTTTTGTAAAACTCAAAAATTATAGCCTTTCTCTCGATGTTCAACAGCAGGCGATCGTGCGACTTATTCGTACGTCACAGTGGGATTCCAGGGATGGAAGAAAGAGGACAAAGAGGAGGAAAGTGGAAAGATAAAGAAAAAGAAAGAGTAAATGTAGCTTCACTGTGCGCACGTTTTGTTGAGCACTCCTTTTGCTTGTAGTGGTAGGAGAAGAGCTGAGGGTGAGTTACTATTTTGTTAGCAATGCATAAACATCAAATCAGCAGTTCATTTACCGTTGAAATTATTTTTCTATAACTCGGGAACGAAAATGTATAGTTTTTCAAATGTTGCTAAATCTCGCTTTTTTTTTCCCCATTCTGGGCCTCAAGCAAATGTGCGCAGATAATCTCCTCCCCCATACGTCATATAGAGTTTTCACTGTTTTTTGACCAAAAATAGAAGAAAAAGGAAGATGAAAAAGAGGAGGGAGGAGATGTAGGTGATACCGCCTGGCTCCGAGCGTACCGCGTACGCATTCTTTTCCAACTGACATCTAAAATCTGATGAATGTTTCAATATTAGAAAGTTTTGTGCTTCTAGCTATTTGGTTAGGAGACCGGTGGAGGTCCTGGAGGAGGAAACAGCATCCTGTGACAAGTTGAGGGGAACAGTGGCGCCCCTTGGGAGGGCAAAGGGAGGCCCGGCGTTCGGAAGGGTTGGGCAGTCGCTAAAAGGTAGGCCCATGATGAGCCTAGCGAGACCGGTCAGTGAGTGGTAGATTTTGCCGGCAGCGGCAGGAAGCTACGATATTTCAAACTTTGCCCCTCAAGGCCCGCCTTCACGATGGAATATGTCACGGTATTTCGCAACATTCTCAGTCGTGCCGCCAGATGTCGCACGATTGCGTTCATATCAAGCAGTGCTTGCGATCATGCGACTATAGCGGCAGGAGTGAGAAAGATGCGAAATACCGTGTGATATTCCATCGTGGCCGTAGGGGCTTGAGGGGCAGAGTTAGAAAAATCGCACTACAGGACAAGGGCGACGCAAGTGTGGATGTGAGGCGAGGAGTAGCGGGGCGACTGCTACAAGACTGCTGAAGAGGAGCGACAAGACGATGGTGGCTAGCAGGCATCTACTGAGACCTTGCCGTTTACGACACCCCAAGCAGCGCCCGCCGAGAGACGGGCCAAAAGAGTCGAAATCTTTGCGAAGTGAGTCCGATTCCTATTATTTGATTAACTCTTAATGATTTCGCGATGTGAATACGTACGTTGGAACCCGTAGCAAATTCTCATTCGCAACCTAACCTCACATGCCGTCATGTATAAAGCCGTTATACCGGATTGCGAAATTTCAAGGGCAGCAATAGTATCAGCATTAATTAAATTTATTAACTTTCACACCTGAAAACTAGAGTAAAAGTATCGCGGCAATGCGACTTCGGCCAGCGAGCTCTAGCACAACTTAATACTAACGCTAGCGCAACGATGGTCATGTGCCTTTGCGCGTAATATTTTGTACTTCGTGACTCTGAAACGATAGCGACTTGCAACGGATGTAAACTTAAGGCGTTGTTTTACTTGCGTCACATAAATCAAACGAGTATTTAGCGATTTCACCGGTATTAGCACTTGATGGCATATTCTGCAGTTACGTGCAAGAGCGTCGAATGTTGTGCATTCAAGCAAGGCCGTGAGCATGCGGAGCCTAAGACAAAAATGTATTATTTTGCTGGACCTGGAAGCGGGAAGAGACTCCTAATAAATAATTATAATTTTGATTCTTAAATTCTGTTGAACAGTCTTAAATCAGAAAGTTTGTGCAAGTAATCCTTATTTCGCGGGGAAATATTCAATGTAAACGTTGGAGCGGAAGCGGCCCGCAGTAACGTTCTGCTCGGGGGTGCAGACAGAGAGTTCTGAAGCCAAAGATCTGTTGAAAAGCTTTTGGACAAGAAAATGTGAGCTATTTTTGACATGCCTTGGGGCAGTGGTCAAATCACAATCAACACTTTTACAAGTAAAAGTATTTATTCTAGGTTGAAATATAATCTAGTAGAACAGACTGAGGTAGAAATCGTTGAGCAGGAATGCCGTGTCGAATGGAGAAAGGTCACTGACGCCCCCGTCCCCGGCCATGCCCCATGCCCCGCCAACCCGCCCCCTGCCCCCACCCACCCGCCCCTGTCCTCGCCCTGTCCTCGCCCCCGTCCTCGCCCCGGCCCCGCCCCTGCCCGCCCCCTGCCCCGCCCCCTGCCCCCACCCCGCCGCCCCTGCCCGCCCAGGCCCGCCCCCGGCCCCGCCCCCCGGCCCCGCCCCCGCCCCCGGCCCCGCCCCCGGCCCCCCCCGGCCCCGCCCCCGGCCCGCCCCGGCCCCGCCCCCGGCCCCGTACCCCCTACGCCCACGGATACCTTGTCAATCACAGAGCTGCCAAATGGCCGGGCGATTCGCGCGGTCCTGGGTTCCACAGGGAGGACGGGGGATACTTTTCCCGCCGTTTCGTTAGGCCCAAAAGGTTCTCTAAGCTGCACGCTTATAGAAGTCCTGAATACATCTTAGAATATCCGTAGTTATACACGTGTGTCAAACCAGGGAAAAAAGTCATTGGATATATTTGAGAATCGCAACACGAACATTTGAATGCCACGACGGTTTTGTCGGCAGGAAATTACATTACGTGATGCATGCATGTTCAGAAATATTTGTGTTGATGTCACCTCCATAAAAATGTATCTTTTAATTTTTACTTCATACTGTCAAAAATCGTTGAAAATCATGTTGACATTCTGATTTTTCGGCATACGAATAAGTTTCGGATGTTTCAGGCACAACATTAATCTTCTATAAGTAACTACACAGGAAAAGCGTGAGTAATGGTTCAAGAAATGTACTCACGGTCACTTCATCAACGACCTCGCCTACATTCCCTTACTCTGCGAAACACCACCACGTCGTACTGTTTCGTGAGGTCAACCTTCCGTGAAGAAAGTCTAGCCTAGCTTAATTGAAACTGAACGAACTGCCATTGCAAAACCCATTGTATTCTGCAGATAGGAAAGCAAAAGTATTACTAGAAATGTGGGAATACAGGGCGAGTGACGTAACTTTAGCACCTCCTATAACTTTTGAACGGTTGAAGATATTCCAGTGCTGTTTTCACGGAAGTGCATGAGGGAATGGGGCTAATTGATATATGTACAGTAATCCCTCAACATTCGCGAGTTAGGTTACCAAAAAACCTCGCGAATGTTAAGTCTGTCTTTTAATGAAGAAAGATGGATTAGGTTCTTGGATATCGAAAAACTGTTTAAAAAAGAAAGAAAAAATCTGAAAATCAATTACAATACAATTGATTAAGCGTTACTACACACAGAATTCACAATTAAGATTTCAAAATGAAGAAATAAAATAATATTTGAAATTTATTTCGAAGTTGAAAATTATTGGATACAGGATTTGCTAATTTTGTTTTGTTTCATCACCTTTCTCGCTATTCTATTATCCAAATATGAAAGAGTTCCTGCTTCTATTCTCTCTTAAATTTCGAAGTTATTTCCATGGTTGGATCACATTCGAATGCCAGTTCCACCAGAGGTCGTTGATTTTAGAACGCCATCAACAGTTTTGACATCGAAGTTGCTCCAGGACGCAGTTTCGCTTCCGTTACTTCATCATTAGTTTCATTACCGTCGATGAAGTTTTCTTCACTGATGATTCCCGAAGCTCCTCTACAATGAGCTCATTATAATGAGAGTTGCACACCCTGAATAGCTTTTCTGTTCATTTGGCCAAAATCCTTACCTCCAATTGGTCGCAACTGAATTGAATTATTTTACAATTGTGTTATTCTGTAAATGTGAATTGACATTTCATCTGTGTAATTTTGAAGAAGGTTATTCGGCGAGCTTCGAGGTCTGCCGAGTTCGTTTCCAGATGATGATAAAGCAAATGAAATGTGCTCGCTTTCAAAGAAAATGTACGAGCAAAAGACCCACTCGCGAACGTTAAAACCGGTAGCGTTTCTCTAAATCGCGAATGTTCGGAACTCGCGAATAGCGAATCCGCGAATGTCGAGAGATTACTGTATTCATTTCTATTTGATGACTTGTATTTTACGAGATATTCGAGGTAACTTTGTTTTTTCAAATGGAACCATACATATTTTTTCAGTCTGTCGTAATGAGCGTAAAAAGACAAATCCTACGACATACATATTGTCATATGTTAGATAAGCATTTTTTTGAGTAATTTGTATTTTTTTGCGATTAGTGTTTAACTGATATTTTCAATGTAACCGTCCTGCACGCAAGATCACGCAGCTCTCCACCAGCAAACGCGTGCTAGGTAAAGGGAAGGGAAGGGATCTTGGAATTTGAAGATACGAAACATATTCCAAATATTCACAAAACTGTTGTAGTTTTTCCCCTGAACTCTGCTTTCCATCCTTTATTTAGTATTTTTTTACTATATTTTTATTTTAGTTATTGTCATTATCTTCCTGCATTTTTTCTTTTCATAAGGTATCATATTCTCATTACAATAAAAGTATTTACTGAAATATGCAATATTCTTTGTACAATCTTAAGGATTTATTCTTATTGTGTTTCGTTTTCAAGATCCCATTAATATCCTGTGGTATGACTCCCCCTTAAATGAAGTTGAAATTTTTTTTTTTTTAATTCTGGCCCTCTTTTTAATTTTTTTTTAATTCTGGCCCTCAAGAAAATGTGCGCAGATAAATTTCTTTCCCCACACGTCATATACAGTTTTTACTGTTTTTTTGACAAAATAAATAAATAACAAACAAACCTAGTTGACAAATCCGTATTTTCAATCGTCAAGTAATACAAAAAATCTGGAAAATGCGGAAGAATGGAAAGCAGAGTTCAGGGGGGAAAACTACAATAGTTTTGTGAATATTTGGAATGTTTCGTGTATTCAAATACTAAGATCCCTTCCCTTCCCAAGCGCGCGTTTGCTGGTGGAGCGCTGTGTGACCTTGTGAGGCGAACTGTTACATTCAAAATTTCCATGAAACACTAGTCGCAAAAAAATCAAAATTCTCAAAAAAATGTTTATCTAACATATGACAATATGTATATCGTTGGATTCGTCATTTTACGCGCGTTATGGTGGACGGTAAAAATATGTATAGTTCTATTTGAAAAAACAAAGTTACCTCAAATATCTCGTAAAATACAAGTCATAAAATAGAATACAGGTATCAATTAGCCCCATTCCCTCATGCCCTTCCGTGAAAACTCCAATGCAATATCTTCAACCGTTTAAAAGTTATAGAAGGATCTAAAGTTACATGAATCACCTGTATGTTAAAATGAACTTCGTGAACAATAACATCAATAAGGAATTGCTGATTTTTTTTCTGTTACGGAGTTGACTGTACATTTTATTTGTCTTGTTATGTAATGTGACAAATACACGCTCTAACAATCCAGTTTCATATCACTGCATTAGTTTAAGAGCATTTAAAACTAGTGGTGCTACAGAATGGCACAAACTTTTCCGTATTAGTTTTCTATTTCTTTGCGTCTGCGCTAGCTATTTGGAATTGCCACAAACTCATTCCAGCTGCCATCTATCGCCCAAAGTACACTTTTTTTAATATTTTCTTAATTTTTCGGTTTCCTAGTGGTAGAACGGAAATATTCAT
>JAHLJT010008756.1:33347050-33364638 GCA_031308135.1 Acheta domesticus | reverse complement strand
GAATCTGATCTCAGCGATCACCCATGACCCATCGGTCACATACGATAATCCGCTTCTTTTCTTTGTATAAAGAATTTAGAGGAAAGCGAGTATCTAAAGATTCATAATGTCGAATTAAAAAACAAATGACATCCTCGGTCTAGATCTAGATAAAAAATAGAGGTACGGTGCCAAACGT
The DNA here is from genome assembly GCA_031308135.1 of Acheta domesticus. Classification (NCBI taxonomy): domain Eukaryota; kingdom Metazoa; phylum Arthropoda; class Insecta; order Orthoptera; family Gryllidae; genus Acheta; species Acheta domesticus. The sequence continues at coordinate 33,364,460 of JAHLJT010008756.1, read as the reverse complement.
CTGGGATTAGTGAAAGTGGAAATGATTTGAACATACGTTTTTAACCAAAGTAGAAGAAAATAGAAATACATTTCAAGAAAAAAGGCTTAGAAAGTTAAATAAGCCTTACAAAATATTTACGTGAAAATAGGCGAAATAAATATTGATCATAATTATTATTTTTTCATTATTTTTATTATATACATGTCAAAAGCCGAAGGCTGTCTACAAAAATTACAGGTGCCGCTAGATTGCTTGTGCATTGGCCAACGTACAAATCACGCTAATCGCAAAAATAGTTTGTATTATTCACAGTGGCGTATCTACGGTATGGCAGACATGGCACGTGCCATGGGCGCCACTCACAAGGGGCGCTATTTACAGTATACCCGTTAAAAGAAATAACAACCACCTTGATTTCAAGCATCCCCACAGGGGCGCAAATTCTATTCTTGCCATGGGCGCCTGAATACCTCGATACGCCTCTGCTTATTCAAGAAGCCATGCCGCCAGACTGCCTCGAGTTTGAACTATACTAAACGCTGGCGAGAGCTCTGGTGGCGCCTCCAGCATTTATTCGCCGCGGTCGGCGCACACCGATAACAGGTCAAGTTTCGGTATCGTTCGTTCTCGATAATGGTAGTTCCGGAACTGACATTCTCGGACACAGTAGTATCGGCGCGCCTGGTATTGTCCCCGAGAACGAACGGAACTGAGGGCGTTTTTTGTCCGGCTCTACTGGGAGGGCTGTGGGCAGTACGCTTTTTTTCGCTTACTTAAATCGTCAATATTGCATTTTCCCACAAATTGTACAAGTATTTATGGCTTCTGAAAGAAATGGCCTATGTACAAATGTTTGAGTTTTGAACACCATGCAGCTATTATGAAAATGTCAGAGCCCATTTTTTAACATATATTTTGTCCTTTTTTCTAGGAATTGAACAAGTATTTAAGTCATAGGCTAGGCTTAGTAGGTAGGTTTTATACACAAGAGTATTTATTTTAAACCTCTTGTGAACGTGCCGCTATTTTGAAATTATCAGCCGCAGTGTCAGAGTCGAGCTTTAATCACCGGTTACCTTTCTTTCCCACTAGGTTATTTGGCGGATTTTCCCAGAAAGAATCTGGTAACCCAGGACGTAGGTGTTTTTTCAGCGTTTGAAGTTGAAATTTTTGCCGACACCGTAGGTCGAGACCATGAAAAAACACACACTTAGCTCACGAAATAAGAACATTTTTCTACATCTGTATAAAAATTATAATATAAAAATATGTGGAAAAGTTCGTAATTTTGTATTGCAATAAAATGTTTGATATCTCAGGAAAGATCAACAAGTTACTAAGGGATACTTAATTAAATTCCCATGAATGAAGTACTTTTTTCACGGTAACAAGACAGTTGTCTTGGAAACCGTCTGTTTTAATGGATATAAAAAATTGGCCTATGTCATATCCTGTTAACAATGCACAGCATCTGCCTTTATTGTAGACAGAGATAGAATTAGATTTTTATGATACGCGTAGTAAATGCCTTCATTTTATTTGCGTGAAATGTTGCAACATGAGGCCGATAAGCCGAGTGAAGCAATCCTACGAAACTAAATAAAATCAATTTTGCTACGTGTGGTCATACACTATTTGTAGACAGCCTTTCTGAATTTCATTATATTTTAATCAAACATATAAATTAAATCTTCGTTGTATTAAGTAGCTCATGCGATCAGACGAACGAAGTATTTTGTTTCATTGTTATATTCACAGTTTAATCTGAATATAATGAATATGTCACTATGTAAGAAATGTCACTTTTAGCGCTAGTGCTAAAAATTTAACTCTCAGCCCGCTTTGCTTACCCCAAAAGTAACTTCTTTTTATAGGTTCTCTCGTGCCCGTGTCCACGTGACTTTGGGACCGCTAGGTAGCATCTACAAGAACACCCGTCTCGTATTAAATGATTTCTTTTGATAAGTATCTAACTGCTTAGTGCCAATTTTCTCTTATATTAAACAATCCTAAAATATTGCATACAGCAGAAAAGTGAATTCTACTCTATTTGCCAGTACATGAAGTTCATATTTTTGTCTATCTTGTCACATTCAACTGCGCACTTCTCTAAATCCGTTTTACAAGTAGAACTACAATAAAGAATATTCTTATTTGCAATTTATTTATTTATTTACGTCAAAAACAGTTAAAAACTGCGTGTGACGAGCTATGGGGAGAAGTGAATTTTGTGCACGTTTTCATAATTCTGTGGTCTCCATCCTAAACCATATTCTAGTCGAATTTTGATACAGAAAAGAGAGATTTTTTTCGAGTTTTGTTGACAAAATATTCGCTCCTATATAATAAAATATATTTTCAAAGGTAAATTAGCTATAAATTCCTGCCCTGAACCCTCATGTTCTTCATGAAAGAATATTACTTTTTGCCGCGATAATATGAAAAACGATAATTTGAATAACTATATTTCCCACTGAAATTCAGAAGACGTGCACAAATAGTGAAGTTACATTTATGTCCAGAAGCAAAACAAGGGACCATCTCAGCATTGCTCAAGGATCAGGGAAACTGGACGAAAAAAGCTGATCCAGATGGGGGCCATCCAACCAGAAACTATGGTACAATACTTGTTACAGGTTCTTTAGAATTATACAGTCCAAATGATAATAATTACATTAACTATCATTGTTAAAATTAATGCTACTTTACTTTTTGATGCTCGGTATAGTCTCGAATTGTATAGAAACAGTTATGCAGCAGAAAAGATTTTACTTGGGACTTAAACTTTTCTATCGAATTTAATCGTTTAATGTCTTCTGGCAAAGTGTTGTAGAGTAATGTACATGAATTGTATGTGAATTTTTTGTAGTGAGCTGTTAATACTTCCACTTGGTGAATATGATTACTACGTCGTGTGTTATAGTTATAGACATCGGCGTTTGCTGAAATATATTCCCGCCCTTAAGTAAGTCATTTTTGACAAAAACTACTGATTCGTAAATCAGGAGACAAGGTAATGGTAAAATTCCTAGATTAATAAAGAGAGACTTACAAGAATCACGTGGGTTTGGATTTGCTTATTATTCGTACAATTCTTTTTTGTAATCTGAAAGTCTGGGAGCTATAAGATGTGTTTCCCCAGAATATTATGCCATATCTCAGGCGGGAGTGAACATTGGCAAAATATACACAACGAGCTGTATGAAGGCTGACGGAATTTGAAAGAATTCTGAACGCGTAGCATAATGAACTTAATTTTGTGTTCAATTCATTTAAGTGGGCATTCCATTTGAGGTGTGACTGAATGGATAGACCATAAAAATTTGTTACATTAACATCAGTCAATGGCACACCGTTCATTTCAATGGAGTACAGAATTTTTTATTTGATATGGAAAACTGCATTGAAACAGTTTCTTTTCATTTACTATTAATTTGTTATTACGGAACCAATTTGAAAGTCTGATATTGTACTTTTTACGGTTTCTTTGTTGCAAAGAATATTTGTATCATCCGCAAAGAGAACTGTTCTTCCGTTTCGAATCGCTAAGGGCACGTCATTTACGTATAACAGGAAGAGAATAGGGCCTAAAATCGGATCCTTGCGGGACTCCACGTAAAACAAATAACTCCATGGGAATCATTAATCAAAGTTGTTACTTAATGCTAAGCATTCTGCCCTTGATCATTCAGATAGTGACATTTATATACAGCAAGTTATCAAAATGCAATTCCAGCTATACAAACAGCACGCAAAGGTACATTACACACAATACAAGCAGCCAGAATCCCCAAAGTCTCCGACTTCCGACCACCGCATGTTGAAACCTGCGCAGTGGGCTCAGGCGCACTGTGACCACTGAACTACGGGAAAGAACTAATTGAAACTACTGAACTACTGAACGATGACCGGCCGAACTAAGAGAACAAAATGAAACTAAAAGAACTAGGAATGGTGACCAACGAACTACGAAAGATGACCCGTGACAGATGAACTATAGTTCACTAAATGGTCGTTCCGTATCGTACCGTTCCTTTTCAAGAATAGTTCAATTGAACTAGTTCGTTTGCGCTCGACACATCCCTAAACAGCTGACCAAATGTCACAGTCGCTCATACAAAAATCGCAGTATATATATGTTGCTTTTCACTTTCAGTGTAGCAGGCTGTAAATTTATTTTTATTTTTAATCGTTTTTTCGTAGCAAGGTCAGATTCCATTGGATGGCTCAGCTGCGGTATGTATGAAATGTTATCAAAGCATTTATTAAATTCAGTTTAATTTTTTTGTGGCACGTAGCTGTCATGAAGGTTTCCGGCCCCGAGGTGTGACATGTGTTAATGAAGATGAGTGCAAATGGAGGCCTTGCCAAAATGGTGGTCGTTGTGAAGATTATGAAGATGATCGTCGTTATGTGTGTCATTGTCCTGCTCGATATACTGGATTGAATTGTGAACTTGTTCTACTGGAGTCAGGCATCATTCAACCTTCACGTGATTTTATCATTGCCATCATTGTTTGTCTGATTCTGTTACTCAGTAAGTCCATGTCCTTCCCTGTGATATTTCTGTTTGGATTCTTCCTTCTCAGTTGACAAACCATACATCTTCAAGTGCAAAAATGTCATTGGATTGGAGTGAATTTAATTTATTGATAGAAAGTTACAAAAAAATACATTTTTCCCTTATTCGTGAACTTCATAACATTCAGTATTCTGATAATGATTTTTATGTCTTATGAGGTACATTGAAGATTCAAACTATACATAATAACATTAGTGTTCATAAAGAAATGCAGTTTGCACTGTGAAACAAGTATTGGTGTGCTCATTCATGAATCATTCATGAATCAAACTGAAAATTAGGGTTGATAGGAAGTTGACGGTGCCCCTTCAGTAAATAAGTCAATAGAATGCTGCAGTTCACTTCGCAACTCCCGGGCGGGCCTCACCTTGATCCGTGTTTCGAAAATCTTGCGAAATTGCCCTAAATCTGAGGGCGAACTTTTCATTTCAGCTTTTTTTTTTAAGGAGTTGGTCAGGCTCCTGCGCGACCGGCGTGGGTGGCGCCGGTCATCGGACAGGACGTCCGTGAGCATTTTTTCTCTTTCCCATCCTCCGGGGCTCTCTGTCATTCCCGCTAAGCTTCACCGGTCTGACTTTGGCTCCTATGCCCTTCACCGTTTTTCCGGGCTCTCCACTCGTCTCTGAGGCAGCGCCCCAGTTTCGTGTGAAAGAAACGGGCACCGTCAACTTCTGATTCACCAAAATTAGTATTACAAGAATTTTTGTTTTAGAAAAATAAATTTTTAATGATTTCATATTAAGGGAATCTCTAATAAAATTTTAAGCAAATCGGAGACAAGAGAAATTAGTGTATATCATCGAAAGAAACAAATTAACTATTTCTGCAAATTTTTGTTGGAACACCGACATTTATTTAACATCTTTTCTTTTGTGAAGAATTCCAATGGCATACAATATTCTTTCCTCATTATTTGTGCTTTTCTTTAGTTCAATTCCTTTTAAATCTGCAACTTTTTAACAATAATTTCCTAATCTTGTGTGTTTTCATTATCTGTATTAAAGTCGGAAAATGGTATAAAGTATATTAACGATATTCATTAATATCATCTGTGTAGCTTTCACATATTCTTGCTACTATGGCATTTTTTACAAAATTTTGAAGTGGTAAGTTTATAATTGCATGACTGTAGAAGTCGTACAGTAGTGAAAATAGTGTGGTCTGAATTAGTATGTTAAATCAATTTTTTTCTGTATACGTTAATTCTCAGATCTATGATGCCTTGTTATTTCTTGTAAAATACCCTCCTATTTCTAATACTTTTGTGGTCTTTCCTTGACTACATTTTCTATCAAGTACCTTGCATGTGCTTTCAAGTTACATTGTTATAATGTAATCACAAACTTCTAACATGCACTAACTAAACTGCTTAATTACTTTATTCTTTGGTGTTAATATTGTAGCTCATAGGACTTCTTAAATTGATCTCAAATGAAAGTCAGATATTACACTAATTACTAGTTTAAAGTGTTTGAGAAAAGTCTTTAAAACTGTTAACTTTTTCTTCTTTTTTTATAACAGTTGTTTCAAATGATTGTCCATAAAAAATTATATTATTAAAATAAATAAATAAATATTTTTCCTTGGAATTAAGGACCATCTAAATTCAAATGTAAATGTTGTTTACTCCATAAATTCCATTTTAAAATTATGAGCACTACATTTCAAAGATTTTCTCTTTCATCAGATTACCGTATCTCCCAAGTTTTTTAAAATTTGGGAGTTATGAAAACTAGAGATAATATTTATATTCAACGAGTACAAACAATGAGTCAAGTTTAAGGAAACTCACCTTGTAGCTATCTGCCTTATAGCATGATTGGCCATAAAACGTGCGGTGCATCTGAGGGATTGTGCCAGAATGACAGGAATGAAAGGGGTATAGTATGGAGTAAGAGAGGAGGTTGAGAAAGTAAATGATGGCAGTGTTCTCTTCTTATAAATAATTATTTCCATTTGGGAATTATATTGTCATTCTTTTTTGTTAAAATATTGGCTATAATTTTGCTGTTAATTGAATTATTTTATTTAATTTGTAAGTCTCTGAAGTCAAGGAAGGATATTTTCTGTATTCTGTAAGAATATTGAAGGGTTTTGGAAATCCATTTTATGAAAAAATTCTAATCTACGAAGTAACTCTGAATTTTGTTTGTCAAGAGGCTTTTTTTCAAATTTATTTATATCTTCCTGTTTCTTAACTTTAATTTCCTTTTGATTGATTCCACATTTTTCACAAACAAAAGGAAATTAAAGTTAAGAATAAAGGAAGATGAATAATTTGAAAGAAGTACCCTGCAGTGTCACTTAATAGATGCCATGCACGATTTCAGAGGCTTCAATATTAAGTTAAATAATACAATTATCAGCAAAATTAAATCCAATATTTTCACAAATAAGTTTGATAATTTAATTTCCAAATTGAAATAACAATCATTATTTACAAAAGATAGCAATGCCATCATTCACTTTCCAGAGCATCCCTCTTACTCCCTTACTGTACTCCCTCCATTCTTGTCATTTGGCCACAATCATTTAGACATGCTACACATTTGGGGTCATGTGGGTTACATAACAGATACCTACAAGGTGAGTTTCCTTAAACATGTATTTTGTATTCATCAAATTTAAATTAAAGTTACATCTAGTTTTCCAAACTTCAAATATAAAAAAAATTGCAGATCACCTGATGAAGAAAGCAAGAAAGCTTTTGAAATGTGCTTGTAAATTTAAAATGGAATTTATGAAATAAACAACATTATCATACGAATTTTGATTGATTCCAGGGAAGAATGTTTATTTACTTATTTATTTATGATACAAAACTTTCCTTATTCCTGCAGTATTGCATGTTAAAATAACCATTAGCAGATGGCATTCAAAATTACTTTTTCTTCTTAGATGTATGTACATTTATCAAAAATGTTTTGATTTGCAATGATATGGAACTGACTCTTAAAAACGTAGAAAATAACTGAATTTCTTGAAATAAATAAATTTAATTGGAAAGATAATCAATAACATTTTCTTTTTTAGTTCTGGTCTTGGTGTTTGTTGTCTACAATCGAAGGAGAGAAGCACACATTAAATACCCTGGCCCAGATGATGATGTGCGTGAAACATCATTAATTATGATGACGAAGGAGGTGGTGAAGATGATATGACGGCTTTTGACATTACTCCTCTTCAGATTCCAGTTGGAGGTCCACTCCCAGACATGCCTGCCAAATTACCCTGTAAGTATATCATTTAGAAAGTGTTCATTTCTGAAATTTTCATCACAATATGTATTTTAAAATAGTGCTTACAAATGTATTACATCTTTTCCAGTCCCACCACTTGGCCCAGAACCTAACGTAGGCGTTTTCATTGAAGAACACAAGAAACGCGCTGATGCTGATCCCAATGCTCCACCATTTGACGATTTACGCAATTATGCCTATGAAGGAGGTGGCAGCACAGCTGGCTCTTTGTCTTCTCTTGCCTCTGGTTTTGTACATTAATTATTAGTGTTATTGTCATGCAAATTGAAATACAAAAGCCATGTACTCACTGTAAATGTTCTTATGCAGGCACGGACGACAATGAGCAAGATTTTGACTATCTGGGAGCGTGGGGGCCTCGGTTTGACAAGCTGGCGGATATGTATGGCCAAGAGGGTGAAGAAAGTGAGGAGGAGGAGCAGTGAGCGGTTGCGTTCTGTAGCATACCTTATTCTCACTTGTTGGCCAATTATACTCCATCATAGCCCATGGACATAGTGGCTTGAAGAACCATCACTGACAAAACCCTTACTTACCATAAGGCCAGTGTCCCTCGTCAGCATATGATGTCACCTCTACAAGAATTATCTCCCTCTATCTTTCTTCACACTGTCATCCATCATGTTCAAGTATAGGTTATCAACCATGAAAATTGCCTTCTCACTGAACTGCAGGACATATGCTGGACTATTTTTCATGTTGATAGTTTTAAAATAGAATTATTATAATATATGTTGAAGGTTGACAAACCTAATCAACGACCAAACAAGAAGGCATAATGCAGAGTAGTGAATATCAGTTTTTTATTCTTTAACTATACAAACAAATTTTCCAGAAGAATTACCACTTGTTGCAGCTAAGAACAAGGTCTTTTTCTAGGGTAGGACACCTATACATTCTCTGGGCCTTAAAACTGGGGTTTAAAACTTAAGGAAGAAACTTTCAAAAAGACTGTACTTGTTCTTGGCCAGATTCCTGGCCAAGTCATATGTCACATGTAACTGTGTTCTTGAGCGTGGGATGAGCACCTACCACCGTCTCCACCCCCACCCGACCATCTGGCATCTGTCAGCCAATGACCTCTGTACATAGTTGGCATAGCATAAGCATTAAACTATTCAAATACTCATGAGCAAAAATCATCACATACCGTAGATTTGTAATGTACATAGATTGTCCATATTGTGTTATAATATTTTTAAGCATTTTTTGCACATACGTGAAGTCATTATTAAACAGCCAGTCACTTGTTTCACAAAGTCATTTTTCCATTCCACGGGGCCCTCCGTGCTCATCTTTCCTCCAAGGGCGCAGGTTTCATTATTGTGGTTTATTTTATTTTTAATGTTTTTTGTTTGATCGTGCTTGTGTATCATTCACACTTGTTCCTGGTTGCTTGTTGTATGTCTGAGTGCCTGAGTGGGTATGTCATTGTCATGCCAAGTCAGTCCATGAGAAAAGAAGTGAATGACTGCATGTTTTTGAATTTGTATGAGAGCAGTTTTACGAATGTGTGCATACTGTGTGTGCCAGTTGTATACAGAATTAAATAATGTAAGAGAAACATTAGCCTATGTATAATGTTTTTTTCCTGCCTTATTTAACATGGACTAGTGCCAAGTGAAAGATGTAGATTATAATCACAGTAAAACAACAAAAAGTTAATTAATGTGTCGCACTCATGTATCAATTTGTAGTTTTAGTAGATAATTTTAAGAAATATACAGTACATACATACTTTGCTCTACATTTGTCACATTTTCAAACTCTAGCTGTATAATTACCATTATGTTTAAGTTAGAAACCGTGGCAATTGTGTCAGGACAAACTGTGTATTTTATTTTCTCACTGTACTGTACTGAGAGATGAGTGATTTGTTTTTGTGTATTAGGTTGGTATGCATGTCATTCAGCAGGCTGTTACTGTGTACACGGCCTCATGTTAGTGTAAGATGTGTTTTTATGTTGTAACTAATCAAGACTTTTAGTAAATGGCCATCTTAGAATTTAAGTATTATAATATATATTATATATAAAAGATTAATTATTTTGGCAGCAGTTTGATGCCTCTACCAAATAAGAAATGATGTACTGCAAACGAGAATTTGCACTTCAGTATTATGTTTTACAATTTCTATGATGTTTACTAAATGCAAGTGTATGGAGAAGCTAATTGGATTGTACCGAGGAGTTTCAGACATTCCAAAGAGAACTAGATTCTGGTAAACATACATAGCACCTTGAAGCTGTAGTAAAAATTGTTCTCTTTTTCATATTTTAGTTCTCTGTGTGGTCAAATTAAACTTTTTGGAATTGCCAACAAATAAGAAGAAAAGAAGGAAACTTGGACTGATGTAACTGCTCAAAAAATCCAGTGTAAATTGGACATTTTGTCCTTGGATCCGTGTGTTTGTTTATAACTATTTTATTATTTGTATGAGAGTAGGTAGTTAAAGTTGCGGCAGATACTGTGAGAACACCCTCCTTATCTCAGCAATATAGGGCTTCTGTATTAGCTTGTTTGATGCAGGACACATTCAGTCATCTTAGCATTAAGTCCTGCACTACCCAAGCATCAACACACCCAGGCTGTGACAGACTACCCTCTTTCCATGATTTGTTTGTTACCTGCACAAAAAACTGATCAGTGCCAAATATTATATCTCTAGCACTTTGCTGTATTCACATGTTACCATTCACTGTCAATTGTTTTCTAGCCTAATATGCTAGGTCTCTCCAGATTTTGTCTCCATACTCCATATCACTGCCATTTAGAATCATAGCCTATAATTTTTAATTTTTCATGGCAAGAGATTCTTACAAGTTCAGCTAAGCATTCCCTATTCGTTTGTGTGTGTGCGTGTGTTTTCATGTACAGTCTGCCACATTTAAACTTTCTGTTTAGTTTTTTATTTATTTATTATTTATTGTGGTTATGCAGACAATCCATTCCTCTTCAAAATTGATAATATGAGGTTAACATAAAAGAAATTTTGTACATTTTTACAAAATCTTCATATAGAAATATATGAGTCATTACATCTTCAAATGTAAAATAGTAGCACACGGGGGGTAATAATATATTATATATAAATATAAATAAAGATGATAGTCACAGGTTCAATAAACAGTAAAGAGAACATTGTTTTATATTACTATTTAAGTTACTTATAGGTTAAGAATTAAGTGGCTACAGTAACTAGATGAGAATGCTTCTAAAACATTAAAATATAATTTGGGAGGAACAACCCAATTTTATGTGAGATTTCATCTTTGAGATGTGCAGACCTCAGCATGTCACAGCTTGGAAAATTACTTTACATTTAAGTACATACTTGATATTATCTCTTTGAAATGTCAATTGTTTTTTTCAAAGTCCCTTTTTGAAATACAGTGTATTATTCCGGTCCAGATGGCAACAGTTATCTGCTGTGATTTTAGTTGCAAATGTGTGTTTTTTGTGAGTGTATCTATGTTTGTATTTTGTTTCTCAGCTGTGATTACCTAGCTGTATAGTTTCAGTATGAAATAAATACACCATTACTATGTTCCCAATGACGAGAGTATCATTGCATCCTTGTGTTATAATCTTGTCCTTCATTTGTAGCTGGATTTTCAATAATGTTGCAGACATTATCAAGTAATTCATTTTATGTAATTAATGATTTGAACACTGGATCCAGAAAGTATTTCACTATGAAACTATTTTCTCTTTAAAAACTAGTGGTGCAAGACATTCTTGCCTTTAGTAATAGATGTAATATTTATACCACAATTTCTCTCCATATTAATACATACCAGTCATAAGTTTTGTAAAACTCATTACAAATCGTACAACCATTTGGTGAAAAAACTAAATATTTTCAAGCAAGTATCAACCCAAATTTGACGATTATAACTGCTTTTCATACAGGTAAATCATGTCCCAATAATAAGACTAATTCACAAAAATTAGATTCTGAGTCATTGTAGCATTCCAATATGATATTCCCTGAAGGCTAGCAATTTTTAATAACTCGCTACCGCTTCGCAGTAGAGAGAAAGTTATGAAATGCGCGAGAAAACGGCGAATTTTCGGCAGAAAAACTCTTATTACAGGGCCTTGCTAACGAAAAAGTGGCTAATTCCAGTTACTTCTTTTAGAAAAATGCCTCTAATATGAGGTGTAGCCACGAGAATCCATGTTTTGTGGGTCCTGTAACCGATCGAAATCTTTTGTAGGTCCTGTAAAATCGATTGACGGGCAAAATGTCTCTCTGTCCGTGAACAACGCTAGCGGCTAAACGGGCGATTTTCTCCAAAATTGATATTTCACAATCGACCTAGCTGATGTCGCGGTCCTTCGAATTTGAAACCGATATTTTAATTCCAAGGGGTACTTTACATGAAGCCCCTGGGACAAATTGAAAAAATGCAAAACCTTTTTGGCGCCTTCCTACAACTAAAATATTGAAGATAGAGGTTTTTTTTTTTCTCGGAATGAAATCTGTTTCTTGAAGATACGTTTTGAAATAGTCATGTACAATTTTTCGCGCAATTTTGCGTGAAATATAGGCAATTTTTAATTTTGATTAAACAATTTTTTCTCAAAACGTCTCCCATCGTTTTTTATTAAATTTTGTTGTTGGACAATGACGTTTAAGGATGTAATAAATGACGTTTAAGAGAATGGTTGTAGGTCTCATGTTGATTGAATACCTCGGTTTTTCGAAAATTGAAAAAAATCCAAATTTTTTCGGCGTCTTCCTAAAATTACAATTATGAAGATAAACATTTTTCTTAATGAAATGTGTTCAAGAAAAACAGATCTAAAACTAATTTTCAATTTTTCAAAAACATGGGTATTTTTTGCGAAAAATGTCAAACAAGCAATTTTTATTTTCTTTAAACCATTTTTTAAACGGCACAAAAGTTTTTGATGAAATTGGGTCCTTGGCGTAAAGGACGCTTAAGCGAATGGTGATGGTTTCATGTTCGTTAAAATGCATGATTTTTCGAAAATTTAAAAAATTAAAAGTTTTTCAGTCTTCCTACAACTACAATTGTGAAGACAACCGTTTTTCTTAATGAAATGTGTTCTTAATAAATATCTTCGAATAAGATCATGTATTTTGTGAAAATATGGGTATTTTTTGGGTAATTTGGCTACAAACATAGTCGCCCGCTTCGAATTTACTGCGCTTCGAGAACATACGTTGAGAGGTGTTTGGAAGCTATTGCTATTCTTATAAAAGAAAGTAGATTGAAAGAAGGTACTACATTTAACTTAGAACTAACAAATTACTTCTTTACTTCAAAAAATTTTGATCGCTTATCAACTGAGGTTTGCTCCAAGTGTTCAATGCCCAACAAGAGTTGCGATAACGAAACGCAACTAATTTTTGTAAAACTCAAAAATTATAGCCTTTCTCTCGATGTTCAACAGCAGGCGATCGTGCGACTTATTCGTACGTCACAGTGGGATTCCAGGGATGGAAGAAAGAGGACAAAGAGGAGGAAAGTGGAAAGATAAAGAAAAAGAAAGAGTAAATGTAGCTTCACTGTGCGCACGTTTTGTTGAGCACTCCTTTTGCTTGTAGTGGTAGGAGAAGAGCTGAGGGTGAGTTACTATTTTGTTAGCAATGCATAAACATCAAATCAGCAGTTCATTTACCGTTGAAATTATTTTTCTATAACTCGGGAACGAAAATGTATAGTTTTTCAAATGTTGCTAAATCTCGCTTTTTTTTTCCCCATTCTGGGCCTCAAGCAAATGTGCGCAGATAATCTCCTCCCCCATACGTCATATAGAGTTTTCACTGTTTTTTGACCAAAAATAGAAGAAAAAGGAAGATGAAAAAGAGGAGGGAGGAGATGTAGGTGATACCGCCTGGCTCCGAGCGTACCGCGTACGCATTCTTTTCCAACTGACATCTAAAATCTGATGAATGTTTCAATATTAGAAAGTTTTGTGCTTCTAGCTATTTGGTTAGGAGACCGGTGGAGGTCCTGGAGGAGGAAACAGCATCCTGTGACAAGTTGAGGGGAACAGTGGCGCCCCTTGGGAGGGCAAAGGGAGGCCCGGCGTTCGGAAGGGTTGGGCAGTCGCTAAAAGGTAGGCCCATGATGAGCCTAGCGAGACCGGTCAGTGAGTGGTAGATTTTGCCGGCAGCGGCAGGAAGCTACGATATTTCAAACTTTGCCCCTCAAGGCCCGCCTTCACGATGGAATATGTCACGGTATTTTCGCAACATTCTCAGTCGTGCCGCCAGATGTCGCACGATTGCGTTCATATCAAGCAGTGCTTGCGATCATGCGACTAATAGCGGCAGGAGTGAGAAAGATGCGAAATACCGTGTGATATTCCATCGTGGCCGTAGGGGCTTGAGGGGCAGAGTTAGAAAAATCGCACTACAGGACAAGGGCGACGCAAGTGTGGATGTGAGGCGAGGAGTAGCGGGGCGACTGCTACAAGACTGCTGAAGAGGAGCGACAAGACGATGGTGGCTAGCAGGCATCTACTGAGACCTTGCCGTTTACGACACCCCAAGCAGCGCCCGCCGAGAGACGGGCCAAAAGAGTCGAAATCTTTGCGAAGTGAGTCCGATTCCTATTATTTGATTAACTCTTAATGATTTCGCGATGTGAATACGTACGTTGGAACCCGTAGCAAATTCTCATTCGCAACCTAACCTCACATGCCGTCATGTATAAAGCCGTTATACCGGATTGCGAAATTTCAAGGGCAGCAATAGTATCAGCATTAATTAAATTTATTAACTTTCACACCTGAAAACTAGAGTAAAAGTATCGCGGCAATGCGACTTCGGCCAGCGAGCTCTAGCACAACTTAATACTAACGCTAGCGCAACGATGGTCATGTGCCTTTGCGCGTAATATTTTGTACTTCGTGACTCTGAAACGATAGCGACTTGCAACGGATGTAAACTTAAGGCGTTGTTTTACTTGCGTCACATAAATCAAACGAGTATTTAGCGATTTCACCGGTATTAGCACTTGATGGCATATTCTGCAGTTACGTGCAAGAGCGTCGAATGTTGTGCATTCAAGCAAGGCCGTGAGCATGCGGAGCCTAAGACAAAAATGTATTATTTTGCTGGACCTGGAAGCGGGAAGAGACTCCTAATAAATAATTATAATTTTGATTCTTAAATTCTGTTGAACAGTCTTAAATCAGAAAGTTTGTGCAAGTAATCCTTATTTCGCGGGGAAATATTCAATGTAAACGTTTGGAGCGGAAGCGGCCGCAGTAACGTTCTGCTCGGGGGTGCAGACAGAGAGTTCTGAAGCCAAAGATCTGTTGAAAAGCTTTTGGACAAGAAAATGTGAGCTATTTTTGACATGCCTTGGGGCAGTGGTCAAATCACAATCAACACTTTTACAAGTAAAAGTATTTATTCTAGGTTGAAATATAATCTAGTAGAACAGACTGAGGTAGAAATCGTTGAGCAGGAATGCCGTGTCGAATGGAGAAAGGTCACTGACGCCCCCGTCCCCGGCCATGCCCCCTGCCCCGCCAACCCGCCCCCTGCCCCCACCCACCCGCCCCTGTCCTCGCCCCTGTCCTCGCCCCCGTCCTCGCCCCCGGCCCCGCCCCCTGCCCCGCCCCCTGCCCCGCCCCCTGCCCCCACCACCCGCCCCTGTCCCCGCCCCCGGCCCCGCCCCCGGCCCCGCCCCCGGCCCCGCCCCCGGCCCCGCCCCCGGCCCCGTACCCCCTACGCCCACGGATACCTTGTCAATCACAGAGCTGCCAAATGGCCGGGCGATTCGCGCGGTCCTGGGTTCCACAGGGAGGACGGGGGATACTTTTCCCGCCGTTTCGTTAGGCCCAAAAGGTTCTCTAAGCTGCACGCTTATAGAAGTCCTGAATACATCTTAGAATATCCGTAGTTATACACGTGTGTCAAACCAGGGAAAAAAGTCATTGGATATATTTTGAGAATCGCAACACGAACATTTAATGCCACGACGGTTTTGTCGGCAGGAAATTACATTACGTGATGCATGCATGTTCAGAAATATTTGTGTTGATGTCACCTCCATAAAAATGTATCTTTTAATTTTTACTTCATACTGTCAAAAATCGTTGAAATCATGTTGACATTCTGATTTTTCGGCATACGAATAAGTTTCGGATGTTTCAGGCACAACATTAATCTTCTATAAGTAACTACACAGGAAAAGCGTGAGTAATGGTTCAAGAAATGTACTCACGGTCACTTCATCAACGACCTCGCCTACATTCCCTTACTCTGCGAAACACCACCACGTCGTACTGTTTCGTGAGGTCAACCTTCCGTGAAGAAAGTCTAGCCTAGCTTAATTGAAACTGAACGAACTGCCATTGCAAAACCCATTGTATTCTGCAGATAGGAAAGCAAAAGTATTACTAGAAATGTGGGAATACAGGGCGAGTGACGTAACTTTAGCACCTCCTATAACTTTTGAACGGTTGAAGATATTCCAGTGCTGTTTTCACGGAAGTGCATGAGGGAATGGGGCTAATTGATATATGTACAGTAATCCCTCAACATTCGCGAGTTAGGTTACCAAAAAACCTCGCGAATGTTAAGTCTGTCTTTTAATGAAGAAAGATGGATTAGGTTCTTGGATATCGAAAAACTGTTTAAAAAAGAAAGAAAAAATCTGAAAATCAATTACAATACAATTGATTAAGCGTTACTACACACAGAATTCACAATTAAGATTTCAAAATGAAGAAATAAATAATATTTGAAATTTATTTCGAAGTTGAAAATTATTGGATACAGGATTTGCTAATTTTGTTTTGTTTCATCACCTTTCTCGCTATTCTATTATCCAAATATGAAAGAGTTCCTGCTTCTATTCTCTCTTAAATTTCGAAGTTATTTCCATGGTTGGATCACATTCGAATGCCAGTTCCACCAGAGGTCGTTGATTTTAGAACGCCATCAACAGTTTTGACATCGAAGTTGCTCCAGGACGCAGTTTCGCTTCCGTTACTTCATCATTAGTTTCATTACCGTCGATGAAGTTTTCTTCACTGATGATTTCCCGAAGCTCCTCTACAATGAGCTCATTATAATGAGAGTTGCACACCCTGAATAGCTTTTCTGTTCATTTGGCCAAAATCCTTACCTCCAATTGGTCGCAACTGAATTGAATTATTTACAATTGTGTTATTCTGTAAATGTGAATTGACATTTCATCTGTGTAATTTTTGAAGAAGGTTATTCGGCGAGCTTCGAGGTCTGCCGAGTTCGTTTTCCAGATGATGATAAAGCAAATGAAATGTGCTCGCTTTCAAAGAAAATGTACGAGCAAAAGACCCACTCGCGAACGTTAAAACCGGTAGCGTTTCTCTAATCGCGAATGTTCGGAACTCGCGAATAGCGAATCCGCGAATGTCGAGAGATTACTGTATTCATTTCTATTTGATGACTTGTATTTTACGAGATATTCGAGGTAACTTTGTTTTTTCAAATGGAACCATACATATTTTTTCAGTCTGTCGTAATGAGCGTAAAAAGACAAATCCTACGACATACATATTGTCATATGTTAGATAAGCATTTTTTTGAGTAATTTGTATTTTTTTGCGATTA